>JALIGU010000004.1:39628053-40048660 GCA_023053565.1 Aquilegia eximia
GAGCTAATGCATGAAACTCGATATCTGCGGTACTAGCCAAATGCAGTAGAACTGCATAGTGTATAGATTCATGCATGAGACAACTTCACATGGAATTATTAGCTGGAGAAGTACATCTACAGCAAGAGTAAAGGTTGCTATACAAGAATTTGAGATGCGTGCATGGATGGGAGAATTGAGACAAGTATACATGGAGGTCCCAAGCAAAGAAACTTTTGATTTTATCTCAAATATGATGATATAATTGCAATGTGCTTTACTGCTTTCATAATAATAATAATAATAATTTCAATCTGCTTGGCCCTATTGAGGTTGTAAAGATGATAGATCTTTAATAATACCATATTTTGGGGACACATTTGGTTTCCTAGTAACCAATTAACCATGTTATTTGATATTTTTGATTAATATACACCATGCATGCAACAATCTGGTCAAACAAAACATTTTGCTAGAAAAGAATGCTACATATATCTTAGGTGGACATTTTTAATTAAAGATATAAAGGTGCTAACTAAATCATAATACAATATGATTTTTTTTTTTTTTTTTTTTAAGTTTGGCTGTCTAAGGAAAATATAGGCTTATCTAAGAGGGGAGCAATTCATTACAAAAAGGATTTGTGTTCAGTCGAAAAATTCTCAGCAACCACTAAAAATATATAGAACAGGAAAAAAAAATCTACTAGTTCATTGGTCAATAAATATCTGAAATATCAAAATATAAGGGTTCTTTTTTCTCGAATCTTTCTCTTCTCTTGTTAGTATTAAACTTTGAATAGAATGAAATATCTTAGATGTAGATTTTCATTAAAGGTATAAAGGTGCAAGCAAAAAGTTTAGCATGTTTATGATTTTGGACCTCTTTTCTCTGCCATGAATTGGTATTACAAAAGCTAGGTCAAAAGAAAATATATACATAATTGTCTCACAAGGGATTGTTTACAAAATGCTGTACTGTCAAACCAATTCATTTTAGAATGGGTCAGATCTTATTGATGGATTAAACCTATTTTTGTGTTTCATTTGTTTTGGGCTTTTCAGGCCATAACAAAGTTCTGGTTTAGGCAAGCTCACTGCTAAATGAGCAACTTCTTTGTCCTTACATGAACATCAGTTGATATTCACATACCAGTTGCTCTGTTGATGGCTCGACTAACGTGTTCGGGCACCTAAGAGGTGCAAATCACCTCTAGCTAGTTCAATGGACCATGCCTGACATCAAGCCTGACTTCTAAATGCTAACTCTTTATCCAATCAATTGGGTCTCAAAATGGGTTTAGATATCCCAAGATGTTGGCCAAATCTAACAAGGTAAAGGCAGTATATGTGGGCAGATACTAGCTACATTGTCCAAAGTCAGCCCAATCAAGCTGACATAGTATAGGTCCAAATCCGGCCTAAATCAATGAATCAAACACCACAGGCATAAGTAATTATGCTGGTATTAGGTGAAGTCAAATATCTAAACTTTTCCCATATCAGAGACTCTAAAAGCATACCGAATTAGAGATTGCATTCTCCCATGTATACGAACTTGTTTTTAGAACACACCACTTTTCATCTCTGACAGTACGAGAAAAAGATAAATGGGTGGTGTTTTGAAGGAGCCATAAAGCTGCAATCAGTCTTTCAGTACAAGGATGAGTGTCTAGTTGTGTCAGTGCAGATACCAATGATTTTTCTTGTATATCAACTTATTCTCTATGATGCAAAAGTTCAAACTGGCTATTGTAGTTCATGATGCTTTTATATATCAAGATATATTGTTCATCAGACAGTGAACTTGTAAATATCGATAGATATTGGCAGCACACAAGACTTTCTACTAACTACTTAAAACAGTTAAAAGTGTATACATACTCTGAAGTATGTGATTCTGAATTTGAGCTCGTCAAATGTTTCCTTGTGGAAAATGATGAGAGATTCGATGAGAGGCCGTTGAAAGCATTCACCAGACTGAAAAACAATATTAAGCCGATGAATCAAGTCCCCGAGAAAAAAGAGGAAATTAACACAGAGAAATAGACTTTGATATTGATATGCATTGGAGGTCAAATGTATTGACAATTTAAGCAATACTCCATTAGCTACGGCACCATGCAAGCCGTTTCCGAGCGAAATACATGCACACTTGGCAAGTGAATGTGATGGTTTCTGATTTTTAATCCTAAACCACTTCACTTTACTTTGAACTGATAATGTCAAACTACCTTGCAGAAAAATCATAGCTCTAGTCACCATTTTGGTGATCGCTCTCCTTGTTGCATGTCAGGAATCGGACATCAAACAGTAATAATGTAAATTACAGATCTGAGGTAGCACCATAGCAGCTTTCCCATACCTGCAAGTAATATTGTAAATGTATATGATTAATATTTCTACTTATATCATCAAGCCAAGACCGATATAGAAGTGAAAAAGATTAGAACTACATATGTGAAATTAATAAAACCTACAATTTCCAGATGATGCATCTAACAATTTTCAAATTCACAAATGATTAAATAAACATACCTCTTCCACACTACATTCAATTCTCCAAAGAAAACCTTTGAGGAGCTAGCTCAGCTAACCATAAATAATCGATCATAGTTGCGTTGCGGATGTATGGTCTATTGGTCACAACTAGTTCATCGAAAACTATGCACTCTGGTTTTCCCTGGACTAAAGATGAAGAGGGGTGGATTTGAACGTCATTCATCGGATCATTTGCTAAAGTCCTGTCATTTTGTTAAATAACTGTGAGAGGGCTTGTATGACAAAAGGAGAGACGGAATTATATAATAAATTTAAAGGGAAAAACATATGACTATCAGAAATGTGGATCGTTCATGACCTATAATTCAGTTTTCTAAGAATATCCTCAGTAATGGAGGTTGTCACAGAAAACGGGTACAATCTTTGGAACCTAAAGAAACCCTCCAATAGAATTTGAAAACATGTCAATTGTCAAGGTCAGTTCAAGACCTGTATTTTCCGTTTGGCTGTTTCAAAGCTACATTCCAAAAGAAAGAAGCAGCAAGACATCTTCGAAACTGAAGGAAGTCATCTCCGCAAGAGGCAATACGAAGGCCCATTTGTTCAACAATTAGTCCAAGTTGGCTGCAACAAAAACCTCTCAAATTTAGAAAAGCTAATTTGTAGGATCCAAGGCATGAGACATACTGTATATATCTTCCTTAAGGGCATCAATGAACCTAGTGTGAGACCAGCAGAAATATGTCTATAACTCAACAAAAAATACAAATAATGAACCTGTGAATGTCATGAGCATGCCTCAGGGAGCCACTATCAATCAAATTTTCCTTGCACCATTTTCTGAAAATTTTGTAATTGTCCTCTGTTTTAAGAGTTGACCACTTCTCAAAAACCTCATTAGACGCTCGATATACATTGACCAAAGTGAGGTGATCTCCCTCTGGACTTTCAAAGCATTTATTTACAGTTCTCACCTGCCAACAGGAAAAAAATGATAGCACTGTTAACTTACAGTAGTATTGTGTGTGTGAGAGAGAGAGATAGAGAGAGGAGAAGAATTAAAGCATAAACCACAAATATACAATATAATGGTATAGCAACAGCATTATGATGTAACACTTGTGCCAAATTATGAGATCATAAAACAAGTGAAAATAGGGAATAACAACTTTGAATGGAGTTACAACCAATGCCTAGACTGGTGCTTTTAATACCACTTCACTGTCCTCAAACTCATCCACTTGACCGCATCTTGACCATTTCTGCTTCTTTTCATCATATCAAAAAAATTTAGCTGACATGAACCATCTCAACTATGAACAAGATTTTCCGCAGAGAACCAGCATCTAATGGATTGATTGCTTACCATTGCCTCTTGCAAATAAATATGTTGACAAATAATTCCCTAAGCTACTGCCTTTTGTACTTATCATCTATATAACGAATGAGAGGCAACAGGAGAGATACACAACTACCTCTTCTAATTTCTCGCTGGAAGTGTAAAATATAGATTTTACTGAGAGCATTGCAACAGCTATCAACATCTCTTCTAGGCAATTGAATTCACTTGATAGGATCAGAGCTTTTGAATAAATAGGGTCTAAAAGGAAGGCAAGCCATGTGACGCCCAACTGGATTTGAGAGTTTAAACTCATCTGTTAAAGCACCAAGCAGGATCAAATCCTCCAGTGATTTGACAAAAGACTGCCTGATCAAAGGTTTAATAGTAACATCAATGGTAGTTCCATAGACATCAAAACACATATTTATTACTACTAAATTCCTTGAATAAAAAAAATCCATAAAAGTAGCAATTGTTTTCCACTTTCCCACCTCCCAAAAGGCAACAAAAACTATCTAAGAGTTTACCTTGAAGGTTTTTCTATAAAGTCAAACCCGACAACATCATCAACCCCCAGGGCCTTAAGTTGCAAAATGATATTAGAGAGGCTGCACCGCTTGATCTCTGGCTTCGGTATATACTCAAGTTTCTCAAAGTCATTCTCTGGGTAGAGGCGGAAGCACTTCCCTGGTCCTTCTCTTCCTGCACGCCCACTGCATAATGGAATATCAGAGATATAATAGTATTTGTTCTCAAGAGTGAGTTAACAACTAGATTGGGTTACAACCATAATATAAATGATATGATGTTACGCTGTTTACTAGAATTCAAAAATAAGCTTCCAAAGAAATTTAAACAGTTTATATAAAATGAACTCAAATTGATATCTTTATTTTCTTTGATTCCTCTTTAGCCCAAATTTTTATTAAGGATTTTTCTTTGTAGATCCCCAAACATTACCAAATGTGCTTAGTTGCTTACCTCCTCTGAAGAGCCTGTGCTTTTGAAATTGGGATAACAGTCAAAGATTCTAATCTTTTGTTTGGATCATAGAAGCGTGCTTTTACAAACCCAGGGTCTATAACATACTTGATTCCAGGTATCGTCACTGATGTCTCAGCAATATTTGTTGCCAAAATTACCTAACATAAAAAACGAAACAAGATTAGTGGGCTGTGGGCATCTAAGGGAATATCATCAAGTTCACAAAGTTATTTACTTAAGACATACACATGATACCTTACGAAACCCAGGAGGGGCTGGTACAAGAACTCGCATTTGACGTTCCGATGGAAGGGATGAGAATATAGGAACAACTAATAATTTTTTACTGTTTTCTGGTAACTGCTTAAGTCTTTCCCCAGATTCGATTTCCTCTTGACCGGTCAAGAATACGAGTATGTCACCAGTGTCCTCCTCCAGATGAATCTAATGGAAACAGTTACATGTATAAGAGCATGAACAATTAAGGTATAATACAATTTAAAGTGCTTCAATACTTCTTAAGTCAATTTTGAGTCATGATCAGTCGAAAGACAGTTCCCAACAATTCTTTTGAGAACAAATTAATGACGGATAAATTTGAATTCCTTGACTGGATAATGCATTGCATCTAAGAACATTTCCACACACACACACACAAAAACAGAGAGATATAACAACTGGGCAAATTATAAAATGTAGTAATAAAAAAATGCAAACTAAAGAGATGCTGTTGCACACACAAGCTAGTGATGCTTTTTGTTAAACCACCTACTTAGTGTATCCTTACTTCTTACTGCCTTTTGGCTTTCCTAAGGTCAACTCTATTTCCATATTCCAGTTAGTAACGGACTCTCTTGCATAGTTACAGTTTAGTACATACTTGTATTACGAAGAGTAGAGGAATGAAATAACCTGTAATTCTAAATCTTTCAAATTAGTTGGCAAGAGAAAATTAAACTATAATCACTCATAAACTCCAATAGACTTCCAACTTGCAAGATTAAGGTTGCTTGAATTTGACTGAAGAGCATTAAATACCTGAAATATAGTAGTTAATGACGCATCTAAATAACTTTGTTGGGGGTGGTAAGTATATAATATATCAACTGGAAATTGCCGCCCTTGAACGTGAACAGCTCTTGCACCACCAAAGTACTGGGAGAACATTTGTGCATCCAAGCTGGCCGACATGATGATTAACATCAATGGGCTTCTTGCTTGGCATTGTTTGCGTAAACCAAAGCACTGAGCTGCATTTTCTTTCTCCAACTGCTTATCATTATTGACAGATTTTGACCTTGAATTTTGTACATTTTTCAGCAAGCCCAGCAACACATCAGTGTGAACAGTTCTCTCATGAGCTTCATCAACAATGATAACTGCATATCTAGAGAGATGTGGATCCAATAACGCTTCTCTGAAAGTGCATCCAACATAACATCAGATCAGACTTGGAAAGAAAGAGAGAAGAAGAAAAGGAACATTCGTGAGTTATGATGAAGTATGTACACGTATTAACATATGAAGTTTTAGGGGAGGAGAATGCTTATATTTTACCAATATCATAACTAGTAGTATACCACGCCACCCCCATAGACCCATCCCTGCCTACAACCATGCTACAGATTTGTTATTTGAACCTCTTTGTCAATGTCCATAGATTCTTATCAGCTTCCCATAGTTACCTCATTTCTTCTTGTCTCATGTTCCCCACACAACCACTTTATATGTTTGTTTTGAATAGACATTTTCGCAACATACGACACTACTGATTGAAACTTGTGGAGTAGAATATTAAAGAGTAAACTATCGTCGTCGTACAAAGCAATTTTCTTTTTCTTTTTGGTCAGACGTCTAACAAAGAAGCTGTAATTAGATTTTACCTCAGCAGCAGTCCATCTGTCATGTAATTAGAGGTCACATCCTCAAACCTAATTGAGTAACCAACTTTTTCACCTAGAACAGCACTACATTCCTCAGCAACCCGTTTTGCAACACTCACAGTACCCACACGCCGCGGTTGAGTTACCCCAACGAGTTTGCCATTCCCGCAAAATCCAGCATTGTACAAAAACTGGGGCAATTCTAACAAAAAAATAAAATATAATACCATTATTAAAGCTCAACACAAAAATAATCATGTGCATGTGTGCAAGAAAGCAACATTTGTACATACGTGTCGATTTTCCACTTCCAGTTTCACCAACTATAATCAAAATATCATGTTTCTGAACTTCCTCAATCAGATGTTTCTCAACTAATAATTAAACAACAGCAAAATTACATCTTTAGATAAACTTAAAATAAAACAGAAACGTATGTAATGTTAATAAATTATTTAACAAGTCTCAGCTAATACCAGAAGCGATTGGGAGAGACGCCCTGTGCTGCAAAAGCTTTTGCCTCCTAAAGTCAAAATCATACACCTCTTAAACTGAAATATTCCTTTTCGGGAGCAACTGAACAGAAAGTAATATGAATAAAAACTTGGTACTTACTTGCAATAGGAGGAGTGATTGTGTTCAGGGAAGTTGCGCTTAAGGGTTTTCGTAGAGTTGTTGAGCCGTCCCTGGGCCATTGAAGCTAAGACTGAACTAAAAGCGAGGAAGAAGAATAATCAATCAGGTTGCAAGACCTGATACAATAAACAGAAAAACGATGTCTGAGATTAGAAGTGGAGTCACCCTAGCCTGGACCTCAAACATTAGGAAGCATTGATAATGAAGAAAAAAATAATAATTGTGTGCATGCGGTATCAATAATTTATGGACAAAAACCTGCGACAAACATTGTGGCATAGTAAAGACTAATACATGTTCACAAATACGACAAAACAAAATATAAAAATAAAGATGAATGTCCTCTTGGAAAGTAAAGTTCAGATCTATACTACATTTGCAATATTAAATTTCCCAACCAAGTGTATGCAGTTCAAATACCACAAAACTTTGTACGTCTGTCAGATATATACCAAAAGGAACTGCATCTCATAACAAAAGAAAATGTTAGAGCCATAAGGCTCTACCATCAAGAATTCAATAAATAAAACCAGTTTAGCAGCACTTATGTATTTAAGCCATAAGGCTCAATTCTAAAAGATGCAACCTGTTTTTTTTTTCCATACTTATTCTAACTGTTAGGAATAAGTACTAAATTTAACAGGGCATAAAAGTTGTTGACATCAATCTCTTATTTTGTCCATAAGGACATGTTTTACAATTTTGTCGAATATAGGCCATATTATATTGCAACAGAAAACAACTTGGCATTCTCTTAATTATATATATGTATGTACAAAATCAAATCTCAATCCCAAGTCCACTTCATTAAGAAAAATTAATACAAATGTAACCACTAAGAATAGAAAGCGAGTTTTGGTCTAATACCGATCGTCTAATCCTTTTACCCTGAAGTCTAGAACTCTAGAACTGGAAGTGAGTTGTACTTTTGAAGTGATCTACGATTGTGATTCTTAGACGTTGATTAATTTTTCATCGCAAATAAATAGAAAAAGAGAAATTACAACATTTCATCAGTCATTTTCAATGTGATTGCAATATATATATACAAATACAAAAATGTAATAATATAAATATGACTCTACTTTGGATTCAATGTGATTTTAACATGACTCTCTTTCTTAGAAGAAAATCTATTGTGACAACAAGGGTATTGGCAACAACATAAGCATTGTTGGCTATGAATAAAGAGAGTCTAATAAGAAAGAAGCATACCTGATAACAGCAGCAGCAAGTCCAGCAGTTTGGTTCTCCAAAGAATTTTGCCGCAAAAACAAAACTAGCTCTCTCTACCTCATTCGTTTTGCACCTTATTGGACAATTGACCTACATGGACTTTTGTAGACCATGGGCTATAAGTTTGGTGGCCCAATAAATTAGTAGGATCCGTTTGAATTTACTAAAAGTGGCGGGCCTTAATGAATTTAATATCCAATTTGCAGGCGGAGAGTATAAAATGCCAGCTAGAAATAAGAGGGAAAAGAGAGAGAGAGAGAGAGAGACAAGAGAGACAAGAGAGAGAGAGAAAAACAAGAAGAGAGAGAAACACGGAGAGGAGAGAGAGAGAGAGAGAAGAACGAGAAAGAAGAAGAAGAAGAGAGAGAATGGAGAAGTTTCGGAGGTTGTAGGAAATCTTTCCTTCCTGGTGCTTTTTCTGCATTTTCATCAGGGATTTCCAGCCTCCGATCTTCTCCAAATCAAACCAAAACCAAAAACCAAATCAAACTAAAACTATCTGAGGTATTTCAAATCAAACTCTCATCGCTAACAAATCTCTCTCTCTCTCTCTCTCTCTGATCGTTTTTTGCAAATGTTTCAATCATCTTTTGTCAATGTTTTGAATCTATGTTTGAATCAATTTGATTTGATTGCAAATTGTTTGATAACATTTGAACTAAGCGATTGTGAAAGTTTTGATCATTTTCGTTTGTTTATAGAAACGTAATTTGATTTAATGCATAGCATTTCGTTTTATTAATGGATCATTAATTGTGATTAAAATTAGGAAGTTTTGGCCTTTTTTTTTAAAAAAAAAATTTGCATAGTTTTCTGATTCTATTTGTGGACAAAAGTTTGTTAATGATGGAGTTTATTGGTTTCGAATTTGAACTGTAGGCTGGTTCCCGATTAACACACACACACACGCCCGAGATAAAGAAGAAAGACAAGCCAAGAGGTTTTTTTGTTTTGTTGTGATTGTAAGAATTTTGTTGAACAAAGATGGGTTTGATGTCGAGGAAAGTTATGCCAATGTGCGGGAGCCTTTGTTTCTTCTGTCCTTCAATGCGAGCGAGATCTAGGCAACCTGTCAAGCGGTACAAGAAGCTTCTAGCAGACATATTTCCTCGATCTCCGGTTAGAATTCTAATGCTTAAGATTGTTATCATGTCTATTCTGGTAGAATTTACTTGGAAGCAGCTACATTGCTATAAGAAATTAAGAATGAACTGATTTTGTCGCAATGTGCTAAAACTTCACAAATTACATTTGGGCTATACAACTAAAGAATTCATTTTGTTTCTCGAAATGTTAAAAACTTCACAAACGGCTCAGGAATATGAGTTCCTATTGACATGAAAAAGGGGATAGTGATGTCATAGTTTCTATCTACCTTTTGTATCTCTGGATATAAAGGTTCTTCATCAATTTCCATTGATAATTTATTATGGTTACAAGTTATTCACAGAAGGAAATTAGTTTTTCTCTTGTAAATCATCTTCTTAACTTACATGCAGGATGGTCACTCCCGTTTTTATTTCTCTGTTCATAGCATGGTCTAACTGATTTAATTGGAACCATAGCATGTTATACATTAATATTATCTAGGTGGTTTCCTTTTGTGTTGTTTCACAATTTTTTGTACTTAGGTGGTTTGTTCGGTTCTTTCGTAAACTTGTATTGTTGGATCTCATTTTTGTAGGATGAAGAACCAAATGATCGGAAGATTAGTAAGCTTTGTGAATATGCGGCAAAGAATCCTATGCGCATCCCAAAGGTATCATCACGATATGAAAATTTGGCTTATCATCTGTCTGTGCTGCCTATCTTTCCAAAGAACATGAGTACATGGCATTTCTGTGTTGTACCATAGATGGTATTTATATGACGTGGTCATGTGAAGGTTTTTAAACATATATCTTTTGTGACTGATAGCTCCACTGATTGAAAATGGCAGCAGTTGCTGTAGCTTTGAGTATTGACATCTGAAAGTTACTGGACCAGAACATTATTATGTTGGTCAATTGTTTGTTGGCATGTATACAGGCATATTTGAAATTATGGTTTATGGGTGGTGTTTCTTGTGAGTGTACACTAATGGTTTATCGGTTTAACTGCTTGTTGGCCCTTCAAATCTCAAGTTACACTAATGACACTAGTTGCCTTATCATTTGATTAAAACTTCAAAAACAACAAACAATGCCAATTTTTTGGGGGTGGTTTTTGTTTTGAGGAAATGATTGAAGTACCTTTTTTTTTCCTGTCTTGAAAGATGTGATGTGTTGATATTTTGCTGGGTAACACAAACACTGCATAAATTACTTTTGTATATCAGATCTATTTTGCTGCATGATATTATCTTTCATAGTCATGATCTATCCATAGGGATTCCATTGATGTGTATATACATAAAAACCTTTTCTGTTAAAATCCCCATTTATTGCCTTGTTAATGACGTTTTGATGAAGTTTTCGGTCTGATTATCAGATCACAAATTCTTTAGAGCAAAGGTGTTACAAGGAATTGAGAAGTGAGCACTTTCAAATGGTGAAGGTTGTCATATGTATCTACAGGAAATTGTTAAGTTCTTGCAAGGAACAAATGTGAGTTGGTTTTTATTGAAGATATCTTGCAAATTTGCTTTCCAAGTATCTGCATTGATGCAATTGTATATTTTGTCCAATCACTATTTTTCTTTATAATGTAAAAGACCAAGGGAGTCTGCACTTTTGGAGTCCGAGGCCATAGCCACTATTGCCATATTGCTATGGAATTAAGGCAAAGTTGTTTCTTTTAGGTTGTCATTGTCTAATATGATCTGCAATGAACGCATGCTAAAAGGATCACTGAAAATAGAAATATGGTTTTAACACCATCCTTACCACTTGCATCTTAAAGTGCATAGTGATAACTATGTCCCAGTTACAAATACGTGAGTGTTGATTTATGACAGGTCATTATTTGCGAGTAGCTTACTTAGCATCATACAAATTCTACTCGACCAAACACGGCAGGATGAAATGCGGATTATTGGCTGCCAGGCTCTTTTCGACTTTGTAAATAGTCAGGTATGCCATGCTGCCCATTCTTGCATATTCTAGATTTACTTCATAGAAGTACTATCTGTTTAGAATAATTGGGTCTCAGCAGGAAAGTTAAAATTAATGTATATTGTTGAACGGTGACAGACAGATAGTACCTACATGTTCAATTTAGAAGGTCTAATTCCAAAACTGTGTCAACTAGCGCAAGAACTGGGGGAGGGTGAAAGGCCACAGCATCTGCGTTCAGCTGGGTTGCAGGCCCTTTCTTCAATGGTATTCTATCCTTACTGAGTACAGAATCTTGTCTTTTGTCTAATTGGTATTTGTTAATTTGTACTTTGGCCCTTACAATTTTATAGATGAAATATGGTTTTTAAATAGCTCAAAAATTTCATCATATTGTGATGAATCCTTCAACTAGTATTGTAAAATGCACAATGTAGTCATGGTGAGGTTTAAGGAGCTAAGTAGTAGTGTAGTATTTATTTCAACTCTTACTTTTGTATACTCGTGGAAATGTATTACCAACAGATGTTTGCTTTTACTAGGAAAATGTTTTAAGGTGATGGGAGCAGAATGGTTTTCCAAAGGTTATCAAAAAAAAGATGTTATGCCTTTTTTATATTTTAAAAGATGGTTATTATTAAAGAAGTAGGGAATGAGCCTGTGGCTCAATGGTAGCACCCCTCTCACAAGGTGGAGAGGTTGTGGGTTCGAAACACGTCAACAGCTGATTGTTGATACAAGTTTCCAGACGTAATTTAAAGGAGTAGGGGTCCCCTCAACCCTGCTTGCCAATCAAAAAATAAAAATAGTAATTAAAGAAGTATATAACTATATATCATTACTTAATATATTTTCTTGTAATAAATGAAGAAAGCGACCAGTTTATTTGTAGTTTTGAAACTTTCTTTTTCTTAGAGATGCCTCGATTCTGTAGCCGCCTGGTCAAGCACTGTAGTTGTTCAGGATTTCCGTAGCACTTTACTTACAGGGATGACAAGTGTTGGAAGTAAGGGTATTGTAGGCTTTTGGTCGCGCAAAAAAGCCTACACACCAAAAGCCTACAATACCCTTAATTCCAACAACAAATGATAAGTGAACTTTCAGGGGTTAACATGGTCGGATGTCTAATATATCCTGTAGATGCCTGCATAGCAACTCTTCTTCCATTGTGTACTTCCTGTTTCTGTATTTGACATGTACTTCCTGTCTCATTTTAGTTGTATCAAATATGGGGGCAAAGTATCAAAATTCAGCTAAATTAATTGATCGCTTGTACACTATCCATGTCCACTTTTATGAACACCATTAAACTTGAGACATTCATCAGTCAACCCTTTTCTGGTTGGGGTTTCTGCTAAGGAATTCTCTGATCTGCAGATTCACAGAAACAAAAGATCCTGGAAGCAGACCTCATTCTTGAGAAACATCAAATGATGCATATATCAGCTATCACAAACTTTTATTGACAGAAATATATCTTGAGGCTTGTTTGGAAACCTCCCACAATGATCTTTCAATGTATTAACTTAGTTTCAAGGTCCATCACATAAATTTTGTTTGTAAAAGGAATAAAACAATAAGAATATACATTTTGAGTTGTTTTTTTATTATTATTTATGTACCTGACATTTATACTATATCTAGCGCTTCATAGACATAACATGCAGATAATTATCATTGAACTGAAATATTATATTGGTGAAACCTATAGTGTTCTGTAGTTTGTCATTTTTTTTTTTATATCTTCTTGATCCTTTAATATTCTTTTTCGAGTTCACTCATTTTCATTTTAAATTTTGTTCCAGATTTGGTTCATGGGTGAATACTCTCATATTTCGTCAGAATTCGATAATGTAAGTTGGTTTAGACATCTTAGTTGTTCAAGAGAGAAATATTTGTATAGAATTTATGCTGTCCTTGCACTTTTAAGTTTGTTACTTTATCTTTTACTGTTGGTTCTAAATTTTAGATTTGCAGTAATTTCCATATTTCATACCCAATAATATGTATCTAGAATAGATGAATGATTTATGGGAAGGAGACTGCTTTGGAGTATTCCCAGAATTTAGTGATTTTGTCGTTTGTCTAGGACTCAGGACTGGTTTTCCTTGTCGCTAAACTCAATTTATTTCTTTATTTTTGGAAGGTTGTATCGGTAGTCTTGGATAATTACGAAGATCCTAATAATAAGGTGGAGGATCTTGACCCTGAAAAGCAAGGTACCCAAAATCGTTGGGTGCAGGAAGTAACTAAGGGTGATGGCCGTGTTTCTCCTTCACCTGATGTCATGACAAAAGTTCCTTCTTGGAGGAGTATTGTGAATGATAAAGGTGATATAAATGTATCTATGTGAGTCCTCTTGTCCCGAAGATTATTTAAATGTTCTATCTTTTGCTTGAAGACCTTTTCATACTACATTCTGTTTCTATTCAACAGTGAAGATGCCAAGAACCCAAAATTTTGGTCCAGGGTCTGTCTGCATAATATGGCCAAGCTAGCTAAGGAGGCTACAACAGTACGGCGTGTTTACGAGTCTCTGTTTCGCTACTTTGATAATGGTGATTTATGGGCTCAATCTGGGATAGCTCTTCCTGTTTTGCTGGACATGCAGTCTTTGATTGAAAATTCTGGTAGGAGTTTGTATCTCGCACAAATGTTTTAGTATGCTTTCTTTATGAGGATGAGACTAGTGTTTTGAATCTTTAATAGTGCTCTTTTTTCCACATCTCTTTTGTTTGAGTGTAGGTTAACCCTTGCTTTCCTTCATTTTACTAATGTGAAGTTCAACTTGCAGGGCAGAACATGCACTTGTTGTTGTCTATTCTAATCAAACATCTTGATCACAAGAATGTCATTAAACAACCTGATATGCAACTAAATATTGTTGAGGTTACCACTGCCCTTGCTCAGCAATCTAAGGTTCAACCTTCTATAGCAATTATTGGTGCAGTAACTGACCTGATGAGGCATTTGCGCAAAAGTATACACTGCTCACTTGATGATTCTAGCCTGGGTGTTGATATAATTAAATGGAATCGTAAATTTCAAGCAGCAGTAGATGAGTGCCTTGTGCAGATGTCAAATAAGGTGGTGTTTTGTTTCCTTTGTGATTTCTGATATTGGCGTCATGTTTCATCGTTAACAATTTTGATGTAGAATCTGTTATGTGGTATCTATTCTCTGTCGCAATACGTTTGGTTCCTCAATTTATTAGACACAAGGTTTTATGAAATTTATATAGATGAAACTTTTGCTGCTACTGTATACAGGTTGGAGATGCAGGCCCTGTTCTTGATGTGATGGCTGTGATGTTGGAGAATATCTCAACTATCACAGTGATAGCCAGGACTACCATATCTGCTGTTTATCGTACTGCTCAAATCATAGCATCTTTACCAAATTTGTCATATCAAAACAAGGCAAGTTGGGCATTAATTTTTTAATTTTTTTCTTTAACTACTGTAATTTGGTTAATTGCATCTTGATGCCATATAGTCTCACATGCTTCAAATAATCCTCATTTTTAGGCATTCCCTGAAGCACTATTTCATCAATTACTTCTCGCTATGGTCCACCAGGACCATGAAACACGTGTGGGAGCTCACCGCATATTCTCTGTTGTTCTGGTGCCATCTTCTGTTTGTCCCAGACCCATGACTTCTGAGTCAATAAAGGCATCCGATCTTCAAAGGACCCTTTCCAGAACTGTTTCTGTGTTTTCTTCTTCAGCTGCTCTTTTTGAGAAGCTAAGAAGGGACAAATTTTCAATACGAGAAAATCCTGGTCAAGAAAGTAACAATAAGGTTGTTGTAGATGGGGAAAGCAACAACGGAGGAATTTTTACAAGATTGCAATCATCTTATAGTCGAGCTTACAGTGTGAAAGGTGTTCCTCTTCCTTCAACTTCTGAAAAAGTTCCAATAAACAATCTAAACAAAGCACTGGTATGTACTCTGGACATCTGGTTCATATAAACCATTTATTGTCTTAATGTCAACTAACTTTTATTTTTTCTTCCCGTTAAACCACAGGATCCAATTTCCCTAAGATTGAGTAGTCGTCAAGTTACTCTCCTGCTCTCATCTATATGGGCGCAGTCCACCTCTCCTCAGAATGCACCTGGAAATTATGAGGCAATAGCCCATACTTACAGCCTGGTGTTGTTGTTTTCTCGAATCAAGGTAAAATTTTGTTTGTTTTTTTTAGTGATATTTTCTGACTGCAACCTGGCAACGATTGATGCAATGACTTTTCTTCGGTACAAAATTAATGAGTAACTGTTGAATTATAATGAATGTTTATGCTGTTATATTAGACCTGCTTTTTTTTTTCTACAGATTTCTGAAATGATCAGTTCTATACTATGGTTGCATTAATTTAAAAGTATGCAACAAACAAAAAGGAATATTGAAATGACAGAATGGGCATGATGATTAGTGAGCTATTGTTATAAAAAAATTTGTTGGAGATTGTCTCATCCTACAAATCTCCTGCATGTCGCTACAACTTCATTGTGTGATATCATGATAATTATGGAACCATACTTTATCCTTTTACCAAACTATATAGGGGAACTATGTTAATTTTAGTTCATTTAGACTCACAGATTTCAACAATCTTGGATTTCTAAACCAAATAATGTTTTTTTTTTTGCATTAAATGTAACATTTGGTACTTATTTATTTGTCCTAAGATGTATACTTCCTTTGCTATTTAGTATTATTTGCCCATCAATACCTTCCATAAACTCATGATTACCAGTCCCTTAATTATATTGAGATTTTTTTTTCTTGTTATAGTTGTTGACACTACAGAGTTATCACTTTTCTCATCTTCTTGTTATTGATAATCTGTACAAATAATTTATATTTTGTGTAGAGCTCCAATCACGAGGTGTTGATTCGAAGTTTTCAGCTCGCATTTTCCTTAAGGGGCATTTCTCTTAAAGAAGAAGGTAGTTTACTATTTTCAGCAATTGGCTTTGGTTTGTGCGTTTTGTGGTTTTGTTCGACAAAATGTTCAATATTAAGTTAACTGCATAAATATATGTGTTTCACGTGTTTCCTTACCAAAGATGAACTTGGAAGCGTAGGAGATGTCTGATGTGCTCATATGGGTGTATTCTGTTGATGATTGGGGATAGATACCTAATGGAGGTTTCTTTCTTTCTAGTAACATCATTTTTGTCCACCTCTCATGGTTAATTTTGCATTAGTGTATCCACAGTCCACCTCAATGCTCATGCTTTTGTTTTACACTTTTGTTCTGTCCATGTATCTTACCCAGATTGAATTTTCTGTTAATAGATAGTGTTTACATAGTTGGTGTATCTTTTTACAAGTTCAAGCTTTTAGAGTAACTCCAACATAGTATCAGAACTTTTCCTTGGAAGGAGGTTTGGGTTCAAGTTTCTGCAGTAGTACTACAGAAATGTTGGCATTTTTCATTTTTTCTTAAGAAAGGTACCGGTATCATAAAGTATTTAAATTCAGGGTTTCCCCAGTGAGGGGAAATGTTTGTTTATGGGTATAAAAGAAAGGCTAAATATGCAAGGAAAGTAGGATGAAAACGCTAAATTTAAGAGTACAGATGACTAGATGAGGACTCCTCGTTATGTTTGCTCATTTTTTTTCTTCTGTCTGTTGACTTCACTGATTACTTCAAAGAACAACTTGCATTATTTAGTTCACTTTAATAGTCAGTGGTTAAATACATATTTTTCATATGGACATACAATTAGTGTGGATGGTGTTAATGTCCTTCAAACCTTTCTTCGGCCAACATTCTAGCTTTTCCTAAAGTTATATCTACCAAAAACTATGTATTATTTCATCTTTAAGGGTATTCATTTTGATGTATGCATTTCTTTGGCTGAGTCTAAAATTTCATTTTTTTTTTCTTGCAGGTTCACTGCAGCCTTCGCGCCGTCGATCTCTTTTTACATTGGCGACTTCCATGATCATTTTCACATCAAAAGCCTACAATGTTATACCTATTGTAGCTCGTGCAAAGGCTTTGCTCACGAACAAAACTGTATGTATGCTACTTCTGTCTCATAGCTTTTCATTTGCATTGTCTTACACAATGAATATACTGAGAAGATTATGAGTTGTGACTATCAATGTGTCCACATGTCTTCTTTGTGTTTGTAACTATTAATAAAAAAACATATGCTTGTAAATGTGTGACTGAAGCTACCAGTGAGTCTGTTCGGGTTAGATGTGTTCCACCTGAGGTAGTCATGAGTGGACATATATGGAGCTATGCAATAAAATGTCTGCCTGAGATGCTTGTTTTTGTTAGTAATTTGGCACAAGGCACAGTTTATTCATTCATTTATCAATCCTTTAAGATAGCCAAACCTTTTCAAGCCATCCTGTTTTCTACGAAATGGACTTTATATCTTGTTAGGATTTCTTAAATCATTATCAACTTTTACTTACTTTCTTTTTGGTAAAACATTATGATATTGATTCATAGAATAAAAATAACAATAATAGTAAAAACCAAATTAGAACTCTACTTACTAACTTTTTCTTTTGATAGTTGATGAAGAGATATCATATTTCATTACTCCTTCGCTTTGAATGGACCTTATTAATGTACAATGTTCGTGCTAGGTTGATCCCTTTCTACATTTGGTTGAAGATTGCAAACTACATGCTGTCGGCACTGATTCTGACCATAAATTTTATGGAACAAATGAAGATGATAATGCTGCTTTGAAGTCACTATCGGCCATTGAATTAACTGAGGACCAGTCAGAAGAATCTTTAGCTTCTACAATTGTGACGAGCTTGGGGAAATTGTCAAATGTAAAAGAAAAATTAGCACATTTCAATCACTTTGCAGTTGCATATTAGTGACTGAATATATCACATTTTAATTGGAGACTGATGATTTGACTTGTTTTTTTACGTGGGTGCAGTCAGAGGGGTCTAGTATGAAGGAGAAGTTGCTAAATGAATTTTTGCCCGATGATATATGCCCACTGGGGGCACAGATGTTCATGGAAACAACAAAATCAAATTCCCACTATGGTTCGAAAGACTTCGAGCCTCATGATGAGGTAAATATTTCTCATGTTTATCAGAATGCGAGCTGGGATGATTGGGTGTGTTCAGAGTTGTGAATAAGGCCTAAAATGATATGTAAACTAAACTCATGTTTTGTTAAAGAAATGTCCAACCAAATCTACCAACTCAAACTCATTCAGGTTGCCTTCAATAGGTTGTGTTGTATGTGTATAGGTGCAACTATCTACTATTTTCATTATTGTTGATAACAGTCTTTATATCTTGGTTAACTCCCAGTACAACATACTGCTACACTCTTTCTAACATATAATTTTACCTTGCTCATGTTTTAATGGGGCGACAGAAATTTTACCAAAGCCTACCATGATAAATAAATATATTTTTCATATATATAGTGACAAGGTCATCCCATTGCGCCAGAGTGCACCTCAAGTTTCTAATGAATACCACAATGAATGTGCACATTTGTTCTTTATATGCAGGTCGAGCACCTTATATTTACAACAGATGACGATATTGATCCTGAAGCATCTGAAAGTCAAGCAAATTCTAATGCACAGCTGGTCATGGATGCTCCCAATCTGTTGAGTGTTAATCAACTTCTAGAGTCGGTACGTTATCCATTCGGTTAATCGTTTGATCCTTAAGATAGTTTATATAAACATATTTAATTTGGGGATAATACACTTTGGCAAACTCAGAAAATCACATTGCTACATTAAAAGACAAAAGCTTGCTTCTCCTTTTTGTCCTAGTTAATGTTTTTTAGGGAGAGTAATACAATTGATACGCAAACCTATTACAATCATAGTTTAAAATTTCGTCAAATTTCGCGAAATTTCGACGGCATATTCCGGTGTTTGGAAATTCGGTATCACGAAATCTCGCAAAATTTCGCGAATCTTGGCTTGCACTGTGATTTCCAGTGTCGGCATCTCGGCATATGCCGTTATTTTGAAAAACGAAATTTTGCCCGAAATCGAAATCTTAAAACTATGATTACAATACTTCAAGTGATTACTGTATTGGTGAATATCTGTATACCAAAGCATTCCTGACATTTGATATACTATAAAATGCACTCTATTTATTGTATGAGGAATGCTTAGGAGTTACTCCTTCAAGGCTAGACATAAATGTATTGGATCAACAGACAAGGATTTTGTGGATGTTAATGCCTTCAGAAACAAGAATGTGGGATGTGGTCTTTCTTCTTGGTATTTTTTTTAATTGTAATCGATGTTCAACCCGTATAGTCACATTGTATTGTGATTGAAGCCAGCCTAATTATGTAATTGCAGCACACAAGATTTGAATGTTACATTTTTATTTATATTTACTACATATTGTCCCACTGAGCCCAGTCCTCATGCTTAAGAAGCTGAAACATGTTCAGGTCTTCGAGACAGCATGTCAAGTTGGAAGATTATCAGTCTCAACCTCACCTGACGTTCCATATAAGGAAATGGCTAGTCACTGTGAAGCTCTTTTGACGGGAAAGCAGCAGAAGATGTCTACTTTCATGCATGCTCAAAAGAAACAAGAGAACTTGACTAACATCTTTTTAATGGACCAAAACAGTGATGCAAAGTTGCCTCCTCATCCGACTGTCCAGGTATAGTACTTATATACTTTTTTTTGATTAGTAAGCGCGGTTGAGGGGACCCCTACCTCTTTTAAATTACGTGTGGAAACTTATATCAACAATCAGCTGTTGACGTGTTTCAAACCCACAACCTCTCCACTTTGTGAGAGGGGTGCTACCATTGAGCCACAGGCTCATTCGCTAGTACTTATTATTTACTTAGTTCTGTGCATTCATTCTTTTATATATACAAGACATTTACTTACACCAACGTGATTCACATCCATATATGTCTACTGCTCTTTGGTTATTATATAGTCTTTATATGGAATAAATGAATCTCATGTGTAACTCATGCAATGCATCTGACACACTGTACTTAAAACAGAAGTCTGGAAATCCTTTCCTTGAGCAACAATGTAGTACAGATCAACATAAGCCACCTATTGGTGCTGGTCCAATGATGTGTGCAACTGAGTACCAGCAGCAGCCGCACGTCTTCCGGCTGCCAGCATCTAGTCCATATGATAACTTCCTAAAAGCTGCTGGATGTTGACATGATTAATCTCAAGAAGGCATCTTGCTAGACATACTGCAGAAAAGGCCACTCGGGTCGAAGGATTCTAAGTTAATGATTGGAACCTTGAGCACGGGCTGTGGATCCGAGCTTCAGGCATTAATGAATCTGCATTGCCGCATTTATTTTGGCAGGAAAACAAACAGTTTTGCAACAGCCGAGGTGTTTACAATTTCTTGTTGTTCCTACATTCTTTCGTTGTTTATTATAAATATACTTTCACCTCGAGGAGCTAGGTTCCTAGTAGCTTATTTTCATATGTATAAATGTTCCATAATTACGGTATTATTGAAAATTCCTGCTGTATGTTTCACTCATATGAGCTGAAAAGATGTAAGCTTGCACAGTTGTCAATACTGTATATTATAAGTTGGGAGTTGATACCTATTGCGGCAAATGTGGTTATTTTACAAATATAGCAGTATCTGTACTAAATCTCCACTAAACAAACATTCATATGCAAATTTCATTAATAATAATACTGAATCATGGGATGATTTTCATTTATGAAATGCATTGATAAATTGTGCTTTAACCAAAACCATGCAAACTTGCAATACCCCTCATACCCCGAATTAAGATCCCTACAGACTAGGCTAACTGAGCACTCCACCACCCAACTCAAGCCAGTCACCTGGATTAAACAGGACGTCTGTAGCAGAAGGCCCACGGGCTTAACTACGGGCTTAAACTATCCAAAACTCACAAAATGCCCTTAGTAAATTTGTGGGTGCCTTTGCAAAATATATGGGGTGCAAATAGCCAAATATACGTTTTGTTGACTTGTATACGTTTTCATGTTTCTTCTCTGTTAATGCCGGCAGTGAGCTTCTTCTTCTTCTTCTTCTCGAGATTCTTGCTTTAGCGTAAGTGTTCTTCATCTTTCATAATTACTTGGATCCATTAAACAATAATAATTCTATTAATTTGATTTAATACTGAAATTATTATTTTAATTGTTACAGTTTCTCTACTCAATTGAGCTCAAAAAAAAAAAAAATGGAAGAAATTCAAGAACAACAGCAAACCAATTCAGAAGAATCTGTAATTGAATCTGAAGCTTTGGAAGAGAAAGATGAAGATGATGAGAAAAAGGGTCCTCCACAAGTTGATTCTAAAGCAGAAATCTTACATGAGAAAGTTACTAAGAAAATCATTAAAGAAGGACGTGGAGAGAAGCCATCAAAGTATTCCACATGCTTTTGTAAGTTAGCACCATTATTGTTTTTTATGCGTGATTGTTGTGTAGTCTATAAAATTCATAGATATCTGTTATTTTCAGTATTAATCAACTATGTTAAAGCAACTATGGATCGCAATCTCCATGAAATAAAACTAATCTAAAGCCAAATAGTTATAACTCAAGCAAGCATTATGAGTTAGGTGTTCTGTTCACTATCCATGACAACCTCCCCCTCGTAAAATAAAGTCTCGATAAAAAAGAAAAATGTTAATAAATTTAGAGCATAATGTCCAGTCTTTACTGCTATAAAGGTTTATGTACTTCTTAGTGATTTATGTAGCTCGGTTTTCATTTTGTCACAAGTGTGAGTAAGATGAGTTGATGTGACTTTCGTGAAGAAGGTTTTTAAGTTTTATGAGTGCCCAAAGGTACTTAATGTTGTGATCATCATTATTCTACACTAAGTATCATCTAACTATAGTAGACAAAAGTGTGTCAACTTTGTGAAAATGAGCCCTGGCATGCATATCAACACAAACACAATACTGTCACAGGCATATCATATTGTTTCATGGAATGCCCTTTAGTACCTCATCCACATCTATGATATATCATCCAACCCTTGTTGCACTTACACCCCAAAATTTGAGCAAAGCAAATTAACATATTGACCAACGGTACTGCATCATGATGAGCCATTATATTTCAGTAAATATTTGAGTTCCAAGACAGAATTTATTAGAGAAACAGAAACATCATGATGTGTTCCAAAAATCAGCCAATGGTTTTGGGCTCTTGTTTGACCAGTTTTCTTACATCGAAACCCAGAACATAGTCTTAGCAATGCATATTGTGAAACCTTTATAAATATTTGAGTAAGTTCTTTGTTCTGACAGTGCATTATAGAGGGTGGACCAAAAGCACCCAACACAAGTTTGAAGACACGTGGCAGGAACAGCGGCCAATAGAAATGATTCTTGGTAAAGGTAATTGTGGTTCATCGTATACATTTTTCTTCTTTTTTTTTGTTTACTCCCTTTTCATTCTTATTGCATGCTCTTCAGATTTCAAATAGTCGAATAATGTTTTTAATCTCATCTCCCTGCTCTTTTTTGTCCCAACTGACTGCTACGCATTGTGGCTTACACTCATTTGCAAAATTTTCTTTAGTGATTATACTTTAGATAAGCCAGTTCAATGAGGTCAAAGTCCCCCCCCCCCCCCCCCCTTCGTCTTTTCCTTTCTCAATAACAACTGTAGAAAAGCTTGTGCTAATTAATTTCCCAACTTTATTTTGCATCTTGTTTTGTATAATATCAATAGTTTCTTGATTTTCCATCTTCTTCATTTCTTGACAAAGGCACTGAAACATGCATTAAGTATGAACAAAATCTATGTAGGTAATATATTCATGGTAGTTGAAAATTGATAACAGCCTTTGTGAAATGAGGAGAGATTATTTGGTTATTTATTTGATATTTCTCTTTTAAAACATAATTTCTGTGACAGAAAAAACGGAGTTGGCAGGATTGGCAATTGGTGTGTCAAGCATGAAGGCCGGTGAAAGTGCTTTGTTGGAAGTGGGTTGGGAGCTAGGCTATGGCAAGGAAGGAAACTTTTCTTTCCCAAACGTTCCACCTATGGCAGACCTGTTTTATGAAGTTGAACTTATTGGTTTTGATGAAACCAAAGAAGTAAGTTGAGGCGATCCACACTGATCAAGGTTTAGAACAACTACCATGTATTTATATTCCTTAGTGTTTCATTATAATCATCGAATCAAAGAATTAGCTTGAGCTCATACCAAAGTGATGAATGGTTTTCCAATGCCTATATATTCTTTTCTGCCTAGGACTCGATATATGCCTTTAGTTTACCACTTTAATTTATTTACTTCTATTTTGAGTCTTCAGCATTACTAGTTCTCTTTCAGTAATGTGTTGACAAAACAAACTCCTTATACAATTTTTAGGGGAAATCTCGTGGTGACATGACTGTGGAGGAGAGGATTGGAGCAGGAGATCGGAGAAAGATGGAAGGGAATGTTCTCTTTAAGGATGAAAAACTGGAGGAGGCTATGCAACAGTATGAAATGGTGTTACATTTTATTTTCTTTAAGCACTCTTTTGTTTCAGACTTTCAGTTTTTATGTGATGCACAAGCATGTGGTATTGATGGATTCTGAGTTTGTACAATATATACTGATTGTTTTTTTTTTTCAATCAGGCTATAGCCTACATGAATGATGATTTCATGTTCCAATTAATGGGGAAGTACCGGGACATGGCCTTGGCTGTGAAGAATCCGTGCCATCTCAACATTGCAGCTTGTTTAATAAAGCTTAAACGTTATGATGAAGCCATTGCGCAGTGCAGCATTGTATGTGTATTCATTAACACTTTACTCTTTCCTTTTTTAGACGTGTGCTACTTTCCATTAGCGCAGGCACAGGCATAGGCATATCTCTCATTCTCTCAGAACTGGGTTTCTGCTTTTTGGAATATTTTATTTTGTGTTTTCTTCATGTTAGTCTTCCTATTGCACACATATATTCTGAGTTCCTTCATCCAATTAATACCAGATCTATTATTTAAACCAAAATTCAAAAAGAGTGTTTCTTTCTGAATTTTATAATACTTGTTTCTTTCCAATATTCTGTCTTAAACATACCCAGCAATAGGGGATGTCAGTGATTTCTCCATTCAATAACTTGGATTTTATTGACAGAGCTTATTCAATGTGTTTGGACATCTGGTTTGTCCGTTTGTACTGTCTCCGAGGTACTAAAAAAATTCGTGAAACATGTAGAAACAAACTGAATTGAGAACTTGCAGCCTTTTTTATGATTCTAGCTTCAACAATTCAAGGGACATAATTGAGACACATCCTTTGCCAAACAACTGAAGTTTTTTTTTTCTTTCGTTGTGGACTCCTTGAGATGGTGGTGCCTTTTGAAAACCAATACTTATGAGACATTTATTTGCATTGTATATTATAGATTTTTTTATTTTACAGAACCTTACGGAGAATGTTTGACGCCTTCTTAGGTATTGAGTGAAGATGAAAATAATGTTAAAGCACTATTCAGACGAGGAAAAGCTAGGGCAGAACTTGGTCAGACTGATGCTGCCCGAGAAGACTTTCAGAAGGCCCGTAAATATGCACCTGAAGACAAGGCAATCATAAAAGAGTTGCGTCTTCTGGCTGAACATGACAAGGCTGTGTATCAGAAACAAAAAGAGATTTACAAGGGGATTTTCGGAAAAGCACCTGAACCCAAACCCAAGCAGAAGAATTGGCTCATCTTTGTTTGGCATTGGCTTGTGGCTCTGTTTTGTCGCCTTCTCAAACTTGGGAAGCACAAATCTGAGTGATATAATCTGTGTGTCTGATGTTGCATTGATGAAATTCTAATGATGAAATTGAAACGTGTGTTTCTCGATGCTTACTTTTTGTAGTAGCCTGAGTGTTTTAAAACTTTGCTAGTAATTTATATTACTGTAAGTTTCCATGTTTTGGCAGCAAACTTAACCTTGTCTTGAAATTTACTTCTGTGGAACTTCCGCCGTGAAAGAGGTATACTAAATAATAAAAGGAAATTGGCTCAGGTGAGATTATTTAGTTCAAAGGAAATTATTGTTCAGTGAAGAGATTTCACATTGTGCGCTCGGCCGCTCATGCAGAGTTGTTTCCTCTATCCTGCTCAAGCTTAGAAACCATTTATTTACAGTTGGTTTTCTTTAGTACCAGATGTCCAGATGTACCATAAACTAATTTAGCAAAACCATGGAACTCTGAGTTTGAGTTGTATACAATATTTGTTTGGACCCGCACCATTTACTTCTTATAAATATGAGTAGTTTTGATATGCAGAAGAAGCAAAAGTATTGTGGTGGGAAGCAACACGCAATGGATGGATGGAAGGATCTACCTGAAGCTGGTAAAGATATTCAATATTAGAATGGAACGCAAGGGTTGGTTTAATACTACTTATTCTGATCAAAAGTGCTTATTTGAAACTGCTTATTCTGTTTGTCAATCATGGAGATCAGTTTCTAGGCTTTTATTGTTTTGGAAAGAAGATGGTATACTAGACCTAGCAAAATTTACAAATATAGGTATTCATGATGGTGATCACTTGATGAAATTATTAAAACTTATATTAGATGGATTGCAACAACAACAACTGCAATGCAGTGTTATTGGTATCGTTTTCCCTCAACGTCTTTATCTTTCAGATGATCATCTTTACTGTATTGCTCAAAGGTACAACTTTTCATTATCTATGCACTTGATGAATATTATTATCTTGTTAGTTTCTTTCAAATTTTTATATTATGGTTTGATTGTTGATCTCGAAGGAATAAACTAAATAGCTAATTGGACATTAATGTTATGCAAAAATATTCTTTATCTTAAGACCTGCTTAAGTTCCAAAGACCAAGATAGAGCATCCAGAATCCCAGTATGGGAGATGAGAGTACACATAACCTACAGATGAAAATTTTAGAGAAGGGGGTGAAAATTTGAACTTGAACCACATCAGTTCAAATCTACTTCTATATAGTTTAAAGGTCCTCTTCCCTTTTCACTACAGTAATATACTCTAACTCGATCATCTGAAGCAAATTTAGGGATAGCATTTTGGAATAAGGTATACTGCTAAGGCCCTGACTATTTGGGTAAGTGTATTTAGGCTCCGTGTAATGGCCAATCAATTAGCCAATGCCTCTCAGGCTCTCAGCTAGGTCTACCGTCTACCACCTCCTCCATGAAAGTTGTACTCTTGTAGTTTTTGCCTAACCATTTCTTTCATGTGAGAATCTGGTTTCTTTTCTTCTCAAACCTCGTATTTTAATTTTAAAAAAAAAAAAAAACGATGTACCAACTACTTTGCAATCGTGTATTCAAACGAGCTGATTTAACCTTTGACGCATTTGTTTTATGTATTACAGGTTACCCAATCTCCAAAGCCTCTCCCTGCCTTACACAACCAATATGATCACAGGAGTAGGATTCTCGAGTGCAATCCGGTATTGGAAGGAATTAAATTCCTTGACCATAGGACCATTTAAATTTTCAGATTATGCCCATGTCATGCAAGAGATAGGTATTAACTGCAAGAACATTGAATCTATGCAAATATACTCAATGGAGATGAAGCTGGATGTGAAAGATGGTAATACATTTGTACTTGATGAATGTACCTCACTTGAACTAGCCACTAATATTCATCAGCGAATGCTCATCTCTTGGGCAATTATCATTATCAATTGCAGACATGCAACAAAAATTCCAAAGTTTCATCGTAAGCTAAAAATGAATGTAGCGAATGAGATTGGAAAGCGCACCAAAGCTGACAACACTATTGAATGGTCCACAAATGGTACAGAGCAGGGTGTCTACGACTCAAGTTTGTCCATGCTTAACGATCTGTGGAGGCCAGAGAGAAAGAAAGTTGACTGACCAGTGGAGTGGTTCATCAGGTGAATTGAGGGAACTGCAATATTGCACAGATAGCTGATATTATTTGCGATGGCTTGAGACTAATAAATTAAATGGCAGGTAAACTATTTCCGTTTGTTTAAGACATTATTGTTGGTGGGAGTGTGTATTGAACATTTACATTGTCGATTTACATTATAAATTAAAAGGTACACATTTACACTGATGGCTGTTGGACTGAACAAGTATTTAACAGTGACATCAATGGTAAATGCGAAGATCATATAACTTCATGTTATTTCTCAACAGCTGTTTCTAATTAATTAATGTTCAACGTGATCTCCACGCCACCCCACTCTTCTCTCAAAATCTGCAACAAGTCCACAGGTTGCACTTTAGCAGCTCCACCGTTTTAGTAGCGATCATGTTCACTCGAGGAGAGGAAGGAGAGGGGGGGGGGGGTCATTGAAGCTACAGCTTGCTAGAAAATGAGTGTCTCTGTTGGTTTTAGTAGTCCACAGAGGCATTACATCTGCACCTAATTAGATTCATCTACAGCCAATATGTTGCTTTTAAAACTTACATCTGTTTCCTTAATCTTTGGCCATTTTTTAATCGTCTTACTAATTGTTCTTTCACAAACAAAACAAACCAGAAAAAACAAATTCCAACCCTTTTTCTCCAATTTAATTCCATCTTACTCTGTGATTATGTAGTATTCGAATCCTGGTCATCGCCACAGTCCAGACCCAGTTATCATATCAGATACGAGTATACAAGTATACAGCAGTTCAGCTGCTATAAAATAAAAGTTCAAAATGATAAGATAGTGACTATTAGCATTCTTAATCAGCCCCCAAATAAGCAATTGATGTGACACAGAGTTTAGGAACAATTTTCATTGTGAAATTTTGTTGCGGACACCTATGAAACGGAGTAACGGACTCCTATTTGTTTTTGGTTTCTGGATACACCTGGACATTCACAAACATTTATGCTTCTTAATTGTCACCTGACATGTTTTGCCTCATCACACACTCTTGACCAAAGTGCACAGGGGGGGGGGGGTGTCTGTGAAAATGCCCACACATAATACACAACGGCCTGCTCGTTTGTGCCAACTCTATCTTCTGTAGCTCCAGAATAGGACAAGAGCCAGCCTTAGGGGTGGACACAACATCTGCTTTAGGTGCAATAAAATGTATGGAATGAGCGCAATAGTACTGCAGTGTAATGAGCTTGCATTTTATAACGAAATTTGTGTCATAATGTCTTAGGGAGCCAATGAAAAAGTTTTTGACGAGTGAAACCTACTAGATATGATCGGGTTGGAACTGGTTCTAATCTCCTGCAATTACCATGTTTAGAAAATTGTAGGTAGATCTCTTTTTTTTTTCTTTTTGACTGACAAGCAGGGCACTATGACAAGCGGGGTACTACGTGTGGAAACTCATATCAACAATCAGCTGTTGACGTGTTTCGAACCCACAAATGTCGTTGAGCCACAGGCTCATGTGCATATAGTAGATCTCATTTTGATACAATCAGCTGTTGATGTGTTTCGAACCCACAAATGTCTTCCGTATGTATTTGTACATAGTAGACCCAGGAAAGTACACCCAACAACCCAGGAAAGAGTACCACTACTAAGTAAACTCAAAAATGAAGCCTGGGCAAGTGAAAAACAACACAGATGCACCTGCCACCACAATTGGCCAAACAGATTGCCGTATAAACAGTATAAAACCGAGTCATGATATGAATTTTCCATATCATGAGGAATCAACAAAAAAAATTAACACTAGTAAATTCTATTGTAGTAACACTGGAACCATATCGACATTGCAATCTTAGTCATCATACAATTTTACAGAAGTGTTCAAACAATGACACTGACAATTACAATGCAGTATTAAGTATTAACAATACAAATTCACAGCATTGTTTTGATAACACTACTACTACTATGTTCTTTATAGTAACAAACTAACACCTGCACCTGTATCTGAGTATTGACATGCAGTTTGACTTGTCAAGCGTGTTTACAGACTGACCAAACATCTTCCCTCATTCCCCGTCAACAACTTTGTGCGAATCAGAATCTCCAAACACCATCCCACAAGCAGAAATACCAACCTTCACCCGGTCCACCTCTGTCCCAGAATCAAACTCACAAACTTTAACAGACACATACCTTCTCACAAAAGTGTTCAAACCTTTACACTACTATGTTTACAAATTTATTTCACACACTAGTAACTTCGAACTGCAGACCATTCATCTAAATCACCGGTTTTCCCACTATCAGTATAAAATCTCGGAGTTACGTTCTCAATCATTGATTAAATCAGATTTCAGATCTTCCGATTTACCTAACATCTTCGCGCATTCCCCGCCAGCAACCTTGTCAGAATCAGAATCTACACCATCCCTAGAAACGTTGTCAGAGTTACTTTCTCCATACATCTTCCCACAATCACTGTCAGCCTTGACTTTGACCTCGTCAGCCTTGACTTTGACCTCAGCACTGTCAGAAGCAAAAAGACCCACTTCCCCCGGGAATGCTAGTTCATCACCAGACTCATAACAGTAGAGAAGCCGATGTTGGAACAAATCAACAGTCAGCTTGAATCCATACAAGGTCCTCTCATTTGATGGCTTGATCAGGTAACGCTGTACAATGGAAAACCATTGTCAATGAAAATATACAGTAAAAACAGATTCCACATTATAAACACACAAAAAACTTTCAAACTAACCTCATTGATATCATAGAGCATTTTAACCATATTAGAAGTCCTGTTAGGAAGCCTAGCTGCAATAAGTTCAAAATCGTTTCCTAACGACTCATATGCAGAGTAGAATATTTCAAGCTCTTCAGGAGTCCATGGAACTACATTCTTCCAGTTACGAATTATCAAACTCCCATCAACGGTCACCCCATTAGTATTCTCAGAGTCTGAGCTCACAAGCCTAGAAACACGTTTGTCCTCAGTACCAGCTGCTACAAACGAAAATTCAAATGACTCTAATGGAGCTCCACAATAACGTTCGTCAAATTCCACACCTTCAGTATCAGATATCTGGTCTAATATGGGGTCATATTCGAACACGGCATCAGTTTCAGATATCTGGTCTAATGTGGGATCATCTTCGAAGACGGCAACCTCAGAACGCATAGACCTCATGGAATCATTGAAGTATCCATCAGCTTCTTCTTCATCTTCCGAAACAACCAAGGGAGCTTTTCCCTTCGAAACAACAGGAGGTCTAGAATCAACATAAACAGAATTCCTTTGAAACTTTTCAATACATTCTTGAAAGGAAACAAGGTTATTGACGGTGGCAGGCAACCTCAGAGTTAACTGTAGCAATAGAAAAAGCTAAATTAATATACGATATCTACAATTGATCAGAAAGTGACAAGACAAAAGAAAACACAACACACCTGAGCTTGTTCATATAACATGTGAACCATCTCCTCTGTTCTACCTGGGAGTGATGCAGCCAACGATTTCCAACAACAGCCATGCTTGAAAAATGCCTTGTAATAGTGTGCTAACTCTTCAGCTTCCCAGGGTACAAATTCTTTCCACCTATCAGCAATACTCATCTTGATTTTCTGTAAAAGATAAGACAGATAAAAGTAATAAACACCTTTGTAAAATAAATTGCAAAGATTGCTTAACCAAATTCATATACACAAAGTTTCAAACAACTAGAATTTTTGTTTCAAAATCAAGAAGAAAGACATGAAATAACTACTTACATTACTAATATGAAGATCATTTACAAGAATCAAAACAGTTTTACTTGCAAAAACAACAGCAGTTCTTGCTAAAAAGATATTAACAACACTAGGTTGATTCTTAACGGTTCTAATTAAGATTCTAAAGAAAAATCACAACTATTTTGAACAAATCAAGAACATAAAAACCTTGAATTGCAAGAGAAATGAAGAAAACTTTAAGAAAGATGAACAGAATAGCAACAAATCAAACTACATTTAAGCAAAATCCGAATCAATTACACTAAATATGCAAATTCACAATAAAACGAAAAAGAAGAAGAAGAAGAAGAACTAAAACCCTAGTTTGAGAGAGAGAGAGAGAGAGAGAAGAAAATCACAACTATTTTGAACAAATCAAGAACATAAAAACCTTGAATTGCAAGAGAAATGAAGAAAACTTTAAGAAAGATGAACAGAATAGCAACAAATCAAACTACATTTAAGCAAAATCCGAATCAATTACACTAAATATGCAAATTCACAATAAAACGAAAAAGAAGAAGAAGAAGAACTAAAACACTAGTTTGAGAGAGAGAGAGAGAAAGAGAGAGAGAAGAAAATCACAACTATTTTGAACAAATCAAGAACATAAAAACCTTGAATTGCAAGAGAAATGAAGAAAATTATAAGAAAGATGAACAGAATAGCAACAAATCAAACTACATTTAAGCAAAATCCGAATCAATTACACTAAATATGCAAATTCACAATAAAACGAAAAAGAAGAAGAAGAAGAACTAAAACCCTAGTTTGAGAGAGAGAGAGAGAAAGAGAGAGAGAGAGAGAAGAACCTGTTCTCGAAGGTTCTTAGTTGCGTTGTTGTTTGTGGTGAAAGCAGCGGTCAGGTATTTATAGACGGGAGCAATCGGAAAACACATCATTATATACTGGGGAAAAGAAGCGAAAGCTGTTGTTGTTGTTGTTGCTGTCGTTGTTTGAAGCAATTTAACGAGTGAATACCTTAGCTAGCCTAACAATAAAAATTCTGGATTTCCAATTTTCAAGTAGAAATACTGAAAATTGTTTTCCAGAAACAAAAGGGAAAATTAAACAAGACTGAACCTTATAATCCATAATAATATAAGGTAAAATGATTGAAAGAATAGGTGGTAAGTTATGTTATGAAATTTTTAATTTAAAAGATTTCTTCTTCTTCTTCTTTTCATAGTTGCAATTTGAGATTCAAAGCAATGAAACCAAACACAACAACAAACAACACGAGGGAGATGACTGATGAGTAGTTGTGGTTTATACTTTATATACAGTATAGAGTAGAGTAGTTTTGGTGTTGTGCATCTCGATGCTATTGATACCATAGGGCATTGGGTCCCTTTGTTGATCTGGACTAGTTCTGGACCCAGCGTGTCGATCCACTGACGACACGTGGCATTTAACCGCCCGTGACAAACTATCTTTAAATAATAGTCAAACTTCTCAATTGATTAAAAATCCACCAAGACTCTCGAGTCTTGTATGGTTGAATCCAAGACGATGAATCATTGAATCTGAGTGAGACGACGATGCGTTTGTTGCCGGTTCGCCAAGCTCCAGCGGTTGTTTTGATGCTCAAAGGTACGTGGTGTGGTAACCCATTATCAATTTGCAAACTTTTGGGTGTGGTGTGGTGTGGTGTGGTGTGGGATTTTCAATTTAAGCTATTATATCTCTTCTTCAATTCGATTTCACTGAGTTATGGTTGGTGAATATGTGTGTGGTTGTTATGGTTGGGTTGGTTAAGCTTGTAATTTGTAATGCTTGATCCGCGGTTTTTGTTTTGTTTTGTTTGATTGTTTGTTTGCTTGTTTGATATAACCCTAAAATCTTATTTTGGTCTAACTTTTGATGTTACAAACATGAATTTAGTTTGCAGACTGGACTTTTGTTGTGCCTACTAATTAATTTTAATTTTGAGTATGTTTGCAAAAAAAAAAAAAAAAAAAAAACAGATACAGATGTCTATGCGACTCTAGACTTAATTGAGTGCAGTTTCCTTATTTCAAATTTTGGAAACCAGTTTTCTTAATGGATTGTACAGATCCTTCAAGTGTTTTGTTCTTGCTCAAAATTCCGTCTATCTCTGTCTCTCTTTTGCTATACCTTTAACACCCTTTGTTTTCCTGGAATTCAAAATCCAAACAGAAATAGAGTTTATATAAGTTATAACCATTGTCTTCCTTGACATCAGTTCAAAATTCACAACAAAAAGCACAATCTATCAATAGTCATATCAATTAACCGATGAGAAGAACATCAAGCATTAATCAGCCGTGGAAATTCTGCTAAGAATTTGACACATCTGAGGTGATGAAACACGTATTGCAATGTTGACACTCTGTCAACTTTATTTTCATCATGTAGTCCTTGCATGAGAAAGGTAAGGGTCTGTTTGATTTGAGCGGTAAACTGATTTACCGGTGAAAATGGAGGACACGGGTTGGAATTTATGAAATCAGAGAACCGGAGAAGAAGATAAGCCATGAACTGAGAGGGAAAATCTCTTCTTACTATATTGCACAATTACTAATCTACCCCTCCTAAAACTTTACCAGAAAAGAATCCCACTCGAATCAAACAGAGCCTAAAAGTTTGAGAATTAGAGCAAACTGCGTTGAAAATAATTAATGGTAAAATTAATCTGGAACATTAGTGTAGATATAGGGAAATACTGTTCACTACAGTGAACTGAAAAATACTAGCATTTGCAAGGATATATAAATATGATACTCAAGAGTTAGGTTAGTACCCAGTTTAACATAATTTCTAAAACAAGAGTTTTTATAGGATGAGCACTCTTCAAAAACTTTCCCAAAGCTTGAATACGAGAACCATGACGCAGTCCAATAACTTTTAAACATCTTAGACTAGAGAATGGATTAAGCAGCTCCTCCAGCAATTGCATGGACTCTGACGAGATCTTTAAAGAAAGTAAAAACTTGGTCAGCAGAACTACAAGTCAATTGAATGAGATAATACACCAATGATTCAGTTGAAGAATATCTCTTTCAAAAGATACAGTTTTATGGGGGTTTTTTTCATGGTCTCAGCTGATACAAAATTTTCATTCTCTGCTACTGCCTTATGCAGCAAAAACCCACTTTAGCCTCCTAGTGAAGTCCTTTCTTTTTTATGGAAGCCACCATCACATTAAGGCATTAAGCCACCAAATTTGTTGGTTTAGAGTATGTTTGTATAGCTTTCTCTTATAAACTGTGTTTTTTTTCATTGGACTTATTGTTAGTGCTGAGTTTTCAGCGCTTGAAAATTTTCCTGTATCACTGCCTCTAGAATTAATCATCTTGTTAGAGTAGGAGTGTGAAATGAAGTTTATGACTTTGTTTTATTCATATATACAGGGCCTATCTCACACTAGGGTGCTTGACTTAAAGTCAATCTCCACAGCTTCTACTAGTATAAAAAGCGCAGGAATTTTAATTAACACAAGTATATTAAGTAATTACGGGGAAAAAATTGAAGTAATCATGAGCATGTGGAAGAAGACTAAGAAAAGTATCGGGAAGTACTCAGTTGACGGATGGAAGGATTTATATGAAGATATTCTCACAATGATATTTAATAGACTGGATCCCAAGTGTTTGTTTGAAACTGCTTATTCTGTTTGCCAATCATGGAGATCAGTTAGTAGGCCTATGTTATTTTGGAAAGGAAATGGTATACTCGACCTAGCAAGACTTACGAATATAGGTATTGATGAAGGTGATAAATTGATGAAGTTATTAAAGCTTATATTAGATGGATTGCAACCACAATGTGTCGTCACTGAATTCTTCTTCCCTAAACGTCTTCATCTTTCAGACAACCATCTTTATTATGCTGCTCAAAGGTATCTCATCCTTATATCCGTTTCTATTTTACACTTTAATATTTTGTTGCTCAAATGGGAGGGTATGTCCAAAAATCTCTTAACATTTTGTCGTTAGTTGTGTGCTTTAAATTTTTTTTTTGGAGGTTTAGGATTTAATTAATTGAACAGGGTTTGTAATTAGACATAATGCACAGTAGTTAGATGTCAACTGAGGGATGTGGATCAAACAATTGGAGTAATATGTTTCATTTTTAATAACAGTTGTCAAGTTTGTTAACCATAAGGTGTTTACGTGGTCGGTCAAGAAGCAATGATCTATACAGATCATCACCAAAAAAATCGTTATTGAAAACTGATCGCTTTCGTTATCATTACATATGCTTTTAGAACACGTTTATACAAAGCATAATTTCTGAGTAAACGAAGTATTAATGAGGGATATTTGAGAAATATGGTGAAAGCTCATATATATATAATTAAATATATTTTGTTCGAACTAATACTCTTTTAATAACCAAGTTTATTTGAAGGGTGGCCCGATTGTATTTGGCTCCACACATGAAAGAACCAACAGTTCTTATGATCTTTCCCTGGAATAATGCTCAGGGAGTCATGGTGATTTTACTGGTAGCCCCAATTGAAATGGATCTGTGCTTCATTCCCATTTTGAACTACTTTGAAGTGAGCTGATCTGTTCTTTGGCACAATTGTTTTATGTATTACAGGTTAGCCAACCTTCAAATCCTCTCCCTGCCTCACCCCACTAATATGATCACAGGAGTAGGATTCTCAAGAGCGATCCAGCATTGGAAGGAGTTAAGATATTTGGTCATAGGAACATTTAAGTTTCCAGATTATGCCCATGTCATTCAAGAGATAGGTGTTAACTGCAAGAACCTTGAATTTCTGAAAATACACTCAATGGAGATGAAGCTGGACGTAAAAGATGGTAATGTGTTTGTGTTAGATGAGCGTACCTCACTTGAACTAGCCACTCATCTTTGCCAAGTGAAGATTTTCTGGTTTCACGGTTCTCTCTTATACATACAGGGTTTGGAAACTATCTTGAACAAATGCTCATCTCTTGAGGGGATCATCATCAGTAGTTGTAGACATGCAACAAGAATTCCAAATTTTCATCGTACGCTTAAAAACAATACATGGTATAACATAAAGAAGCGCACCAGAAATGATAATACGATTGAATATTGCACACATTCCACAGAGCAGGAAGTTTACAATTCAAGTTTGTCCATGCTTCACGATCTGTGGAACCATGAAAGAATGGAAGTACCTAGGTGGCCAGTGGAGTTGTTCATCAGGTGAATGTATATAGCTTATAATTATTTGAGACAGCTTGAGGCTAATATATGAGATGTTTGGTAAATTATATTTAATTTGTTTAGACATTATGGTTCTTGGCTGGAATATGTATTAAACATTTACATTGTGGACAATTATATTATGATAAGGATTTATATTTTTTGTGCTGTAGTCCTTGAATTTGATAAATGTTTATCTACTACCTTCATGTTCATTGTGCATCCACCAACCTGCTGCAATTCTACTGATTAGGTGTTTAGCAGTCCAACCTTTTAGTAGAGCTCATGTTCACTCGAGGCTAGGGAACATTTAAGCTACAACTTGCTAGATAATGAGAGTTTTCCTTTTTCAGTAATGCACAGAGCTGTTAGTTTTGCACCTTTATAATCTGTTGTCGTAGTAAATTGCATTGCATATTTGCATGTCACAGCTATATTCTGCTCACAGTAACATCAAAATCCAGCAAATCAGCAATATAAGGTACAATAAGTGGAACCTCACATTAGTTTGACTAGCATTTTTTGAAGAGATGTTACATGACTTAAAATCACCCGAGCCTTCAAAATTACAAAAGAAAAACAATAACATAACAGTGATCCAGCCATTTCTTTATATATCTTGCTCAAATAGAAACAAAGCCACTCAGAATATAAATAGAGTAAACCACCTGTAGCCTATCTTTCACAGAAGCAAGAGTTGTCGTGGACAGAGTTCAAGACGCCAACATATTTCGCAAAATTATAAAGTCGGAATGTCGGAATATACCGTTTTCTGATCAGTGCAAGTTGATACGATCAGTTTATCGTTCACGATAAAGACCAACCGGACCCGAATCAGCCCGTTGTCAATTTACCCATCTTTAAGGGTTAAAGCCTTCGAGGACTGTACTAAAAGAAAAGTCCAACGAAGCAGCAGGTGTGGTGTTACTGTGTTAGTGTGTTACATGGGTCCACGGCGTATGCCGTTATTTTGAAAAACGAAATTTTGCCCGAAATAGAAATCTTAAAACTATGATTACAATACTTCAAGTGATTACTGTATTGGTGAATATCTGTATACCAAAGCATTCCTGACATTTGATATGCTATAAAATGCACTCTATTTATTGTATGAGGAATGCTTAGGAGTTACTCCTTCAAGGCTAAACATAAATGTATTGGATCAACAGACAAGGATTTTGTGGATGTTAATGCCTTCAGAAACAAGAATGTGGGATGTGGTCTTTCTTCTTGGTATTTTTTTTAATTGTAATCGATGTTCAACCCGTGTAGTCACATTGTATTGTGATTGAAGCCAGCCTAATTATGTAATTGCAGCACACAAGATTTGAATGTTACATTTTTATTTATATTTACTACATATTGTCCCACTGAGCCCAGTCCTCATGCCTAAGAAGCTGAAACATGTTCAGGTCTTCGAGACAGCATGTCAAGTTGGAAGATTATCAGTCTCAACCTCACCTGACGTTCCATATAAGGAAATGGCTAGTCACTGTGAAGCTCTTTTGACGGGAAAGCAGCAGAAGATGTCTACTTTCATGCATGCTCAAAAGAAACAAGAGAACTTGACTAACATCTTTTTAATGGATCAAAACAGTGATGCAAAGTTGCCTCCTCATCCGACTGTCCAGGTATAGTACTTATATACTTTTTTTTGATTAGTAAGCGCGGTTGAGGGGACCCCTACCTCTTTTAAATTACGTGTGGAAACTTATATCAACAATCAGCTGTTGACGTGTTTCAAACCCACAACCTCTCCACTTTGTGAGAGGGGTGCTACCATTGAGCCACAAGCTCATTCGCTAGTACTTATTATTTACTTAGTTCTGTGCATTCATTCTTTTATATATACAAGACATTTACTTACACCAACGTGATTCACATCCATATATGCCTACTGCTCTTTGGTTATTATATAGTCTTTATATGGAATAAATGAATCTCATGTGTAACTCATGCAATGCATCTGACACACTGTACTTAAAACAGAAGTCTGGAAATCCTTTCCTTGAGCAACAATGTAGTACAGATCAACATAAGCCACCTATTGGTGCTGGTCCAATGATGTGTGCAACTGAGTACCAGCAGCAGCCGCACGTCTTCCGGCTGCCAGCATCTAGTCCATATGATAACTTCCTAAAAGCTGCTGGATGTTGACATGATTAATCTCAAGAAGGCATCTTGCTAGACATACTGCAGAAAAGGCCACTCGGGTCGAAGGATTCTAAGTTAATGATTGGAACCTTGAGCACGGGCTGTGGATCCGAGCTTCAGGCATTAATGAATCTGCATTGCCGCATTTATTTTGGCAGGAAAACAAACAGTTTTGCAACAGCCGAGGTGTTTACAATTTCTTGTTGTTCCTACATTCTTTCGTTGTTTATTATAAATATACTTTCACCTCGAGGAGCTAGGTTCCTAGTAGCTTATTTTCATATGTATAAATGTTCCATAATTACGGTATTATTGAAAATTCCTGCTGTATGTTTCACTCATATGAGCTGAAAAGATGTAAGCTTGCACAGTTGTCAATACTGTATATTATAAGTTGGGAGTTGATACCTATTGCGGCAAATGTGGTTATTTTACAAATATAGCAGTATCTGTACTAAATCTCCACTAAACAAACATTCATATGCAAATTTCATTAATAATAATACTGAATCATGGGATGATTTTCATTTATGAAATGCATTGATAAATTGTGCTTTAACCAAAACCATGCAAACTTGCAATACCCCTCATACCCCGAATTAAGATCCCTACAGACTAGGCTAACTGAGCACTCCACCACCCAACTCAAGCCAGTCACCTGGATTAAACAGGACGTCTGTAGCAGAAGGCCCACGGGCTTAACTACGGGCTTAAACTATCCAAAACTCACAAAATGCCCTTAGTAAATTTGTGGGTGCCTTTGCAAAATATATGGGGTGCAAATAGCCAAATATACGTTTTGTTGACTTGTATACGTTTTCATGTTTCTTCTCTGTTAATGCCGGCAGTGAGCTTCTTCTTCTTCTTCTTCTCGAGATTCTTGCTTTAGCGTAAGTGTTCTTCATCTTTCATAATTACTTGGATCCATTAAACAATAATAATTCTATTAATTTGATTTAATACTGAAATTATTATTTTAATTGTTACAGTTTCTCTACTCAATTGAGCTCAAAAAAAAAAAAAATGGAAGAAATTCAAGAACAACAGCAAACCAATTCAGAAGAATCTGTAATTGAATCTGAAGCTTTGGAAGAGAAAGATGAAGATGATGAGAAAAAGGGTCCTCCACAAGTTGATTCTAAAGCAGAAATCTTACATGAGAAAGTTACTAAGAAAATCATTAAAGAAGGACGTGGAGAGAAGCCATCAAAGTATTCCACATGCTTTTGTAAGTTAGCACCATTATTGTTTTTTATGCGTGATTGTTGTGTAGTCTATAAAATTCATAGATATCTGTTATTTTCAGTATTAATCAACTATGTTAAAGCAACTATGGATCGCAATCTCCATGAAATAAAACTAATCTAAAGCCAAATAGTTATAACTCAAGCAAGCATTATGAGTTAGGTGTTCTGTTCACTATCCATGACAACCTCCCCCTCGTAAAATAAAGTCTCGATAAAAAAGAAAAATGTTAATAAATTTAGAGCATAATGTCCAGTCTTTACTGCTATAAAGGTTTATGTACTTCTTAGTGATTTATGTAGCTCGGTTTTCATTTTGTCACAAGTGTGAGTAAGATGAGTTGATGTGACTTTCGTGAAGAAGGTTTTTAAGTTTTATGAGTGCCCAAAGGTACTTAATGTTGTGATCATCATTATTCTACACTAAGTATCATCTAACTATAGTAGACAAAAGTGTGTCAACTTTGTGAAAATGAGCCCTGGCATGCATATCAACACAAACACAATACTGTCACAGGCATATCATATTGTTTCATGGAATGCCCTTTAGTACCTCATCCACATCTATGATATATCATCCAACCCTTGTTGCACTTACACCCCAAAATTTGAGCAAAGCAAATTAACATATTGACCAACGGTACTGCATCATGATGAGCCATTATATTTCAGTAAACATTTGAGTTCCAAGAAGAATTTATTAGAGAAACAGAAACATCATGATGTTTTCCAAAAATCAGCCAATGGTTTTGGGCTCTTGTTTGACCAGTTTTCTTACATCGAAACCCCAGAACATAGTCTTGGCTAACTTGATATTCCGAAGTCCAATAAAAGTTTAGGAATAATTGGGTGGATGTGGATCTTTTATGCCCCAAATAAGGCAGTCGTGTCTTCTGCTTTCTTGGAGAAGAAAAGAATTCTGCAAGTCATCTTTAGGCTTCTAATGTGTTAAGCATCGAGTTTACTAAAGGGCAAAGTACTTAAAGTACTTAGTGTAAAATTATGATAGTAATGCATATTGTGAAACCCTAATAAATATTTGAGTAAGTTCTTTGTTCTGACAGTGCATTATAGAGGGTGGACCAAAAGCACCCAACACAAGTTTCAAGACACGTGGCAGGAACAGCGGCCAATAGAAATGATTCTTGGAAAAGGTAATTGTGGTTCATCGTATACATTTTTCTTCTTTTAGTTTACTCCCTTTTCATTCTTATTGCATGCTCTTCAGATTTCAAATAGTCGAATAATGTTTTTAATCTCATCTCCCTGCTCTTTTTTGTCCCATCTGACTGCTACGCTTTGTGGCTTACACTCAGGCCCTGTTTGGTTACCCCGCAAAAATTTGCATAAAATTTAGCCTAATTTAATATGCTTGAAACTCTTGATAATTAGTTTTAAGAACAAAATTTATGCAAAAGTTTGGTGCTATTTTAAAAGTGCAAAAATTTTACACCTTTCTCTAATAAATTTAGTAGGGGACCACCTATGATTATCTCATGTTTATGCAAGGTTTAAGTGGGGGATCAATAGGGTTTAAGCGAAAATAGGTTGGGGACCATTCAAATCAAAGAATAAACTTAGGAGGGACCACTCTAACTATAGATGGGTAAAGATTTGCCTTTTTTGCAGCCCAAACAAGCAGGGCCTCATTTGCAAAATTTTCTGTAGTGATTATACTTTAGATAAGCCAGTTCAATGAGGTCAAAGTCCCCCCCCCCCCCCCCTTCCCTTCGTCTTTTCCTTTCTCAATAACAACTGTAGAAAAGCTTGTGCTAATTAATTTCCCAACTTTATTTTGCATCTTGTTTTGTATAATATCAATAGTTTCTTGATTATCCATTTTCTTCATTTCTTGACAAAGGCACTGAAACATGCATTAAGTATGAACAAAATCTATGTAGGTAATATATTCATGGTAGTTGAAAATTGATAACAGCTTTTGTGAAATGAGGAGAGATTATTTGGTTATATATTTGATATTTCTCTTTTAAAACATAATTTCTGTGGCAGAAAAAACGGAATTGGCAGGATTAGCAATTGGTGTGTCAAGCATGAAGGCCGGTGAAAGTGCTTTGTTGGAAGTGGGTTGGGAGCTAGGCTATGGCAAGGAAGGAAACTTTTCTTTCCCAAACGTTCCACCTATGGCAGACCTGTTTTATGAAGTTGAACTTATTGGTTTTGATGAAACCAAAGAAGTAAGTTGAGGTGATCCACACTGATCAAGGTTTAGAACCACTACCATGTATTTATATTCCTTAGTGGTTCATTATAATCACCGAATCAAAGAATTAGCTTGAGCTCATAGCAAAGTGATGAATGGTTTTCCAATGCCTATATATTCTTTTCTCTCTAGGACGCGATATATGCCTTTAGTTTACCACTTTAATTTACTTACTTCTATTTTGAGTCTTCAGCCTTACTAGTTCTCTTTCAGTAATGTGTTGACAAAACAAACTCCTCATACAATTTTTAGGGGAAATCTCGTGGTGACATGACTGTGGAGGAGAGGATTGGAGCAGGAGATCGGAGAAAGATGGAAGGGAATGTTCTCTTTAAGGATGAAAAACTGGAGGAGGCTATGCAACAGTATGAAATGGTGTTACATTTTATTTTCTTTAAGCACTCTTTTGTTTCAGTTTTTATGTGATGCACAAGCATTTTTTATTGATGGATTCTGAGTTTGTACAATATATACAATATATACTGATTGTGTGTTTTTTTTTTTTTTCAATCAGGCTATAGCCTACATGAATGATGATTTCATGTTCCAATTAATGGGGAAGTACCGGGACATGGCCTTGGCTGTGAAGAATCCGTGCCATCTCAACATTGCAGCTTGTTTAATAAAGCTTAAACGTTATGATGAAGCCATTGCGCAGTGCAGCATTGTATGTGTATTCATTAACACTATACTCTTTCCTTTTTAGACATGTGCTACTTTCCATTAGCGCAGGCATAGGCATATCTCTCAAAACGGGGTTTCTGCTTTTTGGAATATCCTCTTTTATGTTTTCTTCATGTTAGTCTTCCTATAGCACACATATATTCTGAGTTCCTTCATCCAATAAATACCAGATCTATTATTTAAACCAAAATTCAAAAAGAGTGTTTCTTTCTGAATTTTATAATATCATTCCGATATTCTGTCATAAACATACCCAGCAATAGGGGATGTCAGTGATTTCTCCATTATATTAACTTGGATTTTATTGACAGAGCTTATTCACCGTGTTTGGACATCTGGTTTGTCCGTTTGTACTGTCTCCGAGGTACTAAAAAAATTCATGAAACATGTAGAAACAAACTGAATTGAGAACTTGCGCCCTTTTTTATGGTTCTAGCTTCAACAATTCAAGGGACATAGTTGAGACACATCCTTTGCCAAACAACTGAAGTTTTTTTTCTTTCGTTTTGGACTCCTTATGAGACATTTATTTGCATTGTATATTATAGATTTTTTGTTTTGCATAACCTTACGGAGAATGTTTGACGCCTTCTTAGGTATTGAGTGAAGATGAAAATAATGTTAAAGCACTATTCAGACGAGGAAAAGCTAGGGCAGAACTTGGTCAGACTGATGCTGCCCGAGAAGACTTTCAGAAGGCCCGTAATATGCACCTGAAGATAAGGCTATCATAAAAGAGTTGCGTCTTCTGGCTGAACATGACAAGGCTGAGTATCAAAAACAAAAAGAGATTTACAAGGGGATTTTTGAAAAAGCACCTGAACCCAAACCCAAGCAGAAGAATTGGCTTATCTTTGTTTGGCATTGGCTTGTGGCTCTGTTTTGTCGCCTTCTCAAACTTGGGAAGCACAAATCTGAGTGATATAATCTGTGTGTCTGATGTTGCATTGATGAAATTCTAATGATGAAATTGAAACGTGTGTTTCTCGATGCTTACTTTTTGTAGTATCTTGAGTGTTTTAAAACTTTGCTAGTAATTTATATTATTGCTAGTAATTTATGTACTGTAAGTTTCCATGTTTTGGCAGCAAACTTAACCTTGTCTTGAAATTTACTTGTGTGGAACTTCCGCCGTGAAAGAGGTATACTAAATAATAAAAGAAAATTGGCTCAGGTGAGATTATTTAGTTCAAAGGAAATTATTGTTCAGTAAAGAGATTTCACGTTGTGTGCTCAGCAGCTCATGCAGAGTTGTTTCCTCTATCCTGCTCAAGCTTAGAAACCACTTATTTACTGTTGCTTTCTTCAGTACCAAATGTGCAGTACTAAAATTTAGCAAAACCACGGAACTCAGAGTTTGAGTTGTATAGTTGGATTCGGATCAACAGATAGAAAATCAGAAATGGATCAGGTCAGATTTGTTTGGACCCGCACCATTTACTTCTTATAAATATGAGTAGTTTTGATATGCAGAAGAAGCAAAAGTATTGTGGTGGGTGGGAAGCAACACGCAATGGATGGATGGAAGGATTTACTTGAAGAGATTCTGGTAATGATATTCAATAATCAATATTAGAATGGAACGCAAGGGTTGGTTTAATACTACTTATTCTGATCAAAAGTGCTTATTTGAAACTGCTTATTCTGTTTGTCATTAATCATGGAGATCAGTTTCTAGGCTTTTATTGTTTTGGAAAGAAGATGGAATAAAATGTATGGAATGTCTGCTTTAGGTGCTTATTTGATATTCAATAGGACAAGAGCCAGCCTTAGGGGTGGACACAACATCTGCCTTAGGTGCAATAAAATGTATGGAATGAGCTGCAATTGTACTGCAGTGTAGTGAGTTTGCATTTTATAACGAAATTTGTGTCATAATGTCTTAGGGAGCCAATGACAATTACAATGCAGTATTAAGTATTAACAATACAAATTCACAGCACTGTTTTGATAACACTACTACTACTATATTCTTTATAGTAACAAACTAACACCTGCACCTGTATCTGAGTATTGACATGCAGTTTTAATTGTCAAGCGTGTTTACAGACTGACCAAACATCTTCCCTCATTCCCTGTTAACAACTTTGTGAGAATCAGAATCTCCAAACACCATCCCACAAGCAGAAATACCAACCTTCACCCGGTCCACCTCTGTCCCAGAATCAAACTCACAAACTTTAACAGACACATACCTTCTCACAAAAGTGTTCAAACCTTTACACTACTATGTTTACAAATTTATTTCACACACTAGTAACTTCGAACTGCAGACCATTCATCTAAATCACCGGTTTTCCCACTATCAGTATAAAATCTCGGAGTTACGTTCTCAATCATTGATTAAATCAGATTTCAGATCTTCCGATTTACCTAACATCTTCGCGCATTCCCCGCCAGCAACCTTGTCAGAATCAGAATCTACACCATCCCTAGAAACGTTGTCAGAGTTACTTTCTCCATACATCTTCCCACAATCACTGTCAGCCTTGACTTTGACCTCGTCAGCCTTGACTTTGACCTCAGCACTGTCAGAAGCAAAAAGACCCACTTCCCCCGGGAATGCTAGTTCATCACCAGACTCATAACAGTAGAGAAGCCGATGTTGGAACAAATCAACAGTCAGCTTGAATCCATACAAGGTCCTCTCATTTGATGGCTTGATCAGGTAACGCTGTACAATGGAAAACCATTGTCAATGAAAATATACAGTAAAAACAGATTCCACATTATAAACACACAAAAAACTTTCAAACTAACCTCATTGATATCATAGAGCATTTTAACCATATTAGAAGTCCTGTTAGGAAGCCTAGCTGCAATAAGTTCAAAATCGTTTCCTAACGACTCATATGCAGAGTAGAATATTTCAAGCTCTTCAGGAGTCCATGGAACTACATTCTTCCAGTTACGAATTATCAAACTCCCATCAACGGTCACCCCATTAGTATTCTCAGAGTCTGAGCTCACAAGCCTAGAAACACGTTTGTCCTCAGTACCAGCTGCTACAAACGAAAATTCAAATGACTCTAATGGAGCTCCACAATAACGTTCGTCAAATTCCACACCTTCAGTATCAGATATCTGGTCTAATATGGGGTCATATTCGAACACGGCATCAGTTTCAGATATCTGGTCTAATGTGGGATCATCTTCGAAGACGGCAACCTCAGAACGCATAGACCTCATGGAATCATTGAAGTATCCATCAGCTTCTTCTTCATCTTCCGAAACAACCAAGGGAGCTTTTCCCTTCGAAACAACAGGAGGTCTAGAATCAACATAAACAGAATTCCTTTGAAACTTTTCAATACATTCTTGAAAGGAAACAAGGTTATTGACGGTGGCAGGCAACCTCAGAGTTAACTGTAGCAATAGAAAAAGCTAAATTAATATACGATATCTACAATTGATCAGAAAGTGACAAGACAAAAGAAAACACAACACACCTGAGCTTGTTCATATAACATGTGAACCATCTCCTCTGTTCTACCTGGGAGTGATGCAGCCAACGATTTCCAACAACAGCCATGCTTGAAAAATGCCTTGTAATAGTGTGCTAACTCTTCAGCTTCCCAGGGTACAAATTCTTTCCACCTATCAGCAATACTCATCTTGATTTTCTGTAAAAGATAAGACAGATAAAAGTAATAAACACCTTTGTAAAATAAATTGCAAAGATTGCTTAACCAAATTCATATACACAAAGTTTCAAACAACTAGAATTTTTGTTTCAAAATCAAGAAGAAAGACATGAAATAACTACTTACATTACTAATATGAAGATCATTTACAAGAATCAAAACAGTTTTACTTGCAAAAACAACAGCAGTTCTTGCTAAAAAGATATTAACAACACTAGGTTGATTCTTAACGGTTCTAATTAAGATTCTAAAGAAAAATCACAACTATTTTGAACAAATCAAGAACATAAAAACCTTGAATTGCAAGAGAAATGAAGAAAATTATAAGAAAGATGAACAGAATAGCAACAAATCAAACTACATTTAAGCAAAATCCGAATCAATTACACTAAATATGCAAATTCACAATAAAACGAAAAAGAAGAAGAAGAAGAAGAACTAAAACCCTAGTTTGAGAGAGAGAGAGAGAGAGAGAGAAGAAAATCACAACTATTTTGAACAAATCAAGAACATAAAAACCTTGAATTGCAAGAGAAATGAAGAAAACTTTAAGAAAGATGAACAGAATAGCAACAAATCAAACTACATTTAAGCAAAATCCGAATCAATTACACTAAATATGCAAATTCACAATAAAACGAAAAAGAAGAAGAAGAAGAAGAACTAAAACCCTAGTTTGAGAGAGAGAGAGAGAGAGAGAAGAAAATCACAACTATTTTGAACAAATCAAGAACATAAAAACCTTGAATTGCAAGAGAAATGAAGAAAACTTTAAGAAAGATGAACAGAATAGCAACAAATCAAACTACATTTAAGCAAAATCCGAATCAATTACACTAAATATGCAAATTCACAATAAAACGAAAAAGAAGAAGAAGAAGAACTAAAACACTAGTTTGAGAGAGAGAGAGAGAAAGAGAGAGAGAAGAAAATCACAACTATTTTGAACAAATCAAGAACATAAAAACCTTGAATTGCAAGAGAAATGAAGAAAATTATAAGAAAGATGAACAGAATAGCAACAAATCAAACTACATTTAAGCAAAATCCGAATCAATTACACTAAATATGCAAATTCACAATAAAACGAAAAAGAAGAAGAAGAAGAACTAAAACCCTAGTTTGAGAGAGAGAGAGAGAAAGAGAGAGAGAGAGAGAAGAACCTGTTCTCGAAGGTTCTTAGTTGCGTTGTTGTTTGTGGTGAAAGCAGCGGTCAGGTATTTATAGACGGGAGCAATCGGAAAACACATCATTATATACTGGGGAAAAGAAGCGAAAGCTGTTGTTGTTGTTGTTGCTGTCGTTGTTTGAAGCAATTTAACGAGTGAATACCTTAGCTAGCCTAACAATAAAAATTCTGGATTTCCAATTTTCAAGTAGAAATACTGAAAATTGTTTTCCAGAAACAAAAGGGAAAATTAAACAAGACTGAACCTTATAATCCATAATAATATAAGGTAAAATGATTGAAAGAATAGGTGGTAAGTTATGTTATGAAATTTTTAATTTAAAAGATTTCTTCTTCTTCTTCTTTTCATAGTTGCAATTTGAGATTCAAAGCAATGAAACCAAACACAACAACAAACAACACGAGGGAGATGACTGATGAGTAGTTGTGGTTTATACTTTATATACAGTATAGAGTAGAGTAGTTTTGGTGTTGTGCATCTCGATGCTATTGATACCATAGGGCATTGGGTCCCTTTGTTGATCTGGACTAGTTCTGGACCCAGCGTGTCGATCCACTGACGACACGTGGCATTTAACCGCCCGTGACAAACTATCTTTAAATAATAGTCAAACTTCTCAATTGATTAAAAATCCACCAAGACTCTCGAGTCTTGTATGGTTGAATCCAAGACGATGAATCATTGAATCTGAGTGAGACGACGATGCGTTTGTTGCCGGTTCGCCAAGCTCCAGCGGTTGTTTTGATGCTCAAAGGTACGTGGTGTGGTAACCCATTATCAATTTGCAAACTTTTGGGTGTGGTGTGGTGTGGTGTGGTGTGGGATTTTCAATTTAAGCTATTATATCTCTTCTTCAATTCGATTTCACTGAGTTATGGTTGGTGAATATGTGTGTGGTTGTTATGGTTGGGTTGGTTAAGCTTGTAATTTGTAATGCTTGATCCGCGGTTTTTGTTTTGTTTTGTTTGATTGTTTGTTTGCTTGTTTGATATAACCCTAAAATCTTATTTTGGTCTAACTTTTGATGTTACAAACATGAATTTAGTTTGCAGACTGGACTTTTGTTGTGCCTACTAATTAATTTTAATTTTGAGTATGTTTGCAAAAAAAAAAAAAAAAAAAAAACAGATACAGATGTCTATGCGACTCTAGACTTAATTGAGTGCAGTTTCCTTATTTCAAATTTTGGAAACCAGTTTTCTTAATGGATTGTACAGATCCTTCAAGTGTTTTGTTCTTGCTCAAAATTCCGTCTATCTCTGTCTCTCTTTTGCTATACCTTTAACACCCTTTGTTTTCCTGGAATTCAAAATCCAAACAGAAATAGAGTTTATATAAGTTATAACCATTGTCTTCCTTGACATCAGTTCAAAATTCACAACAAAAAGCACAATCTATCAATAGTCATATCAATTAACCGATGAGAAGAACATCAAGCATTAATCAGCCGTGGAAATTCTGCTAAGAATTTGACACATCTGAGGTGATGAAACACGTATTGCAATGTTGACACTCTGTCAACTTTATTTTCATCATGTAGTCCTTGCATGAGAAAGGTAAGGGTCTGTTTGATTTGAGCGGTAAACTGATTTACCGGTGAAAATGGAGGACACGGGTTGGAATTTATGAAATCAGAGAACCGGAGAAGAAGATAAGCCATGAACTGAGAGGGAAAATCTCTTCTTACTATATTGCACAATTACTAATCTACCCCTCCTAAAACTTTACCAGAAAAGAATCCCACTCGAATCAAACAGAGCCTAAAAGTTTGAGAATTAGAGCAAACTGCGTTGAAAATAATTAATGGTAAAATTAATCTGGAACATTAGTGTAGATATAGGGAAATACTGTTCACTACAGTGAACTGAAAAATACTAGCATTTGCAAGGATATATAAATATGATACTCAAGAGTTAGGTTAGTACCCAGTTTAACATAATTTCTAAAACAAGAGTTTTTATAGGATGAGCACTCTTCAAAAACTTTCCCAAAGCTTGAATACGAGAACCATGACGCAGTCCAATAACTTTTAAACATCTTAGACTAGAGAATGGATTAAGCAGCTCCTCCAGCAATTGCATGGACTCTGACGAGATCTTTAAAGAAAGTAAAAACTTGGTCAGCAGAACTACAAGTCAATTGAATGAGATAATACACCAATGATTCAGTTGAAGAATATCTCTTTCAAAAGATACAGTTTTATGGGGTTTTTTTTCATGGTCTCAGCTGATACAAAATTTTCATTCTCTGCTACTGCCTTATGCAGCAAAAACCCACTTTAGCCTCCTAGTGAAGTCCTTTCTTTTTTATGGAAGCCACCATCACATTAAGGCATTAAGCCACCAAATTTGTTGGTTTAGAGTATGTTTGTATAGCTTTCTCTTATAAACTGTGTTTTTTTTCATTGGACTTATTGTTAGTGCTGAGTTTTCAGCGCTTGAAAATTTTCCTGTATCACTGCCTCTAGAATTAATCATCTTGTTAGAGTAGGAGTGTGAAATGAAGTTTATGACTTTGTTTTATTCATATATACAGGGCCTATCTCACACTAGGGTGCTTGACTTAAAGTCAATCTCCACAGCTTCTACTAGTATAAAAAGCGCAGGAATTTTAATTAACACAAGTATATTAAGTAATTACGGGGAAAAAATTGAAGTAATCATGAGCATGTGGAAGAAGACTAAGAAAAGTATCGGGAAGTACTCAGTTGACGGATGGAAGGATTTATATGAAGATATTCTCACAATGATATTTAATAGACTGGATCCCAAGTGTTTGTTTGAAACTGCTTATTCTGTTTGCCAATCATGGAGATCAGTTTGTAGGCCTATGTTATTTTGGAAAGGAAATGGTATACTCGACCTAGCAAGACTTACGAATATAGGTATTGATGAAGGTGATAAATTGATGAAGTTATTAAAGCTTATATTAGATGGATTGCAACCACAATGTGTCGTCACTGAATTCTGCTTCCCTAAACGTCTTCATCTTTCAGACAACCATCTTTATTATGCTGCTCAAAGGTATCTCATCCTTATATCCGTTTCTATTTTACACTTTAATATTTTGTTGCTCAAATGGGAGGGTATGTCCAAAAATCTCTTAATATTTTGTCGTTAGTTGTGTGCTTTAAACTTTTTTTTTGGAGGTTTAGGATTTAATTAATTGAACAGGGTTTGTAATTAGACTAATGCACAGTAGTTAGATGTCAACTGAGGGATGTGGATCAAACAATTGGAGTAATATGTTTCATTTTTAATAACAGTTGTCAAGTTTGTTAACCATAAGGTGTTTACGTGGTCGGTCAAGAAGCAATGATCTATACAGATCATCACCCAAAAAATCGTTATTGAAAACTGATCGCTTTCGTTATCATTACATATGCTTTTAGAACACGTTTATACAAAGCATAATTTCTGAGTAAACGAAGTATTAATGAGGGATATTTGAGAAATATGGTGAAAGCTCATATATATATAATTAAATATATTTTGTTCGAACTAATACTCTTTTAATAACCAAGTTTATTTGAAGGGTGGCCCGATTGTATTTGGGTCCACACATGAAAGAACCAACAGTTCTTATGATCTTTCCCTGGAATAATGCTCAGGGAGTCATGGTGATTTTACTGGTAGCCCCAATTAAAATGGATCTGTCATTTTGAACTACTTTGAAGTGAGCTGATCTGTTCTTTGGCACAATTGTTTTATGTATTACAGGTTAGCCAACCTTCAAATCCTCTCCCTGCCTCACCCCACTAATATGATCACAGGAGTAGGATTCTCAAGAGCGATCCAGCATTGGAAGGAGTTAAGATATTTGGTCATAGGAACATTTAAGTTTCCAGATCATGCCCATGTCATTCAAGAGATAGGTGTTAACTGCAAGAACCTTGAATTTCTGAAAATACACTCAATGGAGATGAAGCTGGACGTAAAAGATGGTAATGTGTTTGTGTTAGATGAGCGTACCTCACTTGAACTAGCCACTCATCTTTGCCAAGTGAAGGTTTTCTGGTTTCACGGTTCTCTCTTATACATACAGGGTTTGGAAACTATCTTGAACAAATGCTCATCTCTTGAGGGGATCATCATCAGTAGTTGTAGACATGCAACAAGAATTCCAAATTTTCATCGTACGCTTAAAAACAATACATGGTATAACATAAAGAAGCGCACCAGAAATGATAATACGATTGAATATTGCACACATTCCACAGAGCAGGAAGTTTACAATTCAAGTTTGTCCATGCTTCACGATCTGTGGAACCATGAAAGAATGGAAGTACCTAGGTGGCCAGTGGAGTTGTTCATCAGGTGAATGTATATAGCTTATAATTATTTGAGACAGCTTGAGGCTAATATATGAGATGTTTGGTAAATTATATTTAATTTGTTTAGACATTATGGTTCTTGGCTGGAATATGTATTAAACATTTACATTGTGGACAATTATATTATGATAAGGATTTATATTTTTTGTGCTGTAGTCCTTGAATTTGATAAATGTTTATCTACTACCTTCATGTTCATTGTGCATCCACCAACCTGCTGCAATTCTACTGATTAGGTGTTTAGCAGTCCAACCTTTTAGTAGAGCTCATGTTCACTCGAGGCTAGGGAACATTTAAGCTACAACTTGCTAGATAATGAGAGTTTTCCTTTTTCAGTAATGCACAGAGCTGTTAGTTTTGCACCTTTATAATCTGTTGTCGTAGTAAATTGCATTGCATATTTGCATGTCACAGCTATATTCTGCTCACAGTAACATCAAAATCCAGCAAATCAGCAATATAAGGTACAATAAGTGGAACCTCACATTAGTTTGACTAGCATTTTTTGAAGAGATGTTACATGACTTAAAATCACCCGAGCCTTCAAAATTACAAAAGAAAAACAATAACATAACAGTGATCCAGCCATTTCTTTATATATCTTGCTCAAATAGAAACAAAGCCACTCAGAATATAAATAGAGTAAACCACCTGTAGCCTATCTTTCACAGAAGCAAGAGTTGTCGTGGACAGAGTTCAAGACGCCAACATATTTCGCAAAATTATAAAGTCGGAATGTCGGAATATACCGTTTTCTGATCAGTGCAAGTTGATACGATCAGTTTATCGTTCACGATAAAGACCAACCGGACCCGAATCAGCCCGTTGTCAATTTGACATCAAGACCCATCTTTAAGGGTTAAAGCCCTCGAGGACTGTATACTAAAAGAAAAGTCCAACGAAGCAGCAGGTGTGGTGTTACTGTGTTAGTGTGTTACATGGGTCCACGTTGTAGAGTTTTGACTACAGCCTAGATTTTATCATCACTTTTGACTTTTTTTTTCTTTGTGCAATCAAGTAGTAGCTTTAAACAACTTTATTATCAGAGAAAACCAGAGACAGTAGTAGGTCAAACAAACTCACCTCCATAAACATAAACAACTTTGCTGACGTAAGCATATCACTTCATTCGAACAACAAAACCCCTCTCTTCACGTTTTACCCTTTTTTCTCTTCTCTTTTCTTCTCTCTCTCTTGCAATTTTTCTTCAATGGAAGAAGCTTCTTTCAACTTCTTCTTCTTCTTCTCTCACTCTTCTCGCCGGAGAATTTCAATCGGCAGTCATGTTTCTGCTAATTATTCCGTTAAGCACGTGTCCGGTAACTAAACCTCTTCTTCTATCTCTGTTTAATTAGGGTTTCAAGTTTGATTAATTTTTCAAATCTAGGGTTTATGTTGTTGTAAATTAGTTGAAATGAAGAGATTAAGATCATTTGTTGATGATCTCGATGTAGTTAGTGGTGAGAAAGGAAGTAGTTGTAAAGATTGGGAAAGAAGAGATCGAGATAGAGATAGAGAAAGAAGTAGAGATAGAGATAGATCTCTTGAACGTTCATCATCATCACATCGTAGTAGTAGATATTATTCATCAAAAGCTGAAAATGGAAGGAATAGAACTATTGATGAAGATCGTGAAAGTTCTAGATCTTCGAGGAAAAGAGTTGATCATCATGAATATGATGGATCATATGATAGGAGAAGGACTTCTCCCAGGTATAGAGATTCGATTGATAGAGGTGTTTCAATATCTTCACCTCGCAATGTGTATGGTAGTGATCGGATTCATCGTTCAGAAAGCTTTTCTGGGTTTAGAAGAGAATTTCCTAAGGGGTATGTATCAGAAAGGGAAAGGGAGAGATCAAGTAGAGAAGAGAGTGTTTCCTCGTGGAGAAGATTGAGTGGATGCAAAGATATTGTTGAGGAAGATTACAAGTTGGGTGCAGAATTGGGTAGAGGAAGCCGAGTTTTGCTTGAAGATAGAGGAAATGTGAAGTCTCCACAGGGTTCAAGAGAGGTTGTAAGATCTCCACAAGGTTCACGAGAGGTTTTGAAGTCTCCACAGGGCTCACGAGAGGGTATAAAGTCTCCACAAAGTTCAAGGGAGGTTATCAAGTCTTCTCAGAGTCCACGTGATGTGGTAAAGTCACCTCCTGGGTCCAAGGATTCTTCGGGTGAGCAGTCAAAGAGTGTTGACGCGAAAAGAAGTGATGTAGTGCAGGGAGAGAGTAGTAGTAGCAGTGAAATGGAAGAAGGGGAGCTTGAACCCGACACTGAACTGGAACTCGAATCTATACCTGAACCATTAGTGCAAACTAATATTGAAGCTGAAGTTTCTCTTGAAGGCAACTCTGAGAGCAAGGATCTTGAGCTAGATGGGAAGTTTAAAATGGAGAACACCTTGATAGATGAATCAAGGCCATTGCCTGAAAAGAAGTTAGAGCTTGACACCAAAGGTGTTTCTGATGAAAACGAGGAAGGCAGAATGTTGGAAACAGTGACAGTTGTGTCGAAAGGATCTGATGGTTTGCAAGAATGTGAGAGAAACATAGATGATGGAGCAGATGGTGGCAAAGAATCAGAATCGTTATGCAATGGGAGTGAAGAAAAAGATGAAAAAATCAGGAGACATAATGAGTCTCGACACTTGTCTGACCATGTTACAGGAGACAAAGGTGAAAATGAGGAAATGAAAAATGAAATTTCTGATAAGTCGTCGCGTTTGTATGAGGAACTGAAAGAGAAAGATGGTATATACCTGGAATTCCAGATTGAGGAAAATCATTCAAAGGGGTTAACCATGGAGGAAAACAGAAACGCTGACAAGACCCTAAGTCTGATGACAGACACACTAATTGGAAAGGATAAAGGGAAGAGAGTAGCAATATGTCCCTCTTCTGAAGTAAATTCTATGGGAAATTCTCAATGGTTTGAAAGGGATTTACTGGGATGCAGAGATGATGCTATGGAAGGACCAAGTTCTCGGGGATTTGAGTTGTTCTCAAATTCAGTTGTCCCGAGACCTGAAAAGACAAACCATTCTGTTGTAAGTAATGATGGGAAGTTGAAAGCTGAGCCACTTGAGCTCTCTCTTGGCTTACCAAATGTTTTGCTACCTCTTCCTTCTCATGACTCAAATGCTGCTCCGAGTTCGCCTAGTCGTGCAAGGAGTGTACAGTCTCTACCTAACACATTCCGCACGTATTCTGAAGGATTTTCCGGGTCAATGTCATTTTCTGGTTCTCAGACATTTGTTCACAATCCTAGTTGCTCTCTCACACAGAACTCATGTGAAAACTTCGAACAATCTGTAGGCAGTCATCCTATATTTCAGGGAATTGATCAACAAGTTTCTCAAAGCACATGGCCAGGTCAGCTACCAAATGACCCCAAGCATGAATCCCCCATTTATCAGAGGTTGTTGTATGGAAATGGTTCTCTCGGGTCTCATCCATCACAAGGGATTATGTATTCTCAAGCTATGCAAGGACAACACAAATTTCAACTAACTGAAGGGAACACTGGAATGCCTGTTGGCGTAGATCGGCAATCTAATCTTCATAGACAGCATTCAGGGTTACAGTCTAAAAATAATTTTGAAGTCAGGTCTCCAACAAACAGTGTTCGTTCGCGTGGCACTAGATCAGAATTTAGTAATGATAAGAAGCATATAGTGAAAGAAAGAAATGGTAGTCTATATCGGAGTAGTAGTCAGAGAGCGATGGATCAAATTGTGGTAGGTGGAATTGGTTTTGTTGAGAGGATAATTGCCATGATTATTTCGGAGCCTGTTCAAGTGATGGCCCGGAGAATTCAAGAAATGGAAGAACAGTCGATAGCTTTTCTAAAAGACAGTGCTTGTGAGATTATAGTGAACAAAGATAAGCACGGCCAGTTGCTTGCATTTCAGGAAGCACTGAAGAAGAGGTCTGATCTTACGGTTGAGATACTGTTGAAGTGCCATCGGGTTCAGCTTGAGATCTTGGTAGCTTTCAAAACTGGTCTTCAAGATTTTTTTCAAAGAGTTCGTAGCATCGCTTCTTCTGACTTAGCTGAGATATTTCTTAACCTAAGGTGTAAGAATCTTGCTTGCTTGAGTTTGTTACCTGTGGATGATTGTGACTGCAAGGTTTGTGTGCAGAAGAATGGCTTTTGCAGTGCTTGCATGTGTCTTATTTGCTCAAAGTTTGACATGGCATTGAATACTTGTAGCTGGGTTGGCTGTGATGTCTGCCTTCATTGGTGTCATACAGATTGTGGATTACGAAAGTCTTATGTTAGAAATGGGCGCATTTCAGGCGAGGGTCAAGATTCGACTGAGATGCAGTTTCATTGTGTTGCTTGTAATCATCCTTCTGAAATGTTTGGATTTGTGAAGGAAGTTTTTAAAACGTGTGCAAAGGAATGGAGTGTTGAAACTCTTTCCAAGGAACTTGAATATGTGAAGAGGATATTCTCTGCCAGCAATGACCGAAGGGGGAAACAACTGCATATCATTGCTGATAAGATGATTGCGAGATTGGAAATCAAGTCCAATCTTACCGAGGTCTACAATCAAATCATGCAATTTCTCGCTGGTGAGCACTCTATCTTAATTGATGTGTGCTTCCTTATTTTTTGCTTGAAGCACATCCTGGAGCAAAATGTCTTTCAAGCATAAAGTAGTTTTATCTGCTGTTTGGGTGCTTTATATCTTCGAGCTGTTATTACTTTTGACATTATTCTGTTTGTGCCCTGCTATTGTATATTTCTATTGGAGGGAGGGTACTTATATCACATATGTATCATTTTGTGATGTCTGAACGTACTGTTTATCCTCCTTTAAACTCGTCGTACCATTTTCTGTTTCACACATGCACAACTCTCTCTCATATTTATGTTGCACACATGCACAACTCCCGCTCACTCGGACAAGCGCGCTCACACACACACACATCTGAGCGTGAGAGATTATGCATCTCGCTATAATGTGAATCAAGAAGTGGTTGCTTCTTAACTGGATATGTTTTCGATAATCTGCTTGGAAATGGTTTTTATTGATCTTTGTCATGTTAATTTATCTAGTTCTGGGACTTAACTATATTTTCCCCATCTTATGGTTGTAGAGAGCGATACAGATTTTGCAAATGCTCCAACGGTTTCTTTGAAGGAAAACCCCCATAAAAATTCAGCAGAAGATAGCAATGGAGTTGCTGGGCCAAGTCAAGTGGCCATGATGCTGGCATCTGCTTCTACTGAAAATATTCCTCAGAGGGAGAGTACTAATACTGCTCCTCCAAGATTGGATTGGGATCAGGTGGGTGGGCGCTCTGGGAATCTGGAGTTGCAGGTTAGTGTAGGGAAAATGCCAGTTGTGGATGAATTGGAGAGCATCATCAGAATTAAACTTGCAGAGGCTAAAATGTTTCAATCACGTGCGGATGATGCAAGAAAAGAAGCTGAAGGCCTGAAGCGCATCGCAGTTGCTAAGAATGACAAAATTGATGAGGAATACTCAAGCCGGATAACGAAATTACGATTGCCAGAGGCTGAAGAGAGACACAAACAAAAGCTGGAAGAACTCAAGGTAATGGAAAGAGAACATCGTGAATACTTCAATATGAAGATGAGGATGGACTCGGACATCAGAGTTCTGTTATTGAAGATGGAAGCCACAAAACAAAACTATAGTACATAATATGGCTACCAGATGGGTGCATTGTTTACCGAGGATTTAGACTGCTTCAGGTAGTTGTCCCTTCATAGGGTTGACATATTTAATCACTGTAGTTTCTAGTATTCCAATTTAGTTCACCCTATGCTGTTGTAAGTGTAGAATTAGTTTCTCGGGTTAGTTTCTTATCTTTTGGCCAGCTAACCAGAGTCTGTACAGAATTTTCCATATGTTATTAGAAAACATATTTCTTGAAGAATCAATCAAATGGAAAAAATCAGTTATTGCCAAATCTGTTTCTAGTTCTTAAGCTTTTTGTCTTGATGAGTCTACGTGTATCTACACTATTCCTTGCACATGCTTTCCATCTGTATATCAGCAGGTTGTATATCTTTTCGAAACTGAAGTAACTTAGCTGATTGTAAGAGTTTTGCATTCCTGAACAGATAAGCACAATTCAATACAATAACTTAGCTGATAATTTGTAGTTAACTTCATAACAGTTGTGTTGCTTTGATCATTAAAAACTGTCTTACTGTCAACGAATTATGGGATAGGATTGAGCTTGGGCTTGGAGACCAATATTAAGGGCTTGATAATTGTAGCTTAATATTTCCTGAAGTTGCTCATTCAGCAATTTCTAAAACAAGCTTCCATCTTTTGCTGGGAAATCCAGGGATTCTATTTCCATCAAATTGTTCAAGGTACAATAGCAACTTTCCCATCTTTTCTTCGTCAATCTAGTTCATGCTAAATATAATTTCCTTATACATTCTGAACGTGACCCATCTTTGATTGCTTAAAGTTTTGATTTTTATTGTTAATGAACCATCGTTTGTGTTTCTGTTTCAGTCTGTTAGCTGCTGATTTAAGAAATTTGGGTCTGGAAGTTAGTTTTTTTTTTTTTTTTTCCTGGTTTCTTGGTATAATGTTGCATATTGGGACTGATATATTTACTATGCGATTGTCTGCACTGCAAAGAAATAGTGAAGTTAATATTATAAGAGGACATTGACTTTTGTATTCATGAAATCTGGGGAATTTCTTCTTATGTTGTGTTGCATTCCCATGATATGGCTTATTCTGTTTGGCGATCAATTTGTAGGTTAATGTTGTTTTGGAAAGGTAATGGTAAACTTTTCTTGGGGAGTTTAAAAAATATAGGTGTTGATGATGGTTCTCAAGCAATGAAACTGTTGAAGATTTTGTTGGAAGGATTGCAACAAAAAATGGAACCTGTCACCTACATTGATTTCCCTGATCGTGTTTATCTCTCGGATGAGGATCTTTATTATGTCGCTCAAAGGTACTTTCATTATCTTTAATCATATTCATTTCCAGTCTGAAATATGACTTTTTTGTTGCTTATTTTCGACGTAGGCTGTCATCATTTGAACTGGGATTTATATATATATATATTGATCAAGGTAAAAATGTTATTCATGTCAAAATTGTTTACAATCCTGGCCAGGATGCGAAAACGCACCGCCAGGTTACTTGTAACACCATCTATGCGTACAAAATCAGACTTACAAACGCCAAAGGGCACTGCAGACCCAGTCCCTGAAGCTTGAAAGTAGTCTCCCTGTTGCTACACTGTGTATTCAGGCTTCCGCAGGCTTGCTTCTGCTGTTCTCCTTGCATTTTCTGTACTGATCCTCCCATAGCTTCCCTGATTCCCTTTAGTTTGAAGTTAACTGCTACCACATGTCCACACACAAACTGTTCCGATCATTCAGTACAGCAAATCTGTGAGGTTTTTTCAGGTCAGAGCCCCTGTGAGTTATGTCTAACCAGTCCCAAATGAAGCATTTCACCCTGACAATGACTTTGTCGATTTCCAAGATCCCATCTTGAAGATTATATCATTTTTGGTTCTCCAAACTGTCCACAGTATTGCATAAGGTAACAGGGGCCATAACATGGCTGCTAAGCCTCTATTATTCAGTGCACCCCAGTTTTCGAGAAGTTCCTTCACACTGTCCTGGTTGATTGCCTGATCAAACCTTGACAGATGAGCAGTAGAGGACCTCCAAACTTGCACAGTAACAGGGCAAGCCATAAACAGCTGTGATATAGTCTCCGAAGCTGCCTTACACAAAGAGCATAGGTTTGGCACCACGAGCCCTCTTGATGCCAATTTGTCCACAGTTAGTACCCTATCCCACACAAGAGTCCATGTAAAGAACTTTACATAGGTTGAAACCTTGACCTCCCACACAAGTTTGAAAAGGAAAGGTTCAATAGAAGAAGGATAGTTGTCTCGGTTTTTTGCAAGTTTCTTGTACATGGACTTCACCGTGAATGTCTCCTTCTTAGACCACTTCCATTTCCATCAATCCGCCCCAAATCGACGCTCACGTTAGCTAAGAAGGCTTCCAAATCGATGGATTCCCCAAGCCTTGGAGTTCTCCTTCTGATGTTGAGATTCCACACTCCATTGAGGATCCGCCACCGTCCCATGTTTAAGACCGGCATGTCGAAACAACCTTGGGAATTGATTCGCAAGTGGTATAGAGCCACACAACCTATCTAGCCAAAAATATGTGTTAGAGCCATTCATGACTTTGTGGGATATCCCTTCGAAAAATTTCAAGTATGAGGCTAGGATGCACCTCCAAAGACTTCGACCATGAGTAGTTTGGACAAGTCTTGGCTTCCCACTAATGTCGCCAGCATCGTACTTAGCATCAATTACCTCCCTCCATAAACCACCTGTCTCATTCCCATACCTCCACAACCATTTGGCAAGAAGTGCTTGGTTCATGGGAGTGATCCTTCGGAGTTGGGAGGCCTAGGCCTTAACATAATCTACAGTTGCGTCTGAGGAATATGTAATTTAACAATTAGAAGAAACCTCATTTTGACTGTGCATTTTGACTGGTTTTCCGAAGCTTTTAAAACAATTGATTAATTGCAGGGTAGTATTAATTACATTATACTCTGATCTTGAGACTAATCCTGGATGACTAATATATAGTACTATATCTATATATTAAAGAGAAAGTGCTTGATTCTTCTTTCTGTGTACTGAAGATGAGAAGAAAGAGACCCACTCCCTTCATGTTCATTAGGTGGTGTAAACATGCATTTGGAAATCCTATGCATGGGCAGGCATCTTCGTATATGGAATGGGTATGGAACTGGACGGGATAGATGGTAATACATTTGTACTAGACAAGTGTACCTCTCTAGCTATTGCCAATAATCTTGGAAAAGTAGAGAGTTTGTTTTTCGAAGACTGTCTTATACACAAAGTGGGTTTAAAGAATCTTTATAGCAAATGCAAATGGCTCAAGGGCAGATCATTCTGTAGTGTAAACATGAAACAAAAAATCCTAAATTTCATCAATCGCATAGCCCTTTAGCCATTGGCATATGCCATAAGTAGCTCGATTTCGGAAGACAACACTATGCAGTGGTACAGAACAGGGTCCTCTCACTCTTATTACATGGCATGAATCCGTTAAATGTAGCTACTGATCACTGACTCAAGATAAGTGCTAGTTACATGGCAAACAAAAGAACTTTATACATGAAGATTATCAGAATTCATTTCAAAAGGTCTTAGCCACCCCCATTGAACAGAAGTTTGTTTCCTTTTTATTGGTTCTGATTTTTCACTTTATTGAACCTTACTCACTGATCTTGGGCAACGGAGCCCCTGACTTATTAAGCTCCTAATAATCGGAGGTCGGGTCTCTAATGCGACCTAATAATATATTACATTTTTCAAGAATATGAATCTTCTGTGTTTTCTTATTTTTTTACTATAACCTGATGCTAATCTGGTCACTAGTCCTGCTACTTTTCCTGTGACGGCGGATTGGAAATACTTCAGTTCCTTATAAAATTTGCCTTCTTTTGCTGTTCTTGTTTCGCAGAAGCATTAGACCCACTATATTCTCTGCAAGGCAGTTGATGAAACCCGTAATCATCTTGCCCTAGAAATATCTTCAAGGACTTTGGGAGAAAAACATGGATATTAGTTGACAATTAATTATTGCAAGGAACAACCAGGTTTCAAGAATAAGTACTGGTTTGTCAAGTGGCCGAAGCTGATCATTGTGACTAGCGTTGGCAGAATAGTCTGGCTTACACTACATTCATTATGTTGTACTCTGGGTGATTTAGGAGTTCAGGAACCATTTGATCATCATCATGGGTATAATAGTGTAACAAGATTGTCAGGATAAAACCTATAATTTGTGGTATTAAATCGTTTCAAACTTTACAATAACTTGAGAGAAATCATGCATGCAACTATGCAAGGAATGAAGAAAATCAAAGATCCAAATAAGGCTACATATAAGCGGGCTAATTGGAGGCCCAATAGGCCGTGTTTTGAAAGCTTATCATGATCCCTTTTCTGTTTTCTGCCACCTTTTCTCCCTTTTATCTTCTCTAGAAAAAGACAGTTCTAGAAATTTCTTTCAAAGCAAGCAGCTAAGCGACTCTCTTTCTCACTCGAAGAATACCAGTACTTTAATCTCCTAGATCCATTTCTTATTGGCTGTAAGTGACTCTTTCTCACTCTCTTCGATCTCTTTGATCTGTACTGTTAAGATATATATGCTTATCTTTTTCCTTGTATCAACCTAGCTAGATACACTCTTTCTATATGATAAATTAATAACTAGTTTATTTGAGCTATGTGAATGTAATTTAATGTGTGTAAGAACAAGAAAAGATACTATAGTTTAGTGTTGGAACTTGGAATTAGAAATTTTCTTCACACATATAACTAATAGAGCCGATGTGTTGTAAAATTAGTGTTGATCTAGGAGCTCAAACTAGCTAAATTAAATTTGGATAAAGAAATCATGCTCATGAAAAATATTCTTTGGATGTATCATATATATATATCAAGTATTCCTGCCATTGTTGGAAACTATCTCAATCTCATTATTGTAGTTGCATGGTAATATGTTAAGACGCATAATTTTGCTCTGTTGGCTAAAAATTATGGTGTGAATTTGTAGAGTCCGGTTTGTAACAAGGCCTAGTGTAGGGTAGCTAGCTAGGAGAACAATGTTGTAGTCATTAGATTTGATTGAAGTATATCCAAAGTTTAAAGGATTTGAGGAAATACATGTCATTATAGTGTAGGGATTGATTGAACTCCCTTTGCAGTGTGGCAGTCACTAACCCCTTTTGCACTGTTTAACTTTTTTTCTATATACATATCAAACATTAATTAAACCTAATCTCAATTTTGCTTAATGTATGGAGTGTGCAGCTTCAAAACGATGACAACAGCAAAGATTGTTGGAGCTGTGGCCGCTTCTGGTCTAATTGCATACGCATGTGATATTTTCATTGCTGACAAGAAGATATTTGGAGGTAGTTTTTATGCACCAATGCAAAATATCATGTCGTAATAGTACTTTGAATAATCAATTAAACACTATCTTGATTTGTTAAATCAGGCAGCACACCAAAAACTGTTGCAGACAAGGAATGGTGGGAAGAAACTGATAAGAAATTTCAGGCCTGGCCCCGAGCAGCTGGACCTCCAGTAGTGATGAATCCCATCAGTCGTCAGAATTTCATCGTGAAGTCTAGTTCTGAATGATGCAAGGGTGAATCTGGTTCTTAGTTTATCTGTAATCTTAATCAAGTAAGAATATCTTGGACAGAATCTGTTGTGAACTTGTGGATGGGTATGTAAATTTTAATAGCACAATATATATGTTTATGCTAATGCCAGTAGCGCAGTAGCATATCAATATTTGAGTAACTAATCTTAAGATGAGAGATTTAACAACTCTGGTAACTAAATCCAACCTACTTACTTTGTAATGGAAACATAAAATTGATGTACGAATTCAAGAAAACGCCAATGGTTTTACCAGTACAACAATACTCACAATAACCAACAAAATAAGACAAGGATTCAAGCCCGTCCGCATTCTTGCAACTAGATGTTGAAGGCAAATTGAAAAAAAAAAGGCTTTCAGCTAATCATCACTGTCATCTATCTCCTGAACATCAAACTCAGAATCATCAGTATCAGGCTCACTGTCACTTAAAACATATGTTGCAATACGTCGGTTTGCCCTTTGTGGCCTTGCCTTGGCAGTCACAATTTCACAATCTCCGTCAGGGCTGCCAGATGCTGAGGAAGATCCACCAGACTGATCTTCGACACTAACACCATCTATCCTTCCCAACACAGAACTACTCTTTTTGTTGAAGGGTGAGGCCCTTATTTTCCTCACTTTCTTGTCTGGGGAGGCCCCACTGCTTTGAGCAGGTTTCAGAACATCAGTTATGAGCTTTTGGCTTAAAAGCTGCTGCTTGTTTCCCGCAGGTCCTCGTTTCCGTGTTGCTGCTGCAGGCTTCACTGTCTTCTCGGCAGCAGGTTTTTTCCTTCCTTTATTCTTTCCTTCTTTTGGGGCAGCTGCAATCACTTCATCAATTTCATCTTTATCTGGCATACTCTCTTCTGGGATGGTCTCTTCCAAGTCCATGGCTGCGGTGAGATATGACCAAAATCAGCTAAAAGCTCTCTACGTCACTGTTAGTTGTAAACCTTGATAATTGTTATAAGGATACCTGATGGTTGACTTGGAGAGGAATCAAGATGATAATTTGCCAGACGTTCATTTAGGTCTAGTACATCATCTTCGTTGTCACTGTCAACCTTTTTCTGATGGACATCATAGACAAAAATAACAAACCTTGAGTACAAAAAGAACTCCTGAACAAAAAACAATAGATATTGTATCAACACAAGAAATACCTTCTTAGCAAGATCCTTTTTGGGGCCACCTCTACCTTTCGGCTTCTCGGCAGGAGCACCATTCCCTAAGTCAACAGCACCAGCATTCTATCTAGTGTAAGCTTAGCAAAAAAAATCTGTGGATTACTGTTTATAACAATCAGCATTTGTTTAAACCTTACCCGTCTCACTTGCAGAATTATCTGGTTTAGCAGGAGCAGGGACATTGGCCTTTTTTGCTTTTTTGAGGAGAGGTTTTATGTCCAAACCAGCTTTTCTCATCACCTCATTTCTTTCCTTTATTCGCTTCTCCTCTGCCTTGGCATCAGCAATATCTTGTGCCTGCGGCATTAGTGGAAACTTAGACAACAGATACTGTTGTATACATACATATACATATACAGAACAGAAATGAAATCTGATGCAGTTAATGTGATCATACATCAAGTCCCTTCTCAAGAACATCGAGATCTCTCAACCATAGGGTCTTTGGAGCTGTATTCTTCATGATCTCAACATCTACACCCATTCTACTTTTCGCAGCCAATAGCTCTGCAACTTTCTCCTTCGTCAAAGAGCCGATTGCCATTGACAACAGATAGTCATAATCACTCACTCGTACTCCTCCTTTGCTCTCTTCTACCTCCGTGCTTTCTTCATTTTCATCCGCATCTTCAGTATCCTTGGGCTTCTTAGGGAAAGGTGTGTAACCATTCTGGCGCAACTCCTGACATAAATCCATTCTTTTTCTGTTGCTGACTATGATTTCTCCCTTCACCACTGCAAGGATGAACCGAACTTTGTTTTCTAGTTTCAACTGCTCTTTTTCAAGATTGTATACCAAATATTTCTGCAGATAAATTCAGCCATCTTTGTCAACATGTCTCATTCAGAGTACTATAATCACTAAAAGTAAATAAGAACATGTTTAAAGAACACAAACCTTTCTTTTCTCATAATACTCGAGCCTTAAATGGAAAAACTCCTCAAGAACTGCAACACAAATCTAGATGTGAGTTCAACAGCCCCACATTACAATCAATAATATACTGATAAAAACACTACTTACTCTGCTCCGGAGAATCATACTTCTTAATAACCCCTTTCCGATCAAACAAATGCATGTTGCTGGTGCTCAGTGAGGTTGTAAGCTTGAACTTCTTAAGGAGACCCTCTTGCTTGGCTGCAAGTAACTTATCCTCAGCCATGTTTACATCATAGTGTACAGTTCTGTTGTCACTTTGATTAGTATACCTCTGCATCATTTTAGAAGTCAATGAGAACTACAGCAATACATTTACATGTTTGGAACTTCGGTAACAAAATCATTAGTTAAATTTACCTCAATGAAGGTGTCCTTGCTCTTATCATTTCCTATCTCTATGGACTCCAAAAACTCCTTATACTCATCAGTCCATCTACGAATGGGCAACTCTGTGATCCTTAGTGTTGTCTCCGAGATTTCCTCAATGATTCCATTTACAGTGTAAGTTGCCCCGCTATCTTTGGTTGCAGTTTTCTCTATAGTTCCCCGGAATCCTTTATACCATGGACTCATGGATTGCATTTCTTCGCCATTTATTAGGTGCCTGATATTTGCAACAATATCTCTTGGGTTGTAGTTTGGGATATAAGAGCTCCACCCAGTACCAATTCCTTCACTTCCATTAACAAGAACCATTGGTATTATAGGTATGTACCTAAATGAAAATGTGGATTGTTATTTAAAAAGAAACTACTACAGATAATAAAACTAAAATTAAAAGGTAATATTGCATCATACCAAAAGGGTTCAATGGATTTCCCATCTTCATTCAAGTAATCAAGAATACCATCATCATCCTTATGGAACAGCAACCTTGCGAGTGGACAGAGACGAGTGTTGATATACCTAGGAGACGCAGCATCTTTGCCTCCCTGTGGACAAACAATATAAAAATGGAAGTTCATAGCAACATTCATATTTAAAAAGGTGAAATGGAAGACACACTTTGTTCAATGACACCAACCTTTGTACGGGACCCAAACTGCCCAGATGGATAAAAAAGATTGATATTGTTACTGCCAACAAAGTCTTGAGCCATTCCAATAATGGTGCCATGAAGACTTTGCTCCCCATGATGGTACGCCGAATTTGCCGACACATAACCAGAAAATTCTGACACCTTTTGTTCACGGACAAAATTCATTTTAAAAGCAGAGAAAAGGGTCTTCCGTTGGCCAGGTTTCAGACCATCAACCATAGAAGGGATTGACCTTTGCAAATCTGCTATGGAGAATAATATGAGCTCCTTATTTACAAAATCATTGTACTTGATAAGCTTCCCACTATTGTCAAGATGAGTCCCAGGCTGCGAGGTGTAAAGATAGGAAACACTGTCAGAATTATAAAGTACACAACAGGAATGCTAACAATTCCAAAACTGAGGATGCACATCAGTCTCAACCTCAAATTGTCGAAGCCAATTCTTCCTTGCCTCAATCTTCTTCTTACTGAATGCCATTTCAATTGCCTCTCCATCTTGCTCATCCATCAGCTCAAATTCTTTTTTGTTGTTTTCAATATTCCGAAAGTACTCCCTAGCTTCGTCCTCATTACTTGTTCCCAGCCCCTAATAAAAATGCTTACAAGCTATTACTCTGAGCATCAATGTTCAAAATCCAAAGATAAATCATCATACAAAAAACTTCAAAGCAAGATTGATATACGCAAACCTTATAGTACTTGATTGACCAGCTACGAACATTTTCCCCCAAACCTTCCTTCCATGTTTCGAATTCAGGAATGGTATGGAAAGACAAAGTATTGTCTCCTTTCGATGCCTTCACAATAGGCGTTATAAACTGAATAAGGAAGGAAGGAACTTGGAGCAGTGATGGCCAAAACGAATGAATGAAATTAATAAGCAGGCCCTTAATATGGGATCCATCATGATCCTGCACGGTGGAAGGAAAAATAAAACATACCGAATAGTCTTAGTGACACAACAATAAACCAACTTCACAATCAGAAGTTACAAGCAAATATTATGGTTCCAGAATGGAAATGTGGGTTGAACCTGATCAGTCATTATCATTAAATGGCCATATCTTAGGTCCTTCACATTTCCATATTGCTTCCCTTGTTGCAATCCAAGAATCTTCTTAATACTCTGTATTTCAACATTGTCCATGATCTGCTTATGGCTTGCTTCCCTAACATTGAGCAATTTACCTCTCAATGGGAATACTCCAAATTTGTTACGTCCCACAACTGAGAGCCCAGCCACCTGCATGAGTTAATAGATACCCTATCAAATAGCATCTAATGACTACAGGCATCAAGACAAACTCACTATTGATATATTCACTTACTGCAAGAGTTTTAGCCGAGTCTCCTTCTGTTAGAATCAAGGTACATTCCTCAGAATTTTTTCCACCAGCAAGATTAGCATCCTCAAGTTTAGCAAGACCATAAAGCCTTCCTTTCTTTCCATCAGTTTTAGATTTCTCCTTCTGCGCCTTATGTTGTGCCCACGATCGTACCATCTCCACTATCTTAGACTTGGACACTGAGACAAAAAGATGTTATTATGTACACAACCTTATATCTGAGATGTGCCATCTCAACAGAAACAAAATGATCAAGAATAAGCACCTTTGTCCAAAAACGCTGGTGAGAGCTCGCATTTAGATCCAAAACTGCTTTGACGAGTGGTCAATGTCTCTTTTGTCTGAGAATCAAAGGCAGGGTTGTCAATCAGAGCATTGACAAAAATCCACACATGAGTCTTTACAGCATGCGCTGTTATTTTGGCGAGATCCTTCTTGTTCTTGTCCTTGCCCTTAAGCGGCTTATTATTGACTTCATTCATCACATGGTTAACGATCTGGCTTGTGACATGGTCAACATGAGTCCCACCCTTTATTGTGGCAATTGAATTCACAAAGCTGACCTGAAAAGGGGAAAGAATGTAACAATCCATGTGACTTGTATATAGTTCAATTGGGAGGCAATTGATGTCAGGAAATCAAAATCTAAGCAGTAAACATAATTTACATAATGCTAACCTGTTGAAAATGCTCCTCACTAACACTAAAACAAATCTCCCACCTTTCATTAGCTTTCTCCATAATGCACTTTTCAATACCTTTATCCATAATGCTAGAGAGAAGGGGGAACATAAAGGTCAAATACAATAGATATGAAAGCTAAAAATCTGAATAAATGTAAGAGGGAATATTTATGAAATAGTCAGAAACCAAACCTGTCAACAGATTTAAGGTAAAGATTACAATAATCACGGAAGTCCTTCACAGGCACTTGCTTGCCATTTAGAAAAACCTTGACAGTTTTACCAAGACATCCAGCTATATCTATCACTCTTTTCTTCATCAATGCAACTACATCATCTTCAAGCTCAGTCATCTTAAATTTTTCTAAGTCAGGCTTGAAAGTTACTTTAGTCCAGTTCTCATTTGCTTTACACTTGGTGATAGTAGGCTCAGTTTTCTTTGCCATGTTATTGCTGAAGACCTACAATGCAATATATAGAGATATAAACGACCATCCCATAAATAAGTAACTATCCAACAAATATAAATGAGCCAACTACAGATCAAAAGCACACACACATCAAGACTAAAACCCTTAACAGAGACCAATCGACTAAACCCTGATCATTTTCATGAAATGGAAAATAAATAACAATCCCCCCCCCCAACCCAATGTTCAAATAATCTACTAAACCACAAAGAAAATGCTGAATAAAGCCTAGCTCCTCATTATAAACATAAACCCTAATTTTCAGTAACAAATTGAACCCCGATTCGCACCATTACAAACAAATCCCAATTATACAAACCCTAATTCAATGAAAAAATAACATAATGTACCCCACAAATTAACCTAATCATAAGCAAATAACAAAACCCTAATTTCAAAATCATTTAAAAAGAAATCAAGATCTTGCTTAATACCTGTTTATACTTCTTAAGCCTCGTTCCATCAGCAGTTTCAATAATAAACTCAGTAGAAAAGATATTAGTAAGCTTAGCACCATAACCATTTCTTCCACCAGTAGTTTTCTTCTCAGCATCATCGTAATTACTACTAGTTAACAAATGCCCAAAAATCATCTCAGGTACATAAATCTTTTCTTCTTTATGAATTTCAACTGGAACTCCATTACCAGTATTATAAACACTAATACAATTCTCTTCAACATTAATTTCAACTTTCACTGTATCCATTGATGGATCTCGTTGTTTATTATCAGCAGCATTAACGAGAATTTCATCGAAAATCTTATATAAACCAGGAACATATTCGATTTCTTTTTGAACCATTTCATCGTCTTGAAATACCCATAGGGTTTGTTTATGTTTATCAATTGAACCGATGTAGGTATCTGGACGAAGAAGAATATGTTCAAGTTGGGATTTTTTTTGGTAAGTTTCTTCGATTGTTTTTCCAAGTAGTATGTTTGAATTGTTACTACTTTGTAATGGAAGGTTAGACATGGTGATGATGAGGAAGAAGAAGACACTGAGATTGTGTCAATTGATGAAGAGAAATGTTGAGATAGAAGTGAAGAAGAAGAAAGGGGATTTATTGATTTGAAGTAATAAAGAAAGTAAAACGGTTGTGAATTTGAAATTTGAAATTTTGGATTTGAGCGGGAAACATTTGGGGATGAATAAAGGGAAAGTTTCTTTTGATTCTAGATAGTTCGGTTTGGGTTTTGGAACATGGAAGTGGACAGTGGTGAACTCAGGTGTTGACTTGTTGACTTGGGAGTGTGAACTGTGATGTGCTAGCTATGTCGAAAAATGCCAAGGAGCAACTCTTTTGCAAGGAGTTGTTTCAAAACAATCCCCCTAAAAATTGTATATGTGAAATCAATTAAATCATAACAACGGGTCGATTTGATTGAGGTGAAAAAGGAATTTCTTAACATATCATTTCCTTTTTAGGTTTTGTGACATATTTTCTATGTAATCGAACATGATAAATACCAGCTTCTAATCAAAGAAAGTGTTTTTTTTTTTTTTTTGGTAACCTAATCAAACAAAGTTAACAAACCCTTAAAAGTTAAAACTGTTCCATGAGATGAATACATGCCCTAGAGTTGAGATTTTCTTTTTTCTTTTTTCATACATACATAATTGAAAAATCTCCGAAAATTACACAAAGGTAAGAGCTTCTGACAATAAATGGGCAGAACTTGTGCCCATGAGATCGCTATCTTTTGGGTTTATGCCCGTCAATTACATAAAGATTAGAGCATTTGACGATATCTCAATCCATAAGATTGAAAATGGTTACCTAGTTGCCTCACCAACTTGAGAAGAGCTCCAGAATCAAAAGAATAGAACATTTTAACTATTTAAGAACCTCTAAAATCTAGATTCCATTCTTTTATTTGTTAAAATCAAACATACACACAGGTTTGCGAAGAAAAAGCAAACATCACTTATGTGACGACTGAATCTGATATTTGGGTTTACAAACATTTCTTTTTTATGTGACAAAACAATAACTTCTAGAAAAAAAAAAGGCTCTAGTAGCCATACATTGCAATTCTGCTAGTGTCAAATGTACTAACCACAACCTAACATTTCACAAGAAGCTTGATACAAACTCAGACAGCATCTAGAATGATTAGTCTCATCCTCACAAAGGCTTTGGAGTTTGACAAAACACTTAAGTATGAACTTGAACAGCAGCCTCTGTTGCTTGGATGATATGCTGTAGTCCATTGCTATCAGAGAAAATAACGGAACCATTAGCAAAGACTTGTGAGGATGTACCTTCCTTGAATAATTCCATAGTTGGCATCCTCAATGCACACAGCATTTCAGAATATACTCAAAAGTCTATCGGATTAAAGTGATTTGTATGGCTGATGGCACCACTGCTTGTATGTGCTTGCACATATAGCTCTATATCCTTTACTACATCCATAGCTTCAATACCCTATCCTTCCCCCCGGAGGCTACCTTCTCACCGTCGGGACTCCAATCCACAGCAAAGACCTTGCAAAGTGAATATAAGAAAATTAACATATCATCCAATATTTCTATAAAAACAGCCACAGATACAAATGAGCAAGAGAGGAAGAGAACCTCATCTGCATGGCCTGGAAGGTCATGTTTCAACTTCAGTGTATGGATATCCCAAACCTGTATAGCAACTCTTCAAATTAGGGAAACCAAGAACAGCCAAAAGGAGGAACAAAAATATGCCACTTGATTTCGCAAGATGAATTTCACAAGCAGTGGAGCAGTTTGCATAAGGTCATAATTAGGTGCAAGTTAGGTTTGCAGTTTTGCACACAATGAGCATAAAGCTTACCTTCAGAGTAGAGTCCTTGCTTCCACTTAGAATAAGCCTACTGTCAGCAGACCAGCTGAAAAATACAAGGAAGATGCTAAGCAGAAGATTTTAAAGATAACAACAGGGGTGAAGAGAGAAGAGAGAGATACAGGGAGTCATGGTATGGTGACAAGCCAATGGCACTGTTGACTGTGCTTTGAGATTCACAGTAACGTAACACAATTTTGGGATTTGTGTTCGTTGTGCATCTCAATGCACAATCCAAGATGTAGACTGGGCTGTCACCTTAGCAAAACTCAACAGAAAACCTAAACAAAACCAACACGACATGAAAACGCCTATTGGTTCAAACCTTATCTGGTAAACAGGCCCAACATGCCCACGAAAGTTTGCAACAAAACTTCCTGTGACGCCGTTCCATAATTTGACAGCCTTGTCAAATGACGCACTTGCTATCCATTGCCCATCCGGGGAGAAATAAACATGGTTCACAGGCTGTAAATGAACATCAACAAAGGCATGAAAACCAACTTCGTTGATTAATTGTTTACAAACTAATCTTGAATTACGTTATTGATCAACTTTCAGCCAATAAGTCTCATAAAGACACTTAAAAATAACCACAGATTTTAAGTCTCATAAAGACGCTCTGCATACATACCAACTTATCGAGCTCAGTAAATTGAAAAAGAAAATCTTGAAGCCAATTCTTCTGTTTACACACATTATTTATGTAAAAAATATGTACTGCCTTCTGTTTTTACCTAAAACAAGATAGAAAAACTGAAACTGCACTAGTGCAGACTACAGACCTAATGGTTAAGATTCACAAAATAGCTACTTATCACATAAGGGTTTTTGTTTTTGGAGAGGATGTGCAGACATTGTTACAGGCATAGACACGACATACGCTGCCGGAAGATGAAGCCAGACATTTCCCCAGAAGAAGGGATTGGCCAGCGTTATATGAAATCATGAACCCTAAGTTTATGCAAGGGCGGCCACACTGTCCAAACAAGAATGCTGGACGGTTGGATTGATAAGTGTACCCCTGTTTTAAACATAAAAACTGGTGTTGGTATTAAGGGGGTTGAAAACAGAGAAGTAGAGGGGAGAGAATGTAGAAAAAAAGAAGGAAGTAGAAGAAGAAGAAAGAACTGTGATGGCGGGGATGGTGTTATGATGGTGTGTCGCTGGTGGAAATTGGAGAATCAAGTAGTAAAAATTAGGTGGCGCTACTTTGGTGGATAACCAAAGAGGGTTACTAAATTTGTATGCTCAGCGCTTCAAGATCTGGTTCATCTATGTCTTAACATACTGGCAAACTCTCTCTCTCTCTCTCTCTATCTATCTATACATTAAATATATGTATATATATATATATATTCTTTTCCACATCATCAAACCTTGTATTTTACTAAAGCCAAAAACGAAATTAAAGCAAAGTATAACATTTACCTGTTGGTGACCAGTCAACTGAGCTTTGGGTTGCTTGCTGACAAAAGGTTCCCAGAGGAACATAGTGAAATCATCAGACCCTGAAACAAGCCTTTCTGGAGCGTTTCCTTTCATCTTGTTGTACCTTACTAGAGCAGCCTGATGTAACATATAAAATGAATACTGCAGTCAATAAAAACTAGAGAGAGAAAGATGAATGTACATAGCAAAGGGACTTAATAATAATCAATAGTCATATTGCTACAGGAGCTGCAGTTTTACAGTAGCTAAGGTGCACCACCCGCTAACATCCAGAACCATCATTCGGATTTACAAAACAAAAGATAATACATCACCCAAAAATCTCGTTGTTCATCTAAGACTACCAAATCAATACTTGACCAACAGTCATTACTACTATTTGACTTGAACATGTCTGAAGATTATTATCGCACATATCATGGATATTATTTAACAGACAGGGACAACAGCCAGGATATGCTCAGTTGAAAAAGCGAACATCCAATTTGCTTAGTTCTAACCCTAATTTAGGCTGAAGATGATGGATTCAAATATTATGCAAAATAATAAAATGTTGACATAACAATAAGGAAGGGAAGTAGTAAGAACTAAGAAGTTCAAACAGTCACTATTTTCTCTAGTAAGGGTTAGTTATCTTCTCTAGGCAAAGTTGTAAAATGCTTCTCTTTTATTTTTATTTTTTGCCCATTTTCTTAGTTGTGTAACTTTTACGAAATTTGAAGTGGTTATATAACTTTTGTAAAAAGCCAACAATAGCCAAGGCCAGAGCAACAACATGGTATGGAGAAAAAAAAAATTTATTTAGATATTACCTTCAAACTAAATCATCCAACAGATTACCAAATAATAATCTCAGAGACCTTTCTAAAACCCATTTCTAACAACTAGATTAATGATTATAATGATAAAAACCAGATATATGACAGTTACCTCTTTCATTTCCTCGGGAGAAGAGTACTGTTTACCAGTATGATCAAATGCCCCAGTTCGAAGAACATATTCAGTGCTCAATGCAAGAGAATTGACCCAATGCCCATGGTCCTGAATTTAAAGCCAAGACAGAGATGGCGATCAAAGAGTACCATAGACGACAATAATAATAAAAAAATCATCCGAGGAACCAATGTTAACAAAAATATACACCAAAAGCCCTCGTCTCATACTACTGAGTTAAATATGTAACCAATTTAGGTTGGAGAGCTCTGCAAAAAAATGCAGAACCCATTAACACCAAATTAACTTTCATGTCCGAAAAAGAAAACTGATTTTATTACTAGATCATGTCAAGTGATGGGCCAATAAAAGAAAATCCAATCACAGCTAAGGCTTCTTGAAAGACAAAGAACAACCACAAAGCAACTCGGCAAACGTAGTAATTATTCATACCATAGGAGTAAATACCTAAGTTTGAATTCTGGTAGAGAACAAGTGAAGCAATAAGTCAAAAAGGTTTCGTAGCCAAAAATATAGCATTACCTTTAATTCACGGATCAATTTCCCGTGCGTAGTTTCCCATACTTTGATGGTACGATCCTGGGAACTGCAAGAATGTGTATAAAAGCGGTGTTTAACAGTTGCTTCAAATGTAACTTAATGCCAAGCAATAAATGATTTTTATCGCATGATCAACACTGCTCAAGTATGATACCTAGTCTCTGGTGTAGTTTTACACATAGACCTAAAATAGTGTGTTGAATGGAAATCTTGGATGGTGAAACTGAAACCAGAGTACTTAAGAGGAAAACAACTATATTAACCTTGTAAATCATTAAAATTGAGATACGGATAGTAGATAAATAAGTACTAATGACTCATTAACGAACTTCAAATAAAACCAATTTGGGTACAATTTTATCTACCCAACATTTCATGATAGGGCATCGTGACATGGCTGCCTTTATATGCATCAGCTATTATCATATATAAAAGAACAAATATAACCACAACATTGTTTGACATCAATTTTACAGATACAGAAACACCTAATGCGCAGAATCACAACCTTCCATAAGAACATAACATCTCAACCGTCCTTCCATTATAAAGTACCACCAATGAGGGAGAAAGCATTAAAGAAATGAAAGAACCAAAAAGAAGAGTAACTAACAATATTACACCTAACCAATAAACTTAAAAGTTTTAAACAATTTATAATTCTACCAAGACCTAATACTCTGAATATCAAAATTGATACATTAGAACACACATGATCCACATGTATTCTTACCCTGTATAAATCATTCCATCTCCACCCCATTTCACACAAGTAACTGCGAGTGTGTGACCAGTAAGACTCATAACACACTTCCTCAATGTAACGTCCCAAATTCGTGCATCCCCATCTTTACTAGAACTAACAAAACGACGGCATGGAGACCTTAGATGTACAGGCTCCCATGAAATACCAGTAATCCACTTCTTGTGGCCCTGCAATGTGGTAGAGATCCAGGATCAAAGACAATTTTTACAAGTGAAGATCCTCCTTGATACGGTATAAGTAGTACTATCACAGAGACATAGAGTACAAACAATCTGCTTTGATTAAGTATATCGAATAACCTTATTAATTATGACGACCTACATTGAATGGCTTGCCTGATTGCTTCCCAGTTTGTGGGTCCCAACTTAAAATTTCTCCAGCCTTGCTTCCACTCACGAGATGCTTACCGTCAGGTGACCAAGCAATACAAAGAACCCAATTTTTATGGCCTGAATCAGTAAGAAGAACATGATGTTACAAAGCTTTAACATTAAGCAAATAAATGATCTGATACATGATTGTACAAAAATTTATACATGTGTTTCAGCCCACCAATGCATATCCATTTATTCACCAACATTCACTAGAAAACAAATTGAATATAACTTCAATATATTAACTTAGCAAATTCAAATTTAATTATTATGCTTTCAGAAAGTATATCTTTGGCATTTTCATTGAAAATGAAGGAGTCCAGGCAACACAGCTAGTCAGTTATATGCATTAAAGTAACACTTAAAATCTAACCTGTACAAGTGTATAATGGAGTCTGGGTATTAAGGTCCCAAAGACGGACAGTGGTGTCACCAGAGCCACTAGCCAGATGTTTCCCATCAGGGCTAAACGAAACAGTAAGTACAGCTTCTATATGACCTGCAAGGACAAGGTTATACACCTAAGTATCAGCTTAAACAATAATAAACAGTATTTAGCAAAATATCATTTCCTGACAGCAACATAGCTAAAGTCGAATATTTATAGTATTGAAACTTAAACTGTGTCCTGTTAACTGATTGAATGACATAATTAGACGGGAATCGACCACACAAGATCATTTCACATTCCTGAAAAATCTTAAGCCAACATTATATGTGACAGGTCAGCAGCTTGGGCTGTAAGACAAATATCGTATTTGGGTAGTTATTGTTTCATTGAGAATCATGACATCATTTTCTTTTCTATTAAATTTCAGAGAAATCCAAATTGTGTATATTTACCAATTACAAGAACAAAATTAGGAAATAAAAGCTATATACCTGCAATAGTTGAAGAACACCTATTGACTGGCCGAATGCGAAAAACAGCTTGAGGTTGGTAAATTATGCGCAATACCTTTTCCACAGAAACTACAAATTCACCAATACCCAAAATTAACAATCCATAATTCCACTAAAATGATAATGTATTTCCCTTCCATTAACAATCACTAACCTTTATTTTTCTCTAAATAATTCCCAAGTTGAACTACAAGCTCTTTATCCAATATATAAAACGCATACGGCAATTTTTCTTCCTAAACAAAAAAAAAAAAAATCAATTGCCAAAAACTTAATACTGAAAAAGGCCTAAAAGTGGTAAACTTTGAAATGAAATATAGAGTTACTTACGTTGTTTAAGAGCTTATTAACAATTTCTTGAAGTTGAAGAGGACCAGCGTTTTGAGGAAGATACATAGGAGCACCAAGTGGAGTTCCTTCTGAATCTGTTAAAAGACACATAACGTTGTTGTTGAAAGTATTCATGTTCATGGTAGTAGTAGTAGCTATAGTGTTATTCATCTCCATCGGTTGCTCATCAATTTCCATCATTGTGAATTGAAAAACCCTAGATGGAGAAATTGAAATTGAAAGAGAGTGATTGAGAGATGGAGAAATTGATTTTGTGTGTGTGTTAACTGTTAAGGGTTTTTGCAAAGTTTATTAGGGTTTAAGACTTCATACCCGCCACTTGTTGTTAGGGTCGGTGGATACTGCTGGATCACTTGATGCCCATTAGCCATTTGGCCCATTAACATTTTTCTTCCTCACAAAAGGGTATCACTTTGAAGCAATGTTACCAGAACCAACCCGGACACCAACCCGGTGAAGGCACTGGGTCACTGGGTTAGTGGTTCGACCATTGGGTCACTGGTCGGATCAGACCAATATTAGTAGGGTAAATATATTATTAAATTCTAATGTTTAAATTTTTGTAATATGTTTGTATTAAATATAAACATAATTTATCAACCTGCCGGGTTTGATAACACTGCTTTGAAGTGGTGATTTTTATAGTAAATTAATACAACACTTCTAAGCTGTAAATTTTTTCTCCATAAAACAATATCTGGCGGTGATGTCTGGTTAAAATTGTAGATTTTTTTTATTTGGTTCTTTTTAATAGACATAACCGATATCTAAATATTTGGGTTACGTGAATAAAACATTATATAGAGGTTATATGACTAATTTAGTGGGTGTAACCAATGTCAGTCTTATTCATATTTTCTCTCTCAACAAATGATGCTAGTCTAGGCAAAATGTAGTGATACTATATGTTATTTCCTAATATTTGTCCTTGTGAAATTAACAATGAGGAGTCTGGTTTTTTAAGGACCGAAAAAACCAATTTTTAATAGACAGCCAAAAAACCTATTTTGTTACTTTGAAGGTGAAACATGACAATTTTCAACGGAGAAAAAAAATAAGCCATAACTCATGAATATATTGTGGCCTAAAAAAACTAAAAAAAAACACCATAACTCATGATTAGAATGTGACTAAGACACTAAGAAATTGCATATCATATTTTGAGTCATACATATAGGGATGAAAATATTGCGTCTTGACGGTATAGCCTATGGCCCTTTGGTTAACAATATAAGACACAACAATATAAGCTTGATCGGAAAAACCAAAAATGTCATAACGATAGTGTTTGGTATAAACTGGTCGAATTTGAAATGATCGCAATACACATATCTTAGTCAGAGTTATTTTGTTATTATTAAAAAACTAATAAACTCGCTACTTCTGATACCTTCATTTTACTATAAAAAACACAATCACGACAGTATGACTAATTTGCATATGAAAACAAAATCAATAATCCACAAACTTTTGTATTTGTATTCAGGAGCGAGTCTACAATTTATCTTAAGCATTTTTCGTGGGCCTCATTTTGTGGAATTATTATTTATTTTACTTCTATATTATGGGTTTTGTTATTATTAATTTTCACTATTTTTGTTAAAAATATTTGTATATAATGTATATATTTACTTTTTTTTTATTCTTTCTTATTTTTTTTTGGGTGAGGGTGGGGTTCCCTATTTTTGGCGTGCCTACGGCTATCAATTTACTTATCATTGTTTTTGTTGGAGCAATGTTTTGGTTTTGAGATGTAGATATCTAAGTTACAAATGTTTGTCAATTATCTAATAACTACCTTTATCTTCGACGAAAAAGTCGTTGAGGAATTGACGGATTAGGAAAGGTTTAGGGTTTGCTATGGTGAATGAAGGAGAACCTGATTCAAATGATCATCCATAAATACTTTAAATTGTCGTTCACAAAGATTTGAATATTTACAACTTTTTCAATCGATGTGGGAAAATGGTTGGCTTAACATCTGAGTAGTTTATGGGTATTTTAGCAGATGATATCCCTCAAATGAGACTCTGTGAGTTTATGTTTGGATGTATGGAATGGTTTATTGAAGGGATTAGGGATGTTGTTCAGTTTACTTTTTTAGATGTTAATATTAGAGGACATCGTCACTTTTATGTTCGTGTTCCTCTTGAATGATCTTTTAGCAGGTACACATGAGAAGCACATGTGTGTGGGAGGAAGTAGTGTATATATGATTAATACGATGTATTTATCATTGATTTAAAATATTTATATCTGTTTGAAGAAGAGAAAAAACAAAAAAAAAAGTTGTTAATTTGAAAAGAAATTCAACCTACATTGTTTTACAGGTGGAAAACAAGACTCCTCAAGTTTCTGATGAACCCTATTTATCATTTTATCAGAGATAAAGTCATGTTTTCTTTAATGTATTTCTTTTATCTTACTTTGCTCTTTACCTGACTATACTTCTTTTGTATTTTTTTTTTCATAAGACTATCAACAAATTATTAAACCCATAGTCATTAACATTTTTTTAACTAAAAAAAAAAAAAAAAAAAAAAGATAATGGATAGCAACGTGATGACTGCAGGTTCGAACGAATATGTATTTAGGAGAATCGGGTTTGCTATCCAGAAAGGACTTGCCACGCAGTTTGTAGCGCGTTTGTCCTCTACTTTTGTGTAATTCGTTGAGCTTATCAATAAAATTTGAATTTATGTAAAAAAAAAAAAAAAAAAAAAAACAACAACATCACATTCAATTAATTTAACTCACAAAAACATTAACTTAATTTCATTTGTTTGGGTGGAGTTCTTACATGTTAAATGCACTCAACTTCTTCTCTTACTTTCTTTATCCTCCTAACAATCTTAGTTGGACATACTTTGAGGTGTTCTTTCTTAGCATTATCACCTTGGACTTTCACTTGACAGATATTGCAATAGAAGTACATGATATTCTTTCTTGTCGTATTAAATCTTGTTACTCTTGTATCTTTTATCATAATTTTTTTCATATATTTTGTAAGTAAAAAATTTATATGCTCCAGTTTGTTTTTGCTAATAATTCCCTTCTTGATGTAGCTAGAGGAGAAAACTCCTCAAGTTGTTGATGAACTTTTTTTAAAAGTAAAGTTGTGTTTTCTTTAATGAATTTTTTTTATTTTGAGTTGGTCTTTATTAAAGTATTCATCTTCTATACAAACCTTGCTACTCTTAGATCTTTCATCACTATGTAGTTTTTAATATTTTATTAAATATAATAGTTTATGTGCTTCAAATGTTTTAGTTGATGGTTTTACTATCATGATTTTTTTAATGCATTTCTTTGATATTGTTTTAATATTTAATAAGAATCCAGGGTTAGTTTTTCTTGCTTTTTAGTTTGCTTTAATAACCAGGAAGTTTTTCCTCATACTCCTCCTTAATTTTATACCACTTTCCTCCCTGATTCCTCCAATCTACAAGATAATTTTTTGGGGGTTTACTACTTCTTTAATGTTATGAGTTATGACAAGTATAAAAAATTTGTTTGATGAACTGATGATTGCTGACAAAAGAGTTTTCTTAAAGACGTCCCCGGTCCCCCTCCTACACCTTAGTTTAAATTTATTTTGTTTTTATTTTTATTTTGTAGATTATTTGTTTATTTATTTTTTATGTAAGCTTATGTGCGAATTGGGATGTTGATGCTCTGGAACTGGATTCTTACAAAGGTAGAAAATTCTTTTTGTTATTGATTTTGGTTGTGTAATATGATTTTAACCGTGTTTTAATTTGAGGATTGATACAATAAATGTAGCTATGGAAGCTAAGTTAGCTACAACTATCGAAACAAAGTTTTTTTTTTTTGGTTGGCAAGCGAGGTTGAGGGGACTCCTACCCCTTTTAAATTACGCGTGGAAACTTATATCAGCAATCCGTTGTTGACGTGTTTCGAACCCACGACCTCTCCACTTTGTGAGAGGGGTGCTACCACTGAGCCACATGCTCATTCGCACTATCCAAACAAAGTTAACAAATCCCATGTTGTGGCGGCTAAAGTAATCCTCTCATTCTTGTATTTTATGCCTATAATACTCTATATGAATAAACCTAGCTTTTTTGAATTAAACGACTTTTTTTTTTGTTGTTGATGTTTTTCTTTTCATTAGGGTGATAGAACGTAAAATTCTAGTTATATCCTTGAATGATGGTGTATTACTTGTATATCTAAAGAAAGTTGAGAATGAGGCCGAGAAACGACTCTAGGTTAATAGTGTATTATAAGTTTGCTTTTATCTTTCTTATTTTAATATGAAGTTTTGGTAGTGACGCAGTGTACGTTAATATTTTTAAATAAACATCAAATATAATGTACTTGTCTTAACGTAGCTTGTCTGAATTGTAATATTATTTTTTGTTGAAATTCTTGGTTTCGATCGTTGTAAATAGTGCATTCTTATAACCATTGGTAATTCGTTGTTAATTTGTTTTATGTTTTTGTTATCTCCAATCTGAATAGACTTTGTTGATGAGTGATGGATTGAGCTCGGGACAATGGTAGCGTATGGAAAAAACTGATTACCCTTTCAAAAACTAAAAACACACTACTTTTTTTTTTTTTTATGCGAATGAGCCTGTGGCTCAATGGTAGCACCCCTCTTGGACCTACTAATATCACTAAAAATCGTAATCATGAGAAGATGATCAATTTGTAAATGGAAACAAATTTGAGAATCCGCAGTTTCTGTATTTTTGTTGGAGCAATGTTTTGGTTTTGAAGATGTGGATATCCAGGTTACAAGTGCTTGTCAATTTGAAAAGGAAATTTGGCCTACTTACTAATGCTTTTGTGGACAGAAAATATCAATTTCATGTTATGAACTCGTTGCTCACTCACGGAGGTACACTAGTCTTAGAAGAATCTTTAACAACAATTGTGGCCCAAAAGAAATAAAATCTGGTCTTCATCACCTTACCCCTCTACCCTCTCACAATCTAAATCAACCAATGAGAAGCCACTACACATCATCACTAAAGTACTATGGGATAGCCAAAGCAAAACTACATTTATGGAAAATTGACAAAAACAAAATAAATATTAAGAAATATCACTCTCTTATATTTTACCTCCCTATTGAATATCCATATTTAAGAATATCTCATCAAGTTTTCAAAAGAATTACTACTCTAGCATGACAATGGCATTTTACGATCATAGTGCATTATCTCGTAAGAGAATAAAATGCTAATAAATGGCGTGAGGCTGTTCTATCGCATAATAGAGAATCGTATTTATGCCTGCAATGTATCTCATATCATTCCGATTATATGTGTTTTAGTCCCGTAAAATGGTCAAAAACAATGGACCATAGTTCTCGATGTAAAGGAGCCATATCAAATATGGCTATTTATAAGAGAGGCAAGTAGTAATTAATAAAATGAAAAATAAAGGAAATTAAAAAAAAATAAATAAATAAAAAAAAAATCCCCTCTCCAACACACTCTTGTTGTTTTCAATGTTGCCACGTGTACACCATTAACTGAAAAAACTAGTACCTCACAATTCATTTCGGTTCTCTCCACACATTCACTATACTTAAACTCCCAACCATTCAATCTTCTAAGGAAAAACTGATCATACACAGAGAGACCTTTTTAGAAACTCTCTTATCTATTACTATCACTGAAACAGAGTGCTCTGTTTTTTAAAACAGAGTAAACAATTCTATTGAAGCAAAGAAAAGCTTCATTTTCATGGCTTCTTTGGTGTCTTCACCATTCACATTACCACTTTCCAAAACTGAAAACCTTTCTTCTCTTTCTCAAAAGCAATTTTTCCTCCATTCTTTCTTACCCAAGAAGCTAAATCAAGGTATTGGTATTGGTAATGGTAATGGTAAAGCTGGTTTGAGAGTGAAATGTGCTGCAGTTGGTAATGGATTGTTTACTCAAACTACACAAGAGGTACGTAGAATTGTTCCAGATAATAAAAATGGTTTACCTAGAGTTAAAATTGTGTATGTTGTGCTTGAAGCTCAATATCAAGCTTCTCTTTCTGCTGCTGTAAGAAATCTTAACAGCATTGGTAAAGATGCTTCATATGAAGTTGTGGGATACTTAGTTGAAGAGCTTAGAGATGTAAATAATTATGAAAACTTTTGTAAAGATCTTGAAGATGCAAATATCTTCATTGGGTCTCTTATATTTGTCGAAGAACTAGCGCAGAAAGTTAAGAAAGCAGTTGAGAAAGAAAGGGACAGACTTGATGCAGTTCTAGTGTTCCCTTCAATGCCTGAAGTAATGAGACTAAATAAGTTGGGTTCTTTTAGTATGGCTCAATTGGGGCAATCAAAGAGTCCATTTTTCCAGCTTTTTAAGAAGAAGAAACAAGGGGCTGGATTTGCCGATAGCATGTTGAAGCTTGTCAGAACATTGCCTAAGGTTCTTAAGTACTTACCAAGTGATAAGGCTCAAGATGCTCGGTTATATATACTAAGTTTGCAATTTTGGCTTGGTGGTTCCCCAGATAATCTAGAGAATTTTGTGAAGATGATATCTGGGTCTTATGTTCCTGCATTGAAGGGGACTAAGGTCGAGTATTCGGATCCAGTTTTGTTCTTAGACAGTGGAGTTTGGCATCCGTTGGCACCTCGTATGTATGATGATGTAAAGGAGTACTTGAATTGGTACGACACTAGAAGGGATGCCAATGAGAAGCTCAAGGATCCAAATGCACCTATAGTTGGGCTAGTTTTACAGCGGAGTCATATTGTTACTGGTGACGAGAGCCATTATGTGGCTGTAATCATGGAATTGGAGGCAAGAGGGGCTAAGGTGATACCAATATTTGCTGGGGGGCTCGACTTCTCGGGGCCAGTGGAGAGGTACTTGATTGATCCAATCACTAAAAAAGCATTCGTGCACTCAGTCATATCGTTGACTGGATTTGCTCTAGTTGGAGGGCCTGCAAGGCAGGATCATCCAAAAGCTATTCAGGCATTGATGAAGCTCGATGTGCCGTACCTTGTTGCATTGCCACTGGTCTTTCAGACAACTGAGGAGTGGCTAAATAGTACATTGGGATTGCACCCAATTCAGGTGGCCTTGCAGGTTGCTCTTCCTGAGCTGGATGGTGGGATGGAACCCATTGTTTTCTCCGGACGTGATCCAAGAACAGGTGGGTGAAGCTTCTCCTTCTGTTACTTTTATACTCTTTTCCCACTAAAAGTTTAGTAGTCTGCATACCTTAGATCGGGTGTTTTCTCTAGTACTGTTCTAAATGATTTAATTTTTTTGAAGATATTGGTTCCAAGCTATATTTTTAACATGGAGTCCAAGTTTCATCTAGCTAGTTTTTGGGTCTGATTGTTGGAGGTGTTTGATGCATTGCAGGGAAATCCCACGCTCTTCATAAAAGGGTGGAACAACTTTGTACAAGGGCAATCCGGTGGGGTGAACTAAAAAGAAAATCAAAGGTAACTTTTGAGTTGCTTTGTTCACGATTTTTACACAATCTGTAATCTTACTGGTATTTTGCTTTTTAATACACTTGGCCTTTAATTTACTAACTGTCCATTGATCCAATCACTGCAATTAACTCACTATCAACTCTATTGTTCTCAATTATACCTTGACCTTAATTGTCCATTATTTTCAGTTGTATCTGTTGAAAGTTAAACAATGAAAAGCATGATCACTAGTCTCCAATCCATTATTGTTAGCTGCAAAGCAAGTTAGGACTCTATGCTACTGCTTAAGACCTTAAATAAGGAAAAAAAATAAAAATAAAGAACCCTTCCATCTCAGACCTCGATGTTATTCAGAATTTTAAAAGGATCAAAGATAAGTAGATCAAAGAGAGAGTAGTTTGAAACCTCATTATGTTACTTCAATACAAGACGTCACTATGGTATTATTGATAATTTTATAGATCAAATTTGAAACAGTATTCTTATCTCTATTGTGTGTGTGTTGTAAGTAATGATTCATTAAGGTTGGTACCGTAAAAAAAAAAAAATATGGTTGGTACCGTGCTAAATAGTTTTGGCATTGGTGTATGCAGACAGAAAAGAGGGTTGCAATCACTGTATTTAGCTTTCCACCTGACAAAGGAAATGTTGGAACTGCTGCGTACCTCAATGTTTTCGCTTCAATATTCTCTGTCTTGAAAGATCTCAAGAAAGATGGATACAATGTTGAGGGGCTCCCCGAGACAGCTGAAGCTCTCATAGAAGAAGTCATTCATGACAAGGAAGCTAAATTCAGCAGCCCAAGCCTCAACGTGGCCTACAAGATGGGTGTACGCGAGTATCAGAATCTCACTCCTTATGCTGGAGCATTGGAGGAAAGTTGGGGAAAGCCACCAGGCAATCTAAATTCCGATGGGGAGAATTTATTGGTCTATGGAAAACAATATGGCAATGTGTTCATTGGGGTGCAACCCACTTTTGGTTATGAAGGTGACCCGATGCGTCTCCTCTTCTCCAAATCAGCTAGTCCACACCATGGTTTTGCAGCATACTACTCATTTGTTGAGAAGATCTTCAAAGCTGATGCCGTCCTTCACTTTGGCACACATGGTTCACTTGAGTTCATGCCTGGGAAACAAGTTGGAATGAGTGATGTTTGTTACCCTGACAGTTTAATTGGAAACATCCCCAACGTTTACTATTACGCTGCCAACAACCCATCTGAAGCCACAATTGCCAAGCGTCGTAGTTATGCCAACACCATTAGCTATCTGACACCTCCTGCTGAGAATGCTGGGCTCTACAAGGGTCTCAAGCAGCTTGGTGAGTTGATAGCTTCTTACCAATCACTCAAAGACACTGGTCGTGGACCTCAAATTGTGAACTCCATAATCAGTACTGCTAAGCAATGCAACCTTGATAAGGATGTTGAGCTTCCAGAAGAAGGCCAAGAACTCGCAGCAAGTGAGCGAGACCTTGTTGTAGGGAAGGTTTATTCCAAGATCATGGAAATTGAATCCCGACTTTTGCCATGTGGTCTTCATATTATTGGCGAGCCACCTTCGGCCATGGAAGCAGTCGCTACACTGGTTAACATCGCTGCTTTGGACCGTCCTGAAGAAGGAATAAACTCACTTCCTGCAATATTAGCTGAGACACAAGGAAGGGAAATAGAGGATTTGTACAGAGGAAATGACAAAGGTATCTTGAAGGACGTGGAATTGTTACGTCAAATAACAGAGGCTTCACGTGGAGCCATAGGAGCATTTGTGGAAAAAACTACGAACAGCAAAGGTCAGGTGGTCAATGTGGCTGACAAGCTAAGCTCAATCCTCGGGTTTGGTGTGAATGAGCCATGGGTGCAGTACTTGTCAGATACTAAATTTTACAGGGCTGACAGAAACAAGCTTAGAACGTTGTTTTTGTATTTAGGCGAGTGCCTGAAATTAGTGGTGGCAGATAACGAACTTGGAAGCCTAAAACAAGCTTTGGAAGGCGGTTATGTGGAACCAGGACCTGGTGGAGATCCAATCAGGAACCCCAAGGTGTTGCCAACTGGAAAGAACATTCATGCACTAGACCCACAGTCTATACCCACTGAGGCTGCACTCCAGAGTGCAAAGGTAGTGGTGGATAGGTTGCTGGAGAGGCAGAAGGCTGATAATGGAGGAAAGTATCCTGAGACAGTTGCACTTGTCTTATGGGGAACTGATAACATTAAGACGTATGGAGAGTCTTTGGCTCAAGTTCTATGGATGATTGGGGTGAGGCCAATAGCAGATTCTGTTGGGCGTGTGAACAAGGTAGAGCCTGTCAGTATTGAAGAGCTTGGACGGCCCAGGATTGATGTTGTTGTTAATTGTTCTGGAGTATTCAGGGACCTCTTCATTAATCAGGTACTAAATTTTTCCTCTCTCCCTATATATATGTACTGTATATACATGGCATCCTAGTGCTCATATATTTTTAATTGCTGATCATTTCATTTTCAAATCTTTCTTGTTTCATAGATGAACCTCTTGGATAGTGCGGTGAAGATGGTGGCTGAGCTGGATGAGCCAGAAGACCAAAACTATGTCAGGAAGCATGCCATTGAACAAGCAGAAGCTCTTGGTGTTGGCGTTCGTGAGGCTGCTACTCGTATCTTTTCCAATGCTTCAGGGTCATATTCCTCCAACGTCAATCTTGCTGTTGAAAACTCATCTTGGAATGATGAAAAGCAACTTCAAGACATGTACTTGAGCCGCAAGTCCTTTGCATTCGACAGTGATGCCCCTGGTGTTGGCATGACTGAGAAGCGCAAGGTCTTTGAGATGGCACTTAGCACTGCCGATGCTACCTTCCAGAACCTTGACTCTTCTGAGATCTCTCTTACTGATGTGAGCCACTACTTTGATTCAGACCCCACAAACCTTGTACAAGGCCTTAGGAAAGATGGTAAGAAGCCCAGTGCCTATGTAGCAGACACAACTACAGCCAATGCTCAAGTGCGAACATTGTCAGAGACCGTGCGTCTTGATGCTCGGACCAAGTTGCTCAACCCCAAATGGTATGAAGGTATGTTGTCAACAGGGTACGAGGGGGTGCGTGAAATTGAGAAGAGACTCACCAACACCGTCGGGTGGAGTGCAACTTCAGGCCAAGTGGATAACTGGGTGTATGAAGAGGCTAATTCAACGTTCATCAAAGATGAGGAAATGCTCAAGAGGCTCATGGACACCAACCCCAACTCATTTAGAAAGTTACTGCAGACTTTCTTAGAGGCTAATGGACGTGGATACTGGGATACATCTGAGGAAAACATTGAGAAACTAAAAGAGCTATACTCAGAAGTCGAAGACAAGATTGAAGGAATTGACCGGTAAATATCTGTAATTGTCAATAATTCTTCAATAACAGGTTTTTTTAATTGTATCCATTCATGGCTTCCTCTATCTTTCTCTTTGTTAACCTTGAGAGATTAGAAAAATGTAACTATCAAATACTGTACACATGAAGGATGTGAAATTGTTTGTAGTTTTGTTTTCAAATTGAAGTGATTCATACTTTTACTCTATTGCCTTGTTTCTACAGTTCTTCTAATAAAGAATCAAATGAATAAAGAAAAACAACATTTATTACTGTCTAATTAGATAAACTCTCATCCTGTAGGACCTTTCACAGAACACCAAAGCTCTGCCAAAACCATACAATGATACGAATGAACTACAAAAGACAAACAGTACTCTACAGAGTTAGCAGAACTTGCAGCAAACAGTGCGACAAAGTCAATTTCATAGGTGACTAATTAATGCCTGCAAAAAGAATAGCAGTATGGCATCATATAGTCTCATGTGGTAGCATTTGTAGCAGCATAGTGATTTGTTCAATGGAGCATAATAACGATAACTTGGGACTATGAAAAGATGATTTACAATAACTTTGGGGATAATCTCTACAATCAAATGAATAATGATACACCAGGATCTACAAAAGAATAATCCCCCTTTCCTTGAAAAAAAAAGGAAACCTTTTTAGTGTAACACAGTGGTACATGTATCTTTGAGGAACCAGTATCGCAGCTGTAGATGCATTAAACCAACTCCATTAGAAGAGGGTCACCTGCTGCCATGATTCTAATCAGCTTTATAAAATCAGCCTCATTGGATACACTCCAAGGATGCACAGCTGGTGCTTGAGCTGAATAAATGCTCGTTGAGTTTTTAGGTGGTAATTGTGTCCTATAAATCATTTTACTGAACACAGGATCAAAATTAGGTGGCGAATCCATGGCCATAAAGAACATTGGTATGGCAACTTTGTGGTGTATCTCCAAATCACCCACAAGACCAACCAGATCTTTGAAATCCCCCAAAAAGCGTCGGGGAACATAGAAAATTTCAGAACTGCAGAGTATGAGGCTGTGTTTGCTAGGGCTGTTTTCCTTGTAACTGACTTGAAAATGAGCTGGCATTGAATTTACTACACTCTTCACCATATCCGCCTGACTTGAAGACCACTCTGTGTTGTTTCCCACTGTTGCAGCAGTAGTCCAAGAGTCGGAGACCTGATAAAAATAAAATGGTTTAAGTTTATGGAAGGCTGATTAAGTGCATGTGTAACACAGTATATTAGGACTTGGTAATTTGCTATACCTTGTCTGTAATCCACAACTTAGTCTTGTCTGCCTGCAGTAGATTCCAATAGTTAAGAATGGTATCATCTTGGAGGAACAGGAATCCTTCTGCACTTGTATATCGATCAAAGACCTTGGGTAAGTACCTGCAGTCCAGCAAAAATAAGGTTACTATAACTTCCTTAGCAAAATATATGGTCGAACTTTTGTGTTCATTCAATACAGAATATATTCAGCTTAATGACCAGAATTCCTCAAAGCCTAACAAGATAATTTTAAATTTTATTGATAGATTTATATCTCTTTAAACATCAAAATCATGATGGTACTGGTTCAATAGGCTGAGGTCAACTAACACACAATAATGGGCTATTAACGAACTTTTAAGAACACGAGGTTCGGACTGCAAAGAGAGAGTAGAACTGAAGTTGCACAAACTGACAGAATTCCATATTATCTGTTTAAAGTTCTCCAACCAACCTAAAATAAATAATCTTAATTAATCAAACAAAAGGAAACATTACATGTTACAACTAAAGATTATACAATCTGGAACACTCACGTTTTTTTTTATCTTTTTCTAGGGTCATACCTTCTATCCAACAACACACTGACCCTGTGAAGTCCTACCGGACCCCGGTTGTGCCATCTAAACATAAGGTAAAGGACAACCACGGCCTATGAGTAATCAATATATGGCATTCCCTGCTGATGTGATTATCAGGATGTAGTATATCCCTTGATACTATTCTCAATTCGTTAACATGGAACAAGATTCTGACAGAGGCTACCAGAGGAATTGAGGGTATAGCTTCTGAAGGAAAGTATGGTAAGTTTATAGTTTCCCCACATCCTGCATTAAGTTCCATTACAATGATTCTCTAACTGTCCAAAATATGTGCCATCCTAAAAACATTTAATGTACAGACTAACATCAAATAAACTCCAAGCCTGTAAAAGGCCAAAATTTGAGTTGACTTTGATCCAACAAAGTAAATATTATAACTTCACACTTTTTAATTCGCATACATTCCATGAAAGTGTCAATTCAATTTATAAGTACAAGGGTGGCCCAAACTGAGGGGAGTTCCTACAAACAAAATACAATGCTAGAGCCAAATCAAAACCTCAAAAAATCAATTAGAAAAGAAAAGAGAATTGTTTTGTACACAATAAAACTGCAAATCAAAACAGGTTGGTCCAAAACCAGCATATAGCATGCACTGTAAAACTTGTACTATTTCAAAATCTACTAGAATTGAACTGAAAAGGAATGTGAGTGCATAGACAAGCCACTTTTTTCTGACAAGAAAATAAAAAGAATTTAAAAAAGATGATAGCAGCAACTTACTTGTAAGCCTGCCCCAACTCGCCACGCTCAACGGCAAGATTTGAATTACTCTGCTCAGAGAGAATAATAACAGTTTTGAATATCCGCCCATAAAGTAGTCTCCACTCTAATGCTGTACGTTTCACAGGGCCGGTACAGAACATGACAAGTACAACATTCCCAAAATTCTTCCTCCATTGGATCAAGTTTCCTATTTCATAATTTACAGTCCCTACTTCCTTGACCCCAAGATGCACAGATGGCAGTTTTTGAGGAACAAACTCTTTTCGATCTCCATGACCAATGGTTGCTCGTGGCCTACCCAATTCCAACGTCATCAGTCGTGGTTGCTGGTAACCCACAGCGAGCAAGTCCTGAAGCCAAGCAGCAGTAAACCTCACATCCAGTTCAGTCCAAAAACCTTCCTCTGCCATTGCATAACTTAACTGCAAAATTTTCTCAAACAACCTATGTTTTCCAGATTGCCATTGATTCAAAAACTTAATCAAACGACCCACATTCACATGAAGATCTTTTTCGTCTGAAAATGGATATGCTTCTGCCCTATCATATCTGTGAACCGTTGGGGGATAAACAACAACGAAACCCCCAATCTCCCACAAAAGTCTCTGTCCCCAATAACCTCTCAATACATCAGAAGCCATAGTACTAACCGAAACAGGAAGCATTAAAGCCCAAAATGCAGGTGAATGGAAAATGGTATTGAATGAATTCATGGGCACCATCATACCTTGAGGTAGAGCCACCTTCGGAGCATGCTCATCGAATCGAATATCAAATGTTTCCAAAGTAGACTTCCTTGTAAAATAGAATACTGAATCAACATCAGGGAGGCCATTCGATATACCCTGCTGGATGAACTGCTTACTACCATATATCTCAGTATAAAACTCTTCATGCCCTACTTCTCCTACATTCTCAAGAGGCAAACCCCTTGGCCAAACAGATCGCTGCCCAAAATGAATGTATGGATTTACTACTGTTCTATTAGGATTCTCATGACTATACTGCAAGATCGGTGCCTGACGAGCATTCTGTCCACTCAATTCCAAATCAAAATGTTTCCCAAGATCTCCATCAATAACATCCCCTCGATCATCAGCATCGAAAATTTTCTGGGCACCATGCTGAATCGCAAATAAATACCCAACATTCTTCCTAATATATGAATCATAAGGAAGGTGATCCACAATACGAAAACCTAAATTTGCCTGTTGATCTAATGAGAGAAAGATAGCACCTTTAAGATTCCAATCTGAAGGTGTTCTGGAATTACCAATTGCCAGAACCTGCCAACCCTTGATCCTCACGAGTTTACTAAGTGAGTCACTTGGATAAGTAGAGACAGACACAATAATCCATCTTTCTGAATGAAATGAAGCATATGGAGTGGTTTTATCAGAAATGTGTTGGATATTATTCCAATCAATTTGAGGAAATGGGATTCTTTCAAGCTCAACTGTTCGAGTTTGTAAGCAAATAAGAGCAGCATTAGTGCCGACATTGCGAAGGAAGAAAATTCCAGCTACAGATACAACAAGGATTGAAATAGCTACAACTTTGTAGAAATTTAAAGATACCCAAGTTGAGAAATCAAGGTTTTTTGCTACAGAAATACGATCTGGATGAGTTTGAGGAAGTGATCTGATTTGGGATTTTGGGGTAAAACGATCTTGAACCAACATTGAATTTAAATTTTACTTAAACCCCACTAACTAAATCAAGAAAAAAATTAAAATAAATCCCCAAACCTGAAATTGATTGAAAACCCACTCTTTAATCTACTTCTTCTTTTCTCTGTTTGAATAAAGTTTCAAACTTTCTTCTATCTTTCAGAAACAAAGAGAAAGAGAGAAGTTGTTAGTTACGGCTGCCGACAAGTTTAGTAGGTTGGTGCCTTGGACCTTGGTGGTGTCTTTTGGTAAATTAACTGTAGGATCAGTTGGTGGATTTGCTGTTGTGGGGTTTCAATCTTAAATCAAAGAAACAAAAATTGTGAAGAAAGCATCAAACTTGATTTTCTACAAGAAGTAGTAGAGAAGAAGTCTATGATGTATGTGTGTCAGTATTAGTATTTAGTAAAGAGAGTGGTGAGTGATCTGACTTGGATTTTCAGATGATGTTGAAGTTTGCTTGAAATGGTTTTACTTGAAACAGGAGTTTTGTTGGGACTTTTTTTGGGGGTAAGTTTGATTCAACATTGAAGTTCAGACATTGACTTCAACTATATTGAGATGAGATCCCATTATCTGCACCATGGACCAGGGATTGAAATACCTAGTCCTGTTTACATTACAATACACCAGTCAATGAATGCCACTTGGTCACTTGACATTGTTTTTTTCACTAATATGTATGTTATTTTCTTGAGATAAAGTGATAAACCTTATGGAAATGGAATCACAAATGTACGGGTCTGTTTGATTGTTCGTGGGAAAAATTCCCACATCAAACATTACCCCCGAAATTCCCAGATGCCTGTTTAATTGGTAAAGTTGGGTCGTGTAAAAATTCCATGATAAAAATATTTTTCACTGATCTTTTTTTGACCCACCCCTAAAAAAAATTCCTTGACTCGTAGGAGAATATTTTTTTTGTCTAATCAAACAACCAAAATTTTTTCCATATAAAATTTCCCCCCATTTTTTATGTCCAATCAAACAATCTATCAGTGAGAATTATTTTATGTGGGAATATTTTCAACTATTAAACTTCCCACAAGTAATTATTCCCACCAATCAAACACACCCGTTATAATTAGAAAATGCATCAGATTTAGTGAGTATTACATGCAATATTGCAACTTTCTTAGATTTAGAAAGGGCTTGGATGTTCACATTCTGATGTGATGAATCATGACCAACTACTGCAACTTCAAATTAATGTCTAGCAAAGTTGATAATGGAGTTGAGGTGCATCAATGGGTATTTCCATTTTCATACAGTACAAGTATATACTATAACAGATATCCACAATCCATGCTCAGGTCAGTTGCTCAAAAACTGCAGGTCTGCATTACCTAGTAGAAAAGAATTGTACATTGTTGTACATTTGTCTGTAGAGAATGATAAAGAATAGTGTTCCTAATTTCTTCTAGCATGCCAAAATTTTGTGGACATAGATTGGATTATTTGCATGTATGAATGAATGTACATGACGAATAGTGTTTTGAAAACGTTAAAAGGGGATCATTTTTAGAAGAAAGCATTCAATCATTCTCACTATGGTTCATATATCTGATACAAATTCACAATGTTATTGCCGGAACAATTCCCCTAAGCACCAAAATTCAATCAATCCACATTTAGGCGACATAACACCATCAAATTAACAAAGTCACAGCTCAGTAAAATATTTACAAGTAGCTCAGGCAAGTAGTCTACTTGAATTTTTTGCTTTCAAAAGTTTGAATCTTGCTTCCAACACTTTAAACACAAAATATTAACTTACATTTGCATTCCAAAGAATAATGGCAATGCAAATGGTATCAGGGCCGGATTTGGGGCTAGGCGAGCTAGGCGGTTGCCTAGGGCCTCCAAATCTCAGGGGGCCTCCTGCTTCTAGCCTTAGCCATGTTATATTGCTTTGGATTTTTTTTCCTTAGTGTAACTATAATAAAGCCTACTGCCCAAGCCCAATACAATTAATAAACCAAATGGGAGGAGACTCTTTCTTTCAATTGAAGCCCAGTTCACTTCATTAATTAGGCTTTTGACATATTGTAATAGCTTTCTTTTTCTCACTTCCATGGCTCTATCTCCCTTAGAACAAAAACCTAAATTCACTTTCTCTGTTTCCCTTATAATCAAACAAAAACCTCAATCTAATATAACTTCAAATTCATCGATATGTGTATATTATTATTTAAATTTTTTTGTTATTTTTAAATAAATTTAAGGGCCTTAGGTATCTTGACTTTCTTAAGAAAAAAAAAAAACTAGGGCCCCCAAAATCTCAGGTACGGCACTGAATGGTATGATGAACCATTGGATATGATATGGATGGCTGAGATCTTCCTAACCTTAATAATGCACATATACTATCAACATGTGGAGAAGAGGAGCTTCAGGCTCCCTTATCTTTGAAATGAGCAAAACAAATGTATTTTTGTCTTCATGCACCAAAAATCTATGCAAGAGTATCTACTACCAACCATCTTTTTGAGCTCAAGGACTTTAACAGTTCATGGCTCCTTAGTACACAAGATGGCTGTTGTATGTTCATCAACAAATAATTCTCCTAATCTTTCTAGGATTTCCTTATACTCAGTTCCAACAAAGCCATCAATTCGAAGTCTGCAACCCCTACCTTTACCATCTTCTTCTTGTCAGCATATTGGCCTGAGTCTGCTGTCTGAGGACACCTTGACAACTGCGGCTGCAGCTGAGGCATTTGCTTTTGCAGATGCAGCTGCTCAAGCAGCTAGAGACGCATTGATCTTACTTCATGAAGAAAGTGAGTTTCAGAGTCAGAGTGATATGATATTAGAGTCAAGTGATGTTGGACCCATGTCAGTAATGAGGAGGAGAAGGAAAAGGAGGAAACGGCAAAAGGAGGAACTTCCAAATGAAGACTCCGACAACAATAACATGGAGATGCAGTTCTTATTCAGGAAATCAAGTTCAGCACGTCTAACTCCTAAAGAAGAGGCAGAGTTCACTCTATACCTCAAAGTATGTTTCATGTACTCAGATACTGTTGAGTCACTTGGTCGGTTTTAGCCCATATGCTCATAATTCGAAGATCTAACTTCTCTCAGAACAAACTCTAGTATTATGACTTTAAGGATAAAGGATTCACAGTATTACACGGAATATCTCAGAACAAACTCTAGTATACTGAGCCCAACAATGCTAAGCAACATTTGGTTATTGCAAAACCAACTACAGTACTAAGTTATAGTTAAAGATGGAACTTTCCATTACAACTTTGTAGCAGGCCAATAGTTGCATCTATGAAACCTGGCTTGCATCATGCCATCATACGAAGAGTCAGACCCTTAAAACACTAAATATAACATAATAACTAAGGATTTTGCTCTTCAATATTTCACATCATGCTAAGATAAGCATAACAGAAAACATATTATATTACTAGACCATTTGTCAGTAACTAGTGTTTGGTTGATTCAGTATTAAGCATGAAATAGTAAATATTACGTAACTGGTACTGGACATATGAACAGGAAGGAGCAAGGCTAGAGGCAGCGAGGACAAGAGCTCTACAGGTGAGAGAAAGTGATTTCACAACATCGAAATGGGCTAAATCCTTGGGGATGAAGAGAAGCAGCCTAGAAAGGACTTTGTGTAAAGCAAGGAAGTCCAAAGAACATATCATTATCAGCTACCGCAGGCTCGTTGTTTCTATTGCTACTGGCTATCAAGGCAAAGGTTTAAGCCTACAAGACCTCATTCAGGTCTCTCTCAATTACAATTCTCTGTTCTCTTTAGATCTTATCTAGACTGCTGTTATTGAATATTTCTGATCTCCATAGGAAGGGAGCATTGGGCTCCTGCTAGGAGCAGAGAAATTTGATCCAAAGAAAGGATATAAGCTATCAACATATGCATATTGGTGGATAAAACAGGCTATCATCAGAGCCATAGCGAATAAGTCAAGATTAATCAGATTACCGGTATGAGTCTGCACTCTATAGTCGTGATCTACTTTTGACAGATACTTTATTGTCTTTTCCGTTTTAATATCAACAGTTGTGCTACATAGGATTAGGTGGTAAGATGGTAATCAGCTAGTGCATGGTTAGCTTGTTATGTGTAGGGAAGCATGTGTGACATGGTACCAAAAATCGCAGAAGCAAACAATGAGTTAAGCAGAAGATTACAGAGACAACCTACATATAATGAGATCTCCGACATGATTGCCATTCATGTTTCAAGCATAAGGCTCGTATGCACAAGGAATAGGCCTCCAATATCATTGGATCAAACCTTGACAGACACAGGATGCATGACATTGCAGGTGATTTTCCACATTTCTCATTTTCATCTCATGATTTGAGAGTTGAGCTGTAACCTGATTCTTGCTCTCCTTCAAGGATCACTTACTCTATCAGTCTCATTAGTTTGGACTTCATTTTGTGTTTGAATCGCACGAAAGGTTTTTTTTTTGCCTGTAAAACTAGTCGTAAACATCAGGTAATCTGTGTATGCGACAGATGAGTCCATCCTTCAATTCTTATAGTTCTGAAAAGGAAAGATTGTAGTTGGATCTTTAGACTTAACCAAGTGCCATGGAGTTGAGTGACATAAATAGATTCTGCCCAGTGGATTCGAACCCGGAAAGTAACATCTAAGAATATTGTTTTCTTAACCGCTGAATTAATCCATACGGTGACTTGTTGCAGGATATTATATCTGGACCAGAGCATCTGCGACCAGAGATTATGGTGAACAAACAGGTAATGAAGAAGGAAATACATAGATTTTTGACAAAACTTACTGAAAGGGAGGAATTTATTGTTAGATTATACTATGGTCTCAATGGAGAGACCACTCGATCATGCGAGGAGATTGCAAGACTTTTGAGCCTTTCAAGGGAGCGAGTTAGACAGATCCATAGTATTGCCTTAACAAAATTAAGACATTTCAATAAAATAGATAATATTCTAGGTGTATATATGACATAACAATTTTTTCTTTCTCTTCATTTTACTCTCTTTTTATTTTTCCAATTAATGGATGTGTATATGAGTTTATCCTTTTCGGATGGATTATTCCCGCTCTAATGGTTCAAGTTACCATTTTTAGTTCTCTATTATTGACATTCTGTTATTGACCATGATATGTACTCATACTACATTGTTTACTTCGCTTCTTGTAAAATGTAAACATAATATGTCATTGGAAAAACATGCCTCTAATGATCCTATATTATGATTATTATAAAAACACACACAACTTAAGTAACACATTCATATCGTAACATCTAAATTCTTCACACATATATTGTTGTCTAAAGAAGGGGGAAAAATACAAATAAAAGCGCAGTTATCAGTTCACTAGTCAACTTTTAACAAGCAAGAAAAAACTAAAACAGAGTGCAGCATGTCTCCTTGGCTGTATTTTAATCGCCATTGAGCATAATTTTTAGTTCTCTATTATTGACATTCTGTTATTGACCATGATATAAGTCTGCCATGCTACAATATTGTATTCATACTACATTGTTTACTTTGCTTCTTGTAAACATAATATGTCATTGGAAAAACATGCTTCTAATGATCCTATATTATGATTATTATAAAAACACACCCAACTTAAGTAACACATGCATATCGTAACATCCATATTCTTCACAGGTATATATATTGTTGTATAAAGAAGGAAAAAAAGTACAAATAAACGCGCAGTTATCAGTTCACTAGTCAACTTTTAACAAGCAAGAAAAAACTAAAACAGGAGTGCAATATGTCTCCTTGGCTGTATTTTAATCGCCATTGAGCATAATTTACCTCCAGGAGTCCACATGGAAGATGCTTTGAAGTCATTGTAAGAAAGGTGTTCAAATTGCCTGCAATCGCAAAAGATATACTTGATCCATATCAATTCAGCAAAATCTATATCTATATTCTATAGTAGAGGTTTTCAAGTAAAAGACTCAAAGGAAGGTGTGATGATAACTTGATAAATGAGGTTTTTTATTGAGGAATTTACTCAAACACTTGGTGGAGGCGGGAAAACATCTCAGAGAAAATAAGAATTTTGTTTGTTTCACAGAGTCTGACAACAAAATGCTTAATGGAAAATGAAAATGGACTGAAACTTGAATTGGGCTTGTGTTAGAATGTCAAGATACTCAACGAATTGAAGCCCAATAAAATTCAACTTAAGAGCCTGTGGAGGCCCATTATTGGGCCCAAATTGTTTATTAACTGATCCAAGTCTGACATAATTTTCAGCTTGGGACAAAATACCAATCACCTATTACTACAGTTTGAGCCGGCACTCTGAAACTCCAAATCAATATAATCTTCCGTAGACGTTGGAGAGTAAGTATCTGTCACTCAGTCTTCATCATAATAATAACAACACAATGAATCTTCATACTAGTGAAACAGAATCTTAAGCAATATAATTCATGCCTATATAAACTCAAGGAGACTATAAGTTCAAGTGTGCCTAAACATTATTCATCTATAACAAAAGTTTCAGTACTACAACTCTTGATTTAGCTGCAGGTAGAAATGGCTTCAAAATGGCAATCACTCCACTTTATTGGCCTAATTATTTTGAGCCTCTGGGCATGTCAAGCGAATTCCCGTTCTCTGCAGGAGGTTTCCATGCTGGAGAAATATGAACAATGGATGGCTCTCCATGGGCGTGTTTACAATGACGCAACAGAGAAGGAGAGGCGTTTTGAGATATTTAGGAAAAATGTCGAACACATTGAATCTTTTAAGGGGTTTTTAGGTTTTGGGACACCTAAATAATAGGTATTTAGGTTTTGAGACGTTTTTTAATGCTATTTAGACTTTAGGTCGCCTTCCCGTCAGTTGACTGCGTTGACCGTGGTTTGATTGTTTAATTTTCTAAAAAGGCAAAATTACCCCTGCACGTGCACGACACGAGATACAACTTTACACACCAAACTGCTGGACACGTGTCGTTATATTATTTTTTGTAACATCCAACCGTTGATATACCGACACGTGATTTTGGCGGGAAACTGTGCTCATCAGAATAATCAGGACCGTCCACGTGGCTTGAAGCGGGAAACATTAAGATTGTGGGTAACAACAACCCGATTCATCACCCATTTAACCCGACTACAACCCACTTTTTCTTCTCTTTAACCCACTTTCTTCTCTCTTCTCTTCCTCAAAGATCCACCTCCACCCACTTTCTCTGCAAACCTAACACTTTCTCTGCAAATCAAGCAAGCTTTCTCTGCAAACCTAACACTAAATCAAACTCTATTTATCAAACTCTATCTATCAAACCCCTAACCCCATTTTACATTCTCTATCTATCTACACTCAAATCAACTTAAACACTCATGTTACTTGAACATTGTTTGAAAATCAAGTTAAGTTGTTAGTTACATCCATCGACTAAAAATCAAAAGTTACACAATTTGAAAATCAAAAAGTTACACAAAGAAAAGAAGAACATTTTGGAGACTCATTTCACTTGAACAAGGCTTGGATACGTAAAGTTTGGATTTTGGATCTTGTTTTGGTAAGTTCTGCATGCTTCTTGATATTTATCATCTTTCTATTTTGTTATCTTCTTTGTCAACTTCAATAAATTTAATACTTCAATGGTGGTCCCCAAAACCCTAAATTTTTTTTTTCTAATTAAAAAGTATATTTTTTGCTTTTGAATACCAATCTGGTTGGAAAGGTGTAATTTTTTGAAATGTGAATTTGTTGTTCTCAAAATAATTACTACAAATTGGGGTTTTTCTAATTAAACTCAATTAGTATTTAAAAACCCTAATTTTTTTTACTTTTCCCAATTAAAAAGTATATTTTGTTATCTGGGTGTACCAATTGTGTTGAAAAATTGTGAATTTTTCGAAATTTAAACCCTAATTAGATGAAAGATTCCAAATTTGTTGATATCAAACCCTAATTAGACTGTGAATTGGGGGTTTTGTTATAACCCCCAAAATTAACTTTAATTAAACCTAATTAGTATTAAAAATTCTAATTGAGGTAAACCAATTTGAATTTTTTTACTGTACACCATTTTAATGTCTACCGATTTGGGGATTTTGTTGTCAGATTATATAGTTCATGCATTTGAATATCAATGTCAGGTTATAGTTCAAGCATTTGAATATGTTTTTTGAATTTAAAGTTACTATTACCAGAATGTGTTGATATGACTTTGGTGTTATTGGTAATTGATTTTGTGTATTTATTTTGTCGAAGGATATGGATGATCGTGATGATGTGGTTGCTCCTATACCTACTCCTAAACCTTCCCTTCCACTTGATGAAAAGAAGTTCAAACTGCATTTTGGGGGAAGTTGGGTCAATGTAATTAAAGATTACACAAGTGAGGGTAATTACAAAGGAGGAAGAGTAAGATTGATGGAGATACCTGGGGATGAGTTGAACATTAAAGATCTCAACGATGATGTTATTGACATCATAGGTGATAACACAATTGCTCATAAAGATTTAGAGTTAAGTTGTGTGATTGACAACAACAAGTTCCTTCTTGGTGGGGATAATGAACTCATGGTAATGTGGGAGCAGTTGAAGCCATCAAGATCAGATAGAAAGTACCATATGTTTGTGCAGATAAAAAAGAAAAAGATGGTTGTTTCTCCGGCTAAACCTAAGTCCATAGCCAAGCCTAAGTCCCCATCTAAGCCTAAGCTTAACAAACCCCCCCAAGCTGTAACACCCACAAGAAGATCCAATAGACTCTTATCTAAACCAAATCCCAATGCAGTTCCATCTAATCCTGATGATCCTTTGATAGTTGGCTCTAGTGATGAAGAAATAGAAATCTTACCAGAAACAAATGTTAGTGCTGAAGAGGTCACAATTACCCCTATGCATATTCAGGATGAGTGTTCTCAAGTTCAAACTGGTTTACAAAGTGATGGTGTTAAGAATGTGTTTAACATGCTGTTAGAAATGGGTAAATGTGCTGGTATACAAAGTGATGGATATGCTGCAATTAAAAAAGTTGTTCAGGGTGAGTCCTCTCATTGTGTAACACCTGCTACAATGATGGACATGTTGTTGAAGATGGGTAAACAAGCTGCTTTAGAACTGGGTAATCATGGTGCAGGTAAAGATGTTGTTGATAATGTTGTCATAGCTGATAATGAAACAAATGGAGAGAGTGATGGTGATGAATACTTGAGGCCTGGGTATGAACCTGGACCTGAATTTGGCCCTTGTGTGAAATTGGTTGATGATTATGAAATGAGTGAAGATGATGATGGTGATTGGATTGCAGGAAAAGAAGATGCCGACTCAGATAAAGACTTTGTACCACCAGTGAAAAAGCAAAACACTGAAATGGAAAGTGACAGTGAAATGGATAATGAAACAGATGGAGAAGCTGAACTCATAAATGAAGAAGAAGTTTTAAAAGAGGAACCTGATGTAGTGAAGAAATTTAAGGAATTAGCAACAGATATTTTTGAGGAAGAAGATGTAGAGAAAGAAACTGCTGCAGTTATAAATACCAAGAAAGAGTTAGTTCCTAAAATGCAGTTCAAGTGTATGAAAGACTGCAGGAGCTTCATTAAGGAATATGCAATTAGAAAGAAGTTTGAGTTTGACCAAATTAAGAATTGTTCCAAAAGGTATGAGCTGAAGTGTAAAGATGGGCATTGCAAGTGGAAGGTGAAGTTTTCTATCAAGAAGGACAAACACACAGTTCAACTAAGAAAACATTATGATGTACACACATGTGAACAAGATAAGTCCAACAAGAACCACCATGCTACTGCTCCTTGGGTTGTTTCTGAGATGCTTGACACATTTAGAGATAACCCTCTCTACAAGCCAAAACACATTCATAATTGGATTTTCAGAGAATGGGGACATGACATATCATACTGGACTGCTTGGTCTGCTAGGGTGAAGATGCTTGAAATCATTAATGGTAATTATGAGGAATCTTATGCCAAGGTACCAGAGTTACATAGGCAGTTGCTTGAAAAGAATCCTGGCAGTGTTTGTAGATATTTTAAGGATGAAAGCACTGATGAGTTTTCTGGTTTGTTTATTGCTTTCAAGGCATCATTGGATGGATGGATTGCAGGGTGTAGACCAATAATTGGGCTTGATGGTGCATTTTTAAAAGGGAAATATGAGGGTTGTTGCTTAAGTGCCATGGGCATGGATGGAATGAATGGCTTGTTTCCACTAGCAATATACATATGCAGAGGTGAAAACAAAGCAAGTTGGATGATGTTATTGGGTCTTATCCAACAATATGTATTGAGACATCCTGAAAAGAAACTCACATTCATAAGTGATAGACAGAAGGGAATAATTTCAGCTGTGGCAGAATCATTTCCTGAAGCTGACCATAGGTATAGTTCTACACTTTGTTTGGTTTTTTGCTTCTTCTGTTTATATTCTTTCTTTAAAACTTACATATACTTTTGTTTTGGTTTATAGGTATTGTTTTCGACATATGTACAAAAACTTCAAAACCACCAAGTTCAAAGGAGAACACTTGCAACTGTTATCTTGGGGAGCTGCCAAGGCTTATAGAGTGAGTGAGTATACCAGAATCATGGATGCATTGGAAGAGGAGGATAAAGCTGCTAGAGAGTGGTTAGAAAAAGAAGCAAGGAGTCTATGGGCAAGACATGCATTTCCACATGTTTCTAAGTGTGATGCAGTTACAAATAATTTCAGTGAGTCTTTTAATGCATGGATTCTTCATTGTAGAGATAAACCAATTGTGAAGTTTGTGGATAGTTATATGATGTCTTTGATTCACATGAACTATGACAGAAGAATAGCTTCTAGAGAGATGCCTGACAATTCTTTAGTTCCATCATGCATGTATGTCATTGAGAAGCTTAAGAAAAAATACAATAGATATAGGATTGATGGTGTGTCGGATAATGTATTTTGTGCTGTAAATCTCAAGTCAGAAAAAAAGTTCCAAGTGGACCTAGATGCTCATACATGTGAATGTATGGTTTGGGACATAACTGGGATACCATGTGTTCATGCTGTAGCTGTCATTAAACCAAGAAGGGAGAGCTGGGTGAAGTAAGTATATTATGGTATTAATTAATTCTTTATTTGGTTTGCATTAATATTTAGCAATATACATATACTAATTACATTTTTCAATCCATATTAATGCAGATATTGCAGTCCATACTACACAGTTGATAGGTTCAGATCTGCATATGCATCGTTTATCTTCCCTCTTTCCAATGAGGATGAATGGGACAAGGTATGTTTACATTTCAGTCATGATTGTATTAACCCTTAATGCGGCAGTGATTGCCTATTATTAATTTTTTTTTTTTCTGAATCAAATTACAGCCTACTGACAGAGTACTACCTCCACCTCGACAAGTACAACCTGGTAGGCCCAAGACACTAAGGATAAGGGAGGAAGATGAGCCAGAGGCAACATCCAACAGGAGATGTAGTAAATGTGGGAAAACAGGGCATAATTCTAGAACTTGTGAAGCAAGGCAGAAAGAGCAAGAGAAATCAGAAAAGCAGAAAAAGAAAGACCTGAAAAAAGGCAAACAGAAAGAAAAAAGGACTTATTGTGAGCCTAGTGTGCAACATACTAAGAAGAAAAGGGCAAAGGTTGGTAGTGCTGGTACAAGCCAAGCTACTGCAGGTCAAGTTTCAAGTCAGACTACAAGTCATGTTGCAAGTCAGGTTGCAAGTCAAAATGCAAGCGAAGGTGGGGGCTCAAAGAACAAAGGTGGTAGGATGTATTATTGGTTGGGAGGGGGAGAATCAGATTAGTTTTTACGGTAAGTAAGAACCTCTTTTGGATAATGAAAACAACTTGGTATTTTATTTTTTTTTTTGATATTTTGGATAATCAGTGAAAGTGTGAAACAACTTGGTATGCAACTTATTTTCTGGAAATGTTGGATGTTATATTTTGGATCCAAGCTTGAAACTTATTTTAGGCAATGTTGGATGTTATTTTCTGAAAGTGTGTTGTTGTTTATTGATGTTGTTGTTGCTATTGTTTCTGAAAGTGTGTTGTTGTTCATTGATGTTGTTGTTAGTATTTTTTTCTGAAAGTGAAAGTGATGTTATTTTCTGGAAATAGTAGAAACTGCTACTTTATTCATTTAAGAAATAAGCCATTACAGTCATTACATGGTCTGCATTTAGGAACTATTATTGGCATTGCATCCTCGGCATTTAGGACACTCGGACTGTGGAGTGTAGTAGGTTGTTTTGATGTCTTCAACCCCATCACAGCCATCAATCTCACACTTTAACAGCTTTACCTCCACAGTTTTGTCATCGTTTAAACCTATTATGACATCCATGAAGCCTTTGCACCCTTTTTTATTGCATTTGTACCTCTTGTATGGGCATCCTTGGGCAGTGTGGCCTTCATCTTCACAGAGTTGGCATACCTGTTAGAAGATTAGGTATTAGAGAAGAGGACACCCTGAGTTACATATAATTAGACTTTAGGACATTTTTCTGCCATTAAAAAGCTTGTAACAAAAAAAAAAAAAAAAAACAATTGGTTTACAAACCTGTTTTGGTACATAATATAGAATTTTTGCTCCACCCATTAAATCCTTGCTAGTTTGGTTGGTAGTTGCAGATGTGAAGGAAGAAGGGAGTAGAGAAGAGGCGTTTGGTTGATAGTTTCAGACTTTCAGTTGAAGAGGGAAAGAAGAGAAGAAGATGGAGTTGAAGTGAAAAAGAAGATGTTATTTTATAAGGGCTGGTAGTGACTGTTGGTAACGGCTACATATTTTGAACCGTTGGATTAATTGTTATCAGATTGTGACACGTGGACATTTATTTGAATTTCAAATTTGGTTGAGTTGCAAGTTCAGCACGTGCACTGCACATGCAGGGTATTCTGGGTATTTAAGAAATATCAGTTCTTTGACTTGACTCAACTGTTAGTCTTAACAGTCAACTGACGGGAAGGCGACCTAAAGTCTAAATAGCATTAAAAAACGTCTCAAAACCTAAATACCTATTATTTAGGTGTCCCAAAACCTAAAAACCCCATCTTTTAATAGGGCTGGGAATCGATCCTACACTCTAGGTGTTAATGGTTTTGCAGACCAAACAAATGAAGAGTTTATAGCAACTCGGAACGGATACAAAGGGTTTTGCTCACCTCCGAAATCTTCAGATGCATCATCTTTCAGATATGAACATGTCACTGCAGTGCCATCTAGCGTGGACTGGAGAAAGAAAGGCGCTGTAACCCCTATCAAGGATCAAGGCCAATGTGGTAAGATATACTACTACACATTCATATTGCAAACACATATCACTAAACAGTGATATTGCAAACACATAATACTAGCGACCACTTTGATGGATTACTAACTGGTGGTGACTGTTATGTAGGCTCTTGTTGGGCATTTTCAGCAGTGGCAGCTATGGAAGGAATTACACAGCTTAAATCAGGTAAGTTGATCTCCTTGTCGGAACAAGAATTAGTGGATTGTGACACTAAAGGCGTGGATCAAGGTTGCGAGGGTGGTCTCATGGATAAGCCAACCAATATCTGTAGCTATCGATGCTAGTGGATCTGGTTTTCAATTTTACTCTAGTGGTGTTTTCGATGGCGAGTGCGGTACAATGCTAGATCATGGTGTAGCTGCAGTTGGTTATGGTGTAAGTGATGATGGGACTAAGTATTGGCTTGTAAAGAACTCATGGGGCACTGAATGGGGTGAGAAGGGATATATAAGAATGCAACGAGATGTTAGCGCCAAGGAAGGTATTTGCGGCATTGCCATGGAAGCTTCTTTTCCAACTGCATAAGGAGAGATAATTCCTTATATGTATTAAACTTATGTTCAATGTACATGTATCCCAGTATTTTTCTTGTTGCTTGTATAGTTGTATATAAAGCTTGTAATGAAGGGATGAATATATATAAGGTTTCTATTATGATTTTAGTCTTTTATGTTGAATACTTAGTGTATGTAAAGTTGAAAGATGATTCTGTACATTCCTCTCCTTGAAGGATCACTTAGTCTATCCTCTTGTGTTGGCATACTCAGCTCAGTAGGATTTGAAGTTGCTTTCAATAATAAGGCTGGGCTTTCAGCACTTTTAGAAGAACTAAACTTGTGAGGGATAAGGGTTTATCTCCTTTATGTGTAGAATTGGACCCTCAGATCATTATTGGCAGTTCTCTGGAGATAAAGGTTCACCCTGGTTCTTATGAAAGGAGTGGAAACAGGTACCGTATGCTCTGTACTTCCTTAAATGCGCCTCTTGTTCATGTTTTCTGTTAAGGCAATATGGTGGCAGATTGTCTAGCAAAAAAGGCAGCGGAGTCGCAGAACTGTTAAACCCAGAAAGTAAAATTAGAAATAGCCAACTTGAACCATTTCAGTGTAAAAGCTTGATTTTTTAACATGTACCATTTCAGTTCTTAAAATTAATCCGTATGGTTGCAGGATATTATACATGAACCAGAGGATCTACGGGCAGATATTGAGCAAACAGGCAATGAAGAAGGAAATACATAGATTTTTGGCGAAATTCACTGTAAGGGACGAATTTACTCTGAGATTATACTTTGGTCAGAGACCCCTCGATCATGTGAGGAGATCGCGAGACTCTTGAGCCTTTCAAGAGAGCGAGTTTGAGAGATCCATTATATTGCAGTAACTGAACGAAGACAAATCAGTGACGCAGACAATAGTCTAGGTGCATATACAATATATGACAGAACTGTTTTTTCTTGTTCTTTTTAATCTTTGTGTAATTTTCACGAATACCTAAATGAATTTTTTTCCTCTTTGAGTGGATTTATTAAGAATCATAATTCACACTCTAATGACATCTCCAATTCGTTTTGATATCTCCATTTTTTATAAGATTTGTACCCACATACATATTGTTGTGCAGCTATACCAAAAAGAGACAAACAAAACTGCCCTATGGATTAACTTTCACTTATCATTTTATCAAATTTCCAAACGAAAAACTAGAATAGGAGTGCAATGTAAATTTTCTACATCACTTACCTCCAGAACTCCACGTGGCTTCGTCAGAGATTCTTTAAGATCACTTCAAAAAAGTTCTATAATACCTGCATTTGCAAATGATTTATCTGATCAATATCGGTTTAGCAAAATCCATATCAGTAAGTAACTTCACTATCGTGTACTACTTCAAAAAAATTCTACTTGAATGTCTTATAGAAAGGAAATATCATAGAGACTGATAGAGTAGTAGCAACTTTTCGGGACAATAACAGACTCAAGAAAGTCATTACTCATTAGAGACCTAACTCATGCAGTCATGCTGTCTTTAAAAGCCATGAAAGGTTATGTATGCTCGGTTTCAATGCGTTTGCGTTAGCAAGGAAGATATACTCAAAGGAAGGTGTTAAAGCTGATGTTTTAATAAGTGAGAATTTGATTGGGAGAATTTATTCAAACACTTGGTGGAAGCGGGAAAATTCCTTAAAAAAACATGAAAAGTTCTGTTTGTTTGATTGGCCAAATGGTGAGCTTCAAGTTCAAGGTGCAAATTTAGTTGGGGCTAGTTAAACCTGTTTTTTTTAAATGAGGTTTGGGTTTGCTTTTCACGTCTTGGGTCGGGCTTACGTTGGGCTTTCATAGGCCCATATTTGGGCCCATTAGTGAAGCAATTTGACATACTGTAGTACCACCTACAAGTAGAGACAGAAAACATGCAATACCAATCACCTGAATTTGAGCCGGCACTCTGAAACTCTAAATCAATCATCAACATACAATCTTTCCGTAGACGTTGGAGAGTAAGTTTCTATCACAATAACAACAGCACAATGAATCTTCATATTCTAATGACATAGAAGAATGTTAAAAAATTCTACATTTCTGCCTATATAAACTCGATCAAGAAGAACATAGGTTCAAGTGTGCCTAAACATTATTCATCGATAACAAATTAGTTCCATTACAATAACTCTTGGTGGTATAGCTTGTAGAAATGACTTCAGCATGGAAATCAATCCACTTTATTGGCTTAATTATTTTGAGCCTCTGGGCATGTCAAGCTGCTTCTCGCGTTCTGCATGCAGAGGTTTCTATTTTGGAGAAATATGAACAATGGATTGCTCTCCATGGGCGTGTTTACAATGATGCGACAGAGAAGGAGAAGCGGTTTGAGATATTTAAGAAAAATGTCCAACACATTGAATCATTTAATAGGGCTGGGAACCGATCATACACTTTAGGTGTTAATGGATTTGCAGACCAAACAAATGAAGAGTTTATAGCAACTCGGAATGGATACAAAGGGTTTTGCTCACCTGCAAAATCTTCAGATCCATCATCTTTCAGATATGAACATGTCACTGCGGTTCCATCTAGCATGGACTGGAGAAAGAAAGGAGCTGTCACCCCTATTAAGGACCAAGGCCAATGTGGTAAGATATTGTATTATTACACATTGAATAAACTTTCATGTTGATCACTAGCAATCTCTTTGGTCAATTACCAAGTTCTTGTGGATATGTAGGCTCTTGTTGGGCATTTTCAGCAGTGGCAGCTATGGAAGGAATTACACAGCTCAAATCAGGTAAGTTGATCTCCTTGTCAGAACAAGAGTTAGTGGATTGTGACACTAAAGGCGTGGATCAAGGTTGCGAGGGTGGTCTCATGGATGATGCATTTACATTCATTCAACACAACAAGGGTCTTGCCACAGAAACTACCTATCCTTATGCAGCTGCGGACAACAAATGCAATACCAAGGAGGCAGCTTCTCATGCAGCAGACATCAGTGGTCACGAAGATGTTCCTGCAAACAACGAGAAGGCTTTGTTGAAGGCAGTAGCAAGCCAACCAATATCTGTAGCCATCGATGCAAGCGGGTCAGATTTTCAATTTTACTCTAGTGGTGTCTTCAATGGTGAGTGTGGTACAGAGCTAGACCACGGTGTAGCTGCAGTTGGTTATGGCGTGAGTGATGATGGGACTAAGTATTGGCTTGTCAAGAACTCATGGGGGACTGTATGGGGTGAGAAGGGATACATCAGAATGCAAAGAGATGTTAGCGCCAAGGAAGGTATTTGTGGCATTGCCATGGAAGCTTCTTTTCCTACTGCATAAGGGAAGACAATTCCTCGTATCTATTGTACTTAAGTTCCATGTAAATGTATCCCAGTATTTTCCTTGTTGATTGTACATAAAGCTTGTAAGAAGGGATGAATGTGAATGTGTATATAAGACTTGTATCTTTTGTATAAATACCAATGTAAAGATGGAATTAGTAACTAAAGTGTTTTTGTCATTTCAAATTAAATTTGCCAACCATATGTTTTTAGTCTCTGTGAAGGAGTTGCTATTGATGAGCATGTCTTCAATATTTTTGCTTCCAAACAACCTTCTAAAATCTACATGCAATTTCTATACAAGATCTCTATTACCAGAAAGAAGGTTCAAATGTTCAATGAAAATCTCTCTCTTGTAATAGTGGGACACAATTATGTGGAGAGTTGTTTCTAAGCAATTTTTTATATACTGTAAATTCATCTCAGATGGTTTTCTTTTTTTTTGCTCAGTCAGAATGATCACTGTAAAGTAGAAACCATCAACCTTAATAACAGAATTATCTCCACTAATTATGCAACACAAAGACTGAGGTGGAAAATAGACCTCCATGTAACTTGTCTACACATCAATCTGTAACTACTTGTCAACAACATAGAACTCTGACTTGAGACCCATGATTTGTGATCAGAAGAGCAAGTCTGTCTCACTCTCCATCACTACAAAAACAAACCTGGGTAGTGTTGGGTCTATATAAACTCATCTCTAATTTAACAAACAAATCATATAGAACTTCTTGGTTTAGCTAGAAAAAATGGCTTCAGCATGGCAATCAATGCAGTTTCTAAATGTGTGTCTAATCATTTTGGGACTTTGGGCTGTTGAAGTAGCTTCTCGAACTCTACACGAGGTTTCAATGCTGGAGAGACATGAACAGTGGATGGCTTTCCATGGCCGTGTCTACAATGATGATACAGAGAAGGAGAGGCGTTTCAAGATTTTCAAAAAGAATGTTCAACATATTGAATCTATGAACAGAACGGGTAATCGATCCTACAACCTAAGCATCAACAAGTTTGCAGACCAAACCAACAAGGAATTTAAGGCTACTCGGCTTGGGTACAAAATGTTGCCCTCTGTAGCAAAATCTTCAGGAGTATCATCCTTCAAATATGAGAATATAACTTCTACCCCACCTAGTGTGGATTGGAGGAGGAAAGGTGCTGTAACCCCTATCAAGGATCAAGATGACTGTGGTAAGAGATCACTTACATTTTCATATCATCTTTTTACACTGAAGGAAAAAAATTTACCAATCCACTCGGCAGTCAGACTACCAATTTCCCTCGTTGCTATGACCTACAAGATTATATTTCAAAGCTTATTTTGTCCAATATATTCAAAACACCACTTGAACAAATGCACTTCACATTTTTTTTTCTTCCAGAAAACCTTAAATTCTCTTGCTTACAAGTTACAACAATAGGATTTGGCTACAGTGCTACACTGGTTAAAAAAATACTCAGTATGTTATTGGATTGTTCGGTTGTTGCAAATTTTCTTTTCATGTCTAGTCTAACTTGTTAAAAAATTTAGGATGTTGCTGGGCCTTCTCAGCAGTTGCAGCTATCGAAGGAATCACTCGGCTTAAAACAGGTAAACTAGTCTCCTTGTCTGAACAAGAATTAGTGGACTGCGATAGACACAAGAATGAAGGTTGTGAGGGTGGTCTCATGGATGATGCATTTGAATTCATCCAAAGAAATAGAGGGCTCACAACTGAAGCTAGCTATCCATACAGGGGTGTTGACAGCACTTGCAGTACAAAAAAGGCTGCTGGCCATGCAGCTAAAATTAGTGGTCATGAAGATGTTCCCCCTAACGATGAGAAGGCCTTACTAAAGGCAGTGGCACACCAACCTGTATCTGTAGCCCTTAATGGTGGGGAAATAGATTTTCAGTTTTACTCGGGTGGAATTTATACTGGTGAGTGTAGTACAGATCTAAACCATGCTGTGACAGCAATTGGTTATGGAGTGAACAAAGATGGGACTAAGTATTGGCTCTTAAAGAACTCCTGGAGCACTGAATGGGGTGACAGAGGGTATATGAAATTGCAAAGGGATGTTGATGCTAAGGAAGGACTTTGTGGAATTGCCATGCAAGCGTCTTACCCTACTGCTTGAGCAAAACTTTTTGTTTTTAATCTTTATTTTGGCTTGTATCTCGAGTTTAATTTGAAATGTATGGCATACAAAACGAAGAACTAAGTGGATAAAGATGTTTCTCTCATTCCAATTCAAAACATGAAAAACATCACTGCTTGAGGAATACTCAAGGTTTAATGACTCAATCCGACGACAGCCACAGGATTCTTTTCATCCAATGGCAGAAAATAATCTATCAAACTCCCAACTTTAACTTACGTAAACCGGTTCAGCCCATCCAAAACCGGTTTTTCTTAAAAAAAAATTCTTACGATCAGAAACCAAACCCCTTATGTACTACTGCACCTCATTCTTCTCTATCTCCCCTTCTCTGTATTGATCCCCATATCTTCTCTGTCAATACATAATGCTGGCCATGTCTTTAATAGTTTTGTAACACTACTGCTTGCTGCCACTCTCTGAATGATGTTTACGTAAGTAAAAGTTGGAAATTTGATAGATTATTTTCGGTCGTTGGATGAGAAGAATCCCGTGGCTGTCGTCTTGTGTACGGATTGAGTCATTAAACCTTGAGTCTCCGGAACGCCTCCCTTTTATAAATGTCCTGAAGCAGCAAGCATAAACAGGACAGTGATCACTATATCGGTATATGCCCCACCCGGTTACTAAACACAAATTCCTCAATTCCTTAATTTTTATTTTCATTTATTTAACTAGTAGGGATGGCTAAACAAGGCCCCCTCCCCTCCCATAGAAGTTCGAAATAAAATTAACATTCCTCTTCCTCAGCAACACAAGGTGGACATTTTAATCAGGCTGGTCAATGTAAGATACCAGAACATGGTACAGTTATAACTAATTTGATTACCCAAACCAGTTAATAACCCCCAGAAGTGTATGTTTGAGTAAGAGGGGAAAAGGGAATAACTAATATACGAGGTGAAATATATAACTCAGGGATCACGCGTCAAAGTCTCAAAGAAAGTTTAACCAACAAGTGCAAGTGTTTGCTCGTGCAACGAACTGCAATGCAATGTGGTGCAACTGCATCCCTTTTGCAACTTGTGACCTAGTGCAGTGAACCAGGCAGGGCCTTAAATGGCAGTGCAGCTGTAAGTAACAAGACTGAGGTATACTGGAACTGAAAACTACTTAACTAGTATGTGTGAGATGACTGATAAAGAAGCAAAATATGATTAGGAAAAAAGTTTCAATATTAAGGCAGTATGAAACTCTGTCTCAAAAAACATTATTCACATAACATACCATTGAAAGAGTAGCGATAACATTGACACTGGTACATGTGTCACGGCGAGATGTCAAAAAAAAAAATGAGAGGTTCCTAAGCTAAAAATATGCATACATGTATCTGTGCATCATTGTGTCCATATATCCGACACAGATTGTTTTTAAAATCTGGAGTACCCATGCTACATAGAGCGAAACCCTAAACAAATACGTATGATACATCTCTGGCAAGACAACAGAGAAGCTTAAGCAAAGCAAACAATCAAATAAGAGTGGCATGTTAAGTAGCTATAAGATATTAAGAAGTATATGTACCAGAAAAGATTAGCTCCACACTACATCAACATGGTCAATTTTTTCTTTCCACAGTTGTGCACATAGAAAGCTGTTAACCGACCGATAATTTATGTTCTGCATAACTAAGAGAGACGAAACCATGATTAACTGCTGATCAGGTAATGCATCACGATTTGGTTTCATGTTTTCAGATGCAATCTTGGTGAGCTAGTTAGCTATCATGCAGCACATACGATTCTTGACATATGACATTCACTAACTATGCTACTATGTAGCAGGAAAGATGGATTCACCTATGCCCTAAACTGCATTATTAACCTAGTTAAAGGAGCCCAGCTGCGTGCTACAACCCCTCTTTCGAAGAAGCTTTATTCGATTAGTCAACCGTCATCCAGAACCAACAAAAGGCTAGCATATTATAAAATGGTTACCAAGCATAAGGGTATAACTAGGTTGGGCTAGAACAACCCGCCTGCATCCAATTCATTGGCTCGTGAATATGTTCGAGCATACAGGTGGCTCCTTTCCATGTTCCAGGTATCACTCCTTTTCCTCAAATTAAGACATCTCACCTCTCCCCCCCTCCTCCACAAGACCACAACTTAAAAAGATTAAAAAAACGGCAGTATAAAATAAAGCACAATAACAAGTCCTTAAATACAATGAATCCTTAGGAAGGCAACCTTCCAATGATAAAGTGCACTCCCTTGCAACATTAGGCAGTGAAGGAATCAAAATCTCCACAATTCAAGAGCTGACTCCGAAACAAGTTGTAAGATGGAAGTTAAAACTTTGAAAAGATCGCAAAATCTTATGACTATGGCAATGCGACCTATAAGTGATAACTGATAAGAATCTCATCTGGTGTCTTACCTTTATAAACAATCTATCAAGGTTGACTTTCTTTGTAAAAGTTTGATTAGGATAACTTAAATACAATATCTACCAACCCAGACTACTAAATCTAGTTTTATTTCATTTTCATATAGTTAGAAGTTAGAATAAGCAAACAGATTCCTATTGCAAATAACATTTGCATCCAACATGTAAAATGTATGTCATTCTGCACAAAATCTATGTAGGTTACATTAATATAAAAGCTCATGAATCATAAATTCTTACAGAGGTCCTGATATCTTGCCTGCACAAGGGACATTTTGGAGCTGAATCACGCTCAACTGATAGCGCACATCTATAGCAACAAACAAAGTGTCCACACGGCACAAAAGCAGCTCTCTTTCTCCTCATCAAACATATGACACATAGTTGTCCCTCAGGAATATCCTCTGTCTCTTCATCAGCACGAGTATCTTCCGGAGTTGCGTCCAAATTCGCAATCTCCTCCTCTCTAGATTGCTGGATTTGTCTGCGCTGCCTCCACTCTTTCAAACGCTGCCAATTCCTTGTCAAAGCATAGCCTAACACACCAAGTGACACTGATCCAAGAACAATCCCAGCCCAAAACAAAATTTTCTTCTTGGAGACAAGATCTACAATCATTTGATCCTTTGTCATGTCTGACAGGAAATAAGGGACCTTTTTGCACGAAATAATCTGAGGGTTCCCATCTTGTAAAGTACAATGCCCAACTGCAGTTATCTCCTTTCCAAGAGGAAGTATCTTCTCTTCATCTAAAAGACCAACCGGGTAAGCATGACCAACTATAGCCTGAATTAACGTATATGGAGTTGTTGGAATAGGCTGTAAATGATGATAACATGTAGTAAGAGGTAGCGGGTGCATTGATCCTTCCAAATTAACAATCACATAATACTTCGAATCTAGTGACTGAGAATCGCCATTTTGAACAAGAACAAAGGGAATTGTTCTTATAGATAATGCGTTTGGTCCTTTCGATGGTTTTCCAAGTAAAGTTCGTAAATCAACAGCATATCCCAAAAGTCCCTTGTAATCATTATAAACATAAGTCTGAGTATTCTGCAATATAACACCTTTCGCACCAGATTGATTAGAAACCAAAAGACCACCACTCTTACTAATACTACTACTACTACTACTAGGAATCAAATTCTTCCAATTTCCATCAACAACAGATTTAGCTTCGACAAGACCACGGATTATAACAAGTTGTTTCTCAGAAGAAGATTGAGTTTGAGATGAATTATTATCATCAATAAGAAGAGAACGAAGATCAGAAATGGTAATTGATTTGGCTTGGTGAATTCTTTCAAGAGCAGAAGAAGTATATCTGTAATTTCTCCATATTTGTACAGTAAAGTAAGCTAAGAATACACCAGCACCAGCACCATCAGTAGCTAGAGCTAATTGAGCAATAAGTGAAATGATTCTTTCGTTTAGTGTTGAAGACATATTATATACTAATTTCTCTTCAAATCAAGGGTTTTGAATTCCAACAACTTCAGAAATTCTAGAAAATAGTAAAGAAGAATACCTTTGATGAATACATCTTCTTCTGTTTGTTATAAAGAGATGAGATTTACTTGCAATTTGTGTTAATGGAGTTATTAGGGTTTTAGCTTGGGGAAGAAGAAGTAGAGAAGAAGAAGAAGAAGAAGACAATCTAGAAGGACGAAGAGAGTGAGAGAGAGGAAAGAGAAAGCTTTCTTCAGAGGCAATGAAACCCAACTTATTGATAAGGGTGGATCTTCATCCGTTAAATTTCGACCCGAACCAAGTCTTCTTGGGCTTGGATCCTTTAAAACAAATTGGGCCAGTAGACTGCAATAAATCGAAATCCGAGAAAAAACTTCAAAAAACATGCAAAATTAATGGTTATGGACACTGGTGACTGATGGCTTGGTGAGTGTAGTACATCTAAACCATGCATGCATGCTCGTCACAACAATTGTTATGGAATATGGAGTGAGTGAGACGCGTACAGCAGACTGGACTGACAGAGGATGTATTGCAAAGGGATGTTGATGCCAAAGCCCAAGGTAGCTAGGAGAGGCTTTGTAATTGCCAGACTCTCGTGGACTGATGGTGGTTGTGACTTGTGAGTGACAGAAGATTACATGAAATTGCAAAGCGGGGAGGGATGTTGATAATTGATATAGCTTACTGCAGGAGTTTCCTTTATATTATTTTCTTTTGTTGGCTTATGTAATATTGAAATGCATAGCAAACAGAAAGATCAAAGATGAATACTAGTATCTTTTCTTCGTTAATAAATATAATTGTCGCAATGTTACAATATGTGAGTATATACATACAGTACAATATATATCAGGAACTAATAACTCATTTGATTGCCTCAAACCAGTTTGATTGAGTCGCTTGGGGAGAAAAACTAACTTGAATGATCCATTAATAGAAGCTCAAGGGTTGAAGATGTTCATACTACAAATAATGTAACTTCTAACGAAATACAAAAAATCCTTCTACTTCACAAATTCGTAAACATCTTACTATATGTATTACTACTGTAGCTTCTGAAAAATACAAATCCGTATATTTTTAAAATTTTGACTTGCCAAGTTGCCAATGATTCCAAGGGTAAAGTAGTCAAACGTACTGTACGTAAAATGGTAAAAATAATTTTGGTCAAAGGTAAACTATATGACCTTAAACAGTTAAACCTAAGTCAAATCGAACAATCATTACTAAAAAACAAAACAAAAAAAACAATTACAGGATATATAAAGTAACCACTTCTCTCTCTTACTCTCTATCTCTTTCTTCCTCTTCAATCTCACACAACACGTCATTATCAACACGCACGAACATAGAATTGAGAATTGAGAATTGAGAGTATGAGGAAGAAGACTAGTAGAAGGAATAGCATAAAAAAACACTCAAAACCTGTATGGAAGGATTTACCTGAAGACATTCTGGTAACGATATTCAATAAATTAGATAAAAAGTGTTTATTTAAAACTGCTTATTCTGTTTGTCGATGGTGGAGATCAATTTCTAGGCTTATCTTGTATTGGACTGAAAAGCGTGAAGCTAAAGCTATTGAATTATCCAGATTCAAAAATATTGGTGTTGATCAAGGTTCCCAATTGATGAAATTGCTTAAGAAAATATTGGATGATTTGGAACACAAATCACAAATCGTTACTCGCATTGAGTTACCTGAATATATCAATCTTTCAGATGATTTTTTGAATTATATGGCTCAAAGGTAAACATTCATCCTCTCTAATCATTTATATTTCATCAAGTTTTAACATTTTTACTTTTTTTTATCCCCCCACCCCTTTTCCTCTCTTTCTCGTTGCTTTAAACTTACTTGTTGATAGTATAGATTGAGGGAAAATAAAATTTAGAAATTTAGAAGGGATAGAATTTAAAATTGGAGAGTGATATGCCTCGTTTTGTTCAAGTTATTGCCTTTGAAGCATGATTGTGGATCTTAAATGATCAGTAATATTGATTGAAATCTAAATTCAACAAATAATTCTAACAAAAATGCAATTCATGTACATTAGGTGTTGACGTGTTGTTGTTCATCCGTGGGAGAATCATTTTGTTGACGGAAAATGAGGGAAAATACAATAATTGAGCTGTACATTGGTATAAATAAGAAATTAAACACACACACAATGATCATGATAATTAGATATTGTCATATTGTCCGCTATATTAACATCTGGAGCATCTTATATATTGGTAGGCTATAGTAAAATTACAAGTTTGTTTTTCAGTTTCCATGAAAAGTCAGTTGGCTCTTTTATGGTCTTTATGTGTGAGTCTATAACGACTTGAGATTGAAGTTGCTAATGGTAGATCACGAAGAGTGAGAAGGGATAGACTAAAGAAAGAGGGTTTTGAGAGAGAGGGGGATTAACAGAAAAGGAAATAACAAGTGGAGGGGGAGAAGAAGGTAATGGAAGGTTAGTTTTGACATCCTCAACCTCTACTTTTTATGATGTCTTTACTGTTAAGTGGTAGCCAGCTCTCACGGGCTGACAGATGGTCATATCCCCACAGGCTAGTACTATAGGCAGCACAGGCATAGACGCGGACTCGGACGCTGACTTGTAGACACAATTGCATTCAAAAAAAGGACACAAACATAACTATGGCACACCAATTAAATAATATATATAATTTTATTATTGATTCGTATAATAGTAGAAATTAAGTCATATACCATATTTCGGAATAAATTGCGATGCATAACCACTAAAAGACACTCATAACATACTGTCATACACTCATACCCTGGGTTTGGCAGGTTGTATTTCTGACCAATTTTCCTGCATCGCTTAGGAGCATGTCATGACTATGGAATCTAAGAAATTATCTGAAGTATACAACACCGAGGCTTTGTAAGAGCACTTGGCTTCAGGATATAAAAGAACTTTGAAGTTAAACGTGCTTGGGTAGGAGTTAGGGATGACCTCCTGGGAAGTTGTTGCTCAGTGAAAACCCACATTGACGGATGACCTCAGTAATTAAATGTGTATGATATTGGTGTTAAGTATGGGTCAAACCATTACATATATGGATAGAATAGAGGGGGATCTAAACTGGGAGAAGACGAGAAAAATAAAGAGGGAAGTAGGATAGCTAGGGAGATGAGGAGTGGATTTGTTTGAATGAACTAAAGAATTCTAGAGAATTGTGCGAGCGAGAGTGTCCATGAATACACACTTGCCTTTCTGACATGTGTCCAAGGCGTGTTCACTGCCATGTCAGTGTCCAACAAGAGTCCAACTCTTGCAACCTAGACTATGATAGACCTGTCAAGTGAGTCCCATGATAAAGCATAGTGAGTTGTCAACAGAGCTGAAATGTCTTGTCAGACTGCTCTTTTAATGTGTGGGTCTGACCTAGGCATGTAGATAACATCTAGGCCTGACATGTTTGCTATGACAAACCCTTAGCTTTTGGCTTCCAAACCTTATCTATGGACTCGCCCATACGAGTGACTTGGTTGAGTACTAACTGATGCTAAAGCCTTGGCTTCCTGTAGGGTTGCGTCAGTGGCTCCTCCATGTGCGGCCGAATTTTGCACGCATGATTTTGACTTGATTGACTTGTCTAATATATTTTTCATCATGTAAAGTTTCGAAATGACCAACTTTCATATGTTACAGGTCACCAAAGCTCATACATCTACTGTTGCCAGGCACCGCTGGTATGATCACAACAATGGGATTCTCCAAGGCGATTCGAAAATGGGGGGAGATGAAATGTTTGCGCATGGGACCAATAAAATTTCTGGAGGACTCCCATATTTTTCGTGAGATAGGTGTAAATTGCAAGAACATGGAGTTACTTGACATATACTCACATGATATGGAAATGGGTGTCAAAAATGGTCAGACATTTGTGCTAGATGAGTATACCTCGTTAGAAATAGCCAACAATATATGTGGCATGAAGGCTCTAGTCTTTGAACGTTGCGTCTTATATAAGATGGGTTTAAAGAATATCATGAGCAAATGCAAATGTCTTGAAACTATTGTCATTGTGCAGTGTAAGTGTGCGAGTAGGATTCCGAAACATGATTGTCTGCAAGCCGAATATGGAAATTACACAATGACCAAGCGCATTGTAAAAGATAATACAATTGACTGGTCTATGAGTATCTACAGTGACAAGATACACAACTCAACGTCATCCATTCTCAAATACTTGTGGCAGTTTGAGGAAGATGTATGTGATGAAGCGACGATTTTGTGACTTCAGGTAGATGCAGAATGTTTTGAAAGTCATTTGAAAGCAGTCGAGGCCAATGCATAACAATCATGGCGATATTTTATCAATATTTAAAGTGCTAATTAGCGATACCCCTGGTTTTGGAGGCAAAGCTGTGATACATCTTTGATTTGTTTTTGTTTGTGATGCCCCTATTTTGTTAATCCAATTGTCAGAGCTTCTGAGTTCATGGTAGCTGTTTGATTAACAGAATAGGAGGTATATAAGAAAGTATCACAACTTTGCTTCCAAAACCTGGGAGCCCTAGTTACTCATATTTAGAATTTTTTATTGAGAAGAATTATTATTTGACCGTGTTGTTCATACGTTGGGATTTAATAAAAGGAAAGTTTGGTACTTCAAAGAAAGCATTTGTGAACTTGTTTGGATGACATTAATGAATTATCTTGTTGTGTCATGTACTGTAAGTTGTTATACTGAATCAGCCCAAATGTTTGTTCACATATTAATCGGAAAGAAGAGGAGGGGGATGATAAATTGATAATATTTGGAAAACAGGGCTTCACATTCTAAATGGTTTTCCATAGTCGATGGTTAATCTTCCTGAAAAATCACTACTTCTATATTGGATGAACAAAATAGGGGCATCACAAATATTAACCATTGAGTCTATATAAACAGGCGAGACACACCTATCTAGTCCAGCAGGACATACCCCGCCGGGTGAAGAAAATCAACCCTCTATATCACTACTATACAGGACATATAGGGTCTGTTTATATAGTCCAGCAGGACATACCCTGTCAGGTGAGACACAGACTATACAAGATATAGATGGACTATCTACAGACCAGACTTCACCCTTACAGTTTACATAACTACCACACTGCATATCTGACGAAAATCACTACTAACCCACAGTAGCATCCCAGTTTATGCTCAGATCCCTGAAGGTGTGCTTGTTCCTCTCTTTTAAACTCCTTTTTCATGGCCAGCCATGCCCACATGGCGCCTTTAGTCCTATTTGTCAATGCCTCAATCGAGAAGTCTGCGTCGTGAAATATAATATCATCTCTTGTCCATATGCACCAAGCTACAGCATAGGGAATCAACGGCCAGAGAAAGGATCCCAGACTTGTCAGATTTAATTTCGGCCACAGATTCAGGACTGTCATGACACATTGCTGGTCTTGCATTAGTTGTGCAGCTTCAGTGCACCCTCCAATCAGGTTCTGCCATAGTTCCACAGCCTTGGAACACCCCAAAAATAAATGCCCAGCAATCTCCTCTTGACATTTACATATAGAACACTTGTTCGTTACCCCTTTCCTTTAGGTTATCCACGAGAGAGTTTTCTACATCCTCTACTGTCTTCTACTACTATTCAACCTACAAATGTAATCGAAATAGCCAAAAATATAGAAACGAAAAAATATTAATAACAGTCATGATTTAATAAGTCTCCGGTTCAAGGCCTCTCACCCCTAATCCTCCTGGCAAGCTGAATGTCCTTCGGCATGAGAGTAACACGCTTGGCATGATAGGCACACAAGCAGGCATCTCCAAATAAACCAACAAGATAAGCTTCAGCTGCCTCTTGCAAAGCCAGAACTGCATGACTCTGGAAATTCAAGCCCGGCTTGAATTCCTGAGCAATTTCGCGAACAAGATTCCGAAATGGCAATTTTCTGATTAAAAGCTCTGTGCTTTCCTGATACTTCAAGATTTCTTCAAGAGCAACAGTTCCACGGCAGTATCTGCGAGGCTTGTTCACACCAGAAGTTGGAGCATACTTCCTAGCAGCCTTAGTAGCAAGTTGCTTCCTTGGAACCTTTCCCCCAGTAGATTTGCCAGCAGTTGGCTTTGTGCGAACAATCTGTGCAACAAAAACCTTTTCTTGAAATTAAACATTATCTTGGGGTTACACGCCTTACAAATTACAATTGTAGGGTAACCTAAATGACATTATGTTAAATTTGATGCATTGTTTCTTTCAGATATGTTGTAAATTTTTCTCTTTTTACTGTGAGGCCTCACTGTTTTCTCAACCAAACAGTGTGGTCCACAGACACCACATCATTAACTGACATTACGATGCATAGAAACAAAGAATAAAAGTTCAGAGTGCAGATTTTGTACTTGTGATAAACTAGGCTCCTTTTCAGGTTCCGCAGCAAGTAATGGAGCTTTCTCATGCCGCCTTCTAGCTAGTGCTTCTTTATCTACAATAGCCTCACAAAGAGCTCTGTCTTGAGCCTCTTCTTCCTCACAAGGAGCTTCAGTAGCTTCCCTATTCAAATGGAATTGCTTTACCTATTCAACAAAATAAAGCAAAAACAAAATAAATATACTAGTTTGTCAGAATACCTCAGAACTTTAATTAGAAAATACAATAATTGAGTTTAGTCTCATATGAAGAAGTCTAATCTCGAATCACCAATTTTCCTGCAATCGTGAGTTTATAGGAGGTAAGAAACTTACACCCTGTTCCTTCCGCAAATTTTTCCTCCTTTGCTCTTCATCAAGTGCTGTTGTAACAAGAGCTGGAGCATTCTCCTCTACTACCCTCTGAGCAGTCTCTTTTTGATCCTTGAAATTCCTAGCGAGAATCTAATAAAAAATAAAAACAATACAGCAGAATAATATATGTCAGATACTCTGCGAATCATATCTCAGTTCCTCTATGGACAACTTGTGTTTCTGTAATGATCTACAGTTCTTGCATATCTGGTGTTCAGAGAAGAATAGTGTTTTGAACTGGATATAAGAAAACCCCCCTTCTAATATGGATTATATAAATAAAATTTAAAACAATGAGCATTCTAAATCAGATCTTAATTCATTATTTTATCTAAGTAAATACCGTCAAAATAAACTTCCTTCTACTAGTAATTATCTTTATGGTCTGTACTGAATAGAGTAGGTGATTTATTATTAGATGACAGATCAACGACTGAACGTTAAAGTGCAGTCACAGTGAAGATGATCAAGAAACACAGTATGCTATTTAGTAGTACTAGACTGCCAACGGCAATCTGACACCATCCTCTGGAAAAAAAAAACATTAGCATTTAAATGTCAATGGCATAATTCATGACTTGGTTCAAGTCTCCAAAACGACAAAACGTTCACAACGCCTACTTGGAACACCATGATGAACCCAAAACATTTGGGTGTGCAGCAATTGTGCATTCAACCTTCATCCAAACTGAACAATATTGAAGGTTAACTGGCCCAATATCTAGTGAATTGTGGAGGGTCAACCACTAGGTCCAGCTGGTTTGTATTTAGGGTGCTCGTCAGGGAGTTTCCTTATTTCTGTTAGGTTTCCTTCAAGAGCCAAGTATATGTCTAAATCTATCTGAAATCTATTTAATGAGTGCAAGTTACTGGTGTAGGTTGGGCGGTATTTCTCTAGAGGAGGTAAGTTAATGCGTAAGAGCTTTCAATCCAGCTTCCTGTGTGCTATATGTCGTTATTTTTGTCCTCCAATAAGTGTCACCAGGAAACTGGATAAGATTATAACAAACCTCCTTTGAAGGAACTCCAAGAAGAAGCATCGACTAGGTATGCACACCTAGGGATCAGGGGATCATTAATTGGAGAACACCCAGTTGATGACCCCGAGCTTTGTTTAGCAAATGGTTGTGGAAGTTTCTAGACTTTTTAGACATTCTGTGTGCTGGAAGAATTGGGGTGTCTAAGTGTCAGATACAGATACAAGATGGCTGATAAATATGGGTGCCAGGACAGAGGCTGCTATACAAAGGAGATTAAGACAACCTATGGCTGCTCGATGTGGCGCCATATCATGGACTGGAAACAGATTTATGATGAGGGCATTAGCTATCAAGTTGGTGATGGGAGCAGGGTACTATTTTGGGAGGATAAGTGGTGCATGTCCCACCCTCTGAAAGATGTGTTTTCACAGATATACTTGAATGCAGGTCTGAAAATGGGGACTGTTCAGCAACATTGAAACCTGCAGAATGGTGTTCAGGCCTGGGATTTCCACTTCAAAAGGGCATTCTTTGAAAGGGAAATGGAGGAGTTGTCATCTTTTATAAATGCACTACAAAACCTAAAACTAAATGGCAATCCAGATGTGAGGAAGTGGAGGGGTAACTGGGTAAGTCTATACCTTTCTCTATTAAATCTATGTATGAACTAATAGAAGAAAAGAGACTTGACACTCTACAGAATAGATTCGAGAATTTCCCTGCGCAAAAACTGTGGCATTCTAGAGTTTCAACGAAGATATGTTTCTTTCTCGAGCCCTTGCATTTTGGCTAAGAAAATATATGCCACCTATATTGTATAGGAGTCGTCATTGGATTGAATAGGATATATGTCGAAGATAATGAGCAAAAAACTGAGTAGAAAACTATTGTGTAAACTGTAAACTGTGCAGAAAAATAGTGTGTGTGTGTGTGTGTGTGTGTGTGTGTGTACGTATAAAGGTAATTCCACAAAATAACATTTGCAACCATGAATGAATAATAAATCTCTAACTCACCTTGTCATTTCTAACGTAGGATATAAAACGAGCAACAGTTACAGTCGTCTGAGATAAATATCCCTGAAAATCAACAAAATTATATCATTAAAGCTCATGACTTTTACCTCAATTCAGTAAGCTTATGTGAATAAAACAACAAACCGCACTTCCTAATAGTTATTTTGTGAAATAATCTACAAACATAAAAATCTTATACGTACCACGCTATCGTTATAAAGCGCCTCCACCACATTTCTCGGTTTACTAGGAATTTCATCAACAACCTTATCCAAATCAGCTTTGTACTTTCCATAAGCATGATAAAACAACTCTAGTTCTTCTTGGCTCCATACTTGATTTATCTACACAATTACATATTCTATATTTAACGAAAACTTCAATAGAACAATTTATTGTTCAAACATAAAAACAACAAATGAATAACAATACCTCCATCTCCATCATTGGTGGTATCCAAGAACCATACACCCATTCCCGATGTATTCTAATTTGCGATTCATTAAATTGAGATTCTCTTCTAGTTTCACTGATATTCACCACATACATAGAACTTCCAAGATCCCTTACTACTCTTCCTTCACACCAAGCATCATTCATGAAAACATCAACTAAATCATTTGGAATAAACTTTCTAGATAATTCTCTTGGGGGAATTGGTCTTATATGCACAATATTTACTTCTTCCACCAATGGTATCTTCTTCTTCTCGTGGATTAAATCTTTATACTCCACCACGAAATTATTATTCTTAGCTTTCCTAACTATTCTACCACGATAAAGAGAAAAGAGATCATACTGATGATCGATTTCAACTTCCATTCCTTTCTCGAATTGAAAATCCGCCATTAAACCCTAGATTTCTATAAACCTAGAGTCCTAGAATCCGAAAAAGAGAGACGAAGAGACAGAGAAACACAAGCGGGAATATTTGGAGAAGAAAGTGTGTTTGGAGAAGAAATGACGGGTTCTGGACTTCTGGTTTGTTTGTCGATTATAGGCCCATATTTTATTATTTAAAGCCCATGGTCCATTCTAGCATTGGTGGATGTAAAATAGGACTGTTGACCATATATCCTATGACAACTGCTGTTTAACACCCCGTTCTTTTTTAATCACCACCATCAACACTATTTTCGATCAAATTAATGTATTCACCATTGGAATCGTACAATATTACGAGCATTTTGTAAGAGGACTTGCACAAAAATTTGTGAAATAAGTTTGAAATAACTCGCATGATATTTTGAGCCTACTTTTCTAGTAAATTTTATCTTAATCAAGTTAAGAATCGAACAATATTATGATTACTTTGTAAGAAAATCCGCACAAACACATGCGAGGCGAATTTGAACAAAACTTGTATGATATTTTGAATATATTTTTTCAATAAATATGTGTATTGCTCAAGTAAAGAATTGTAGGGGTACTACATACTCCGACCAATCAAAAGCAGCCACGTGGCACAGTCATCTTTCCATCAGGTCGCCACGATCTCTACCTGTTAGCAGCTCGACCAAAGCGACCCGACTACGCAACGAGCAGCGATCTGCTATACACACGTGCTCCTATTCAATGCACATAATATTCTCATCAGTTACATAATTAATTCACAGGGATGATCCTCGCGCGTTACACATTTAATCCTCATTATGATGGCGGAGAATCTGCAAGATCCACGATCCACGCCCTTCTATCTTCTATATAAACAGAACTACGATGGCTTGATCTCTAAGTTCAATTCCCCCGAGCTAGAGTACGTAGGCAATCTCAATCTCAACGAGGTGCAGCCACCCCGATCTCAAACATCCCCATTTGGTCAAGTCTTCCCAGCGACCTGACCCAGCAGTGCATTAATCTAGAAATAGGTTAATACATTTGGCGCCGACTGCAAGGAATTCGATATAATCGAAAACCCAAACCCTCCCACCCAAAATCAAAAGTCATCTGTTCAAATGACTACCACAGAATTAACTATCAATGATCTGCATGCTCAAATCACAGCTTTGCAGGAAGAAAATGCACGCCTAAAGGCTGCACAAACCAACCCCCAGCAAGGTGAAAGTAGCGGACATGGAGTCGTTCCTACTGACGATTCTAACCAGAAATTCGAGCAACTCAGTCAACAACTGGCGGAGTTCAAAGCATCACATGCCCTTCTCCACCGTTCCAAGAGTCACACTGCAGAGCAACTTGCTGTCCAGTCACTCCAGCAGTTCCAGGAGTCTCCTTTCTCTAAGGAGATCCTGGAACACGATTTGCCTAACAAGCTGAATGCCCCCAAGTTTGACCAGTATGCAGGAGTCGGAGATCCAACCGACCACGTCAAGGGATTCCGGAAGTCTCTCCCACTGATCAAGGAAGATCATCTTTTGTGTTTGCTGTTCCAGTCCAGCCTCACCGGACCAGCTCTCGACTGGTTTCATCGATTGAAGCCAGGATCCATCAACTCGTTTGCAGAGCTCGAGAAACAGTTTGTCATCTTTTACATCCATAACAAGAAGCGCCCTGTCACCATCGATTCCATATTCAAAGTCAAACAGCAAGATGGTGAGTCTCTGAGCACATTTTTTGCTCGATTTAAATCCGAATTGCATTCCATTCAGGATTTCGCGAAGGAGCACCAGACCTTTGCAACCATCGCATTCACTCACGGTCTGACCCAAGGGTCCGACCTCCACAAGTCTCTAGCAATGAAGAGACCTTCATCACTTGACGAGCTCTACCTGAAGGTAGATCGTTATATAAAGCTTGAAGCCCTCACTGGGAGGGAAAAGAACCACGTAGTCAGCAACATTGAGTCTGGCTCAACCAAGCGACCTCGATCAGACGGAAAGAGGTTCAAAGCTAAGTCGCTGCCTACCGAGCAACGAGAGTATCACCGGTTTACGCGACCAGCCGGTTATATCTATGAGAGGATCAAGCACAACCATTGGTGCAAGATTCCTGCCTTCACACAGTTGGAGGATACATCTGGTCGCCCGTACTGCAAAGTCCATAAAGTACGGTGTCATCAGACTGATGACTGTCGCGTTCTGAAACGCGCACTGCAAACATGGGCCGATGAGAAAAGGCTCAACAATTGGATCCTCGACAGACAGGAGGATGCGGCAAACAAGAGGATGAGGAAGGGATCCAGAACCCCTCCTCGTTCACCAAAGCGGGGTAACAACAAGCCCAGAGCGGCCTCCGCAAGCCCAGCACGCAGCAGAGGGCATAGCCTCTCCAAACGCTTAGGTCCAACAGGCGACCTACGCGACCACATAAACAAGAAGGTCGCAAACAAAGTCGACAGTGACAGTGACTCGGACAGTCATGTAGTTTACATGATTGACGAATCTCAACACACACCTGTCTCACGTGACAAGAAGAGACGAGTAGAACATCTTCACCATGTCTACTCTATCACCGGCCGAGCAGCTCGTTTCAACATCCCTGCCCGCCAGGAGACTGACATCACTTTCACCGAGGACGATCTCAACAAGGTCGTTACTCCACACAACGACGCCCTAGTCGTTGAGCTGCGGATTGCAGATTATACCATCAAGAGGGTATTCATTGACCCTGGAGCATCATGTAACATTCTCATGTATAGAACCTTCAAGGACATGAGGCTGCCCGACTCAGTGCTAATACCAGATTTCACACCCATCCTTGGCTTCAATAGTTCAAGGGAAGACCCTAAGGGTGAGATTCTTTTGCCCGTCACTGTAGGCAGAAGGGAAGACAAGGTCGCTGTAACCAGCAAGTTCAGCGTCCTCAATATCGCAAGCAAGTACAATGCGATTCTGGGTCGAAAATGGATCCATGCTATGAGAGGTGTGCCGTCAACATACCATCAAGTATTCCGCTATCCTGGCCCTTATGGGATAATGGAACTCCGCGGCAATCAGAACACCGCACAGGAATGCCATGGCATTATTGAAGCTGTTCCATCCTCAAAGCCATCCACCTCTGGAGTCAAGGATGCTGATGTCAAAGGAAAGAGCCTAGTCACAACAGAGGCTCAGGAAGGCAGCAACAAGTCAAAAAGCCCGTCCAAAGAATAGGCTGAACCTGCTAAATAGCAATTACAGAAGGAGCAAGCGAGCTCCCCCAAGCTTTTCCCCAAGCTTAGTCTCGGAAGCACCGATCCAGGCGTGCGTGTGAACATTGGTTCAGATGAGGACCCAAGATATGTCTATGTAGGTTCAGAACTGGAAGAAGATAAGTTCGTCAACTTTGTAAATTTTCTTTCAAATAATAAAGATGTTTTTGCTTGGTCGTATATCGATATGCCCGGAATAGATCCATCAATTGCATGCCATAAGCTACGGGTCAATCCCAATTATCGACCTGTCAAGCAGAAACCAAGGAGACTTGCTCCCAAATTCCATGAAGCTGTCAATGAAGAGATCAATAGACTCAAACAGGTCGGCTTCATCAGAGAAGTCGATACTCCAGACTGGCTAGCAAACATAGTACCAGTCTTAAAGAAAAATCGAAAAACAAGAGTTTGCATTGACTTTACAAGTTTGAACAAAGCTTGTCCTAAAGATTCATTCCCACTGCCACGAATCGATAGGCTAGTCGATCAGACATGCGGTTTCGAGCTATTGTCATTCATGGACGCATACTCAGGGTATAACCAAATCCCAATGTACGAGCCTGACCAGGAAAAGACCTCTTTCACAACAGAACAAGGTATTTTCTCTTACAAAGTCATGCCATTCGGGCTAAGGAATGCAGGAGCGACCTACCAAAGACTGGTCACCAGAATGTTCGACGACCTCCTAGGTCGAACAATGGAAGTCTACATTGACGACATGCTAGTAAAGAGTGACAAAGAACGAGACCATTTGTACAATCTCGACCAGGCATTCCAAAGATTAAGGCAATACAGAATGCGTCTTAATCCAGAAAAGTGTCTGTTCGGGGTTGCATCAGGAAAATTCCTCGGCTACCTAGTCACCAGACGAGGCATTGAGGCAAATCCCGACCAGATCAGAGCCCTGATCGACATGCCGAGCCCAAAAACAAAAAAACAAATCCAAAAACTCAACGGCATGGTGTCAGCTCTGAACAGGTTCATCTCAAGAGCATCAGATAAGTGCAGACCAATGCTTCATATCCTAAAGAAGGGGGCTACATACGAGTGGACAGAAGAATGCGAGAAGGCTTTCAATGATCTCAAGGCATATCTGTCTACTCCACCAGTTCTCACAAGGCCCAACGATGGAGATGTACTCGGCGTTTACCTCGCAACATCAGATTTCGCGATCAGCGCAGTACTCTTTAAAGAGGAGAACCAGGTCGAGCGACCTATCTATTTCACAAGCAAAGTCTTACAGCAGGCCGAAATAAGGTACACACCTCTAGAGAAGTTAGCATTAGCTTTACTTTACGCTGCATGCAAGTTCAAACCTTATTTCCAAGCCCACACAGTAAAAGTAATCACCGATCAGCCATTACGCCACATACTAGAAAAGAAAAACAAAACAGGTTGTATGGCTCGATGGGCAGCAGAATTGGGTGACTACACATTCGAGTTCGTATCACGGCAGGCCGTCAAGGGCCAGGTCGTCGCAGACTTCTTAGTAGACTATCCAGCAGAGGATGTCAATTGGGAACCAGAACCTGAAACAAGGCAAATCCAAGACAATCCTCCAGACACATGGCAGCTGTATGTAGATGGTTCCCACAATTCCAATGGAAGTGGTATAGGTGCTGTGTTAATCTCTCCTGAGGGTTCACAGCTCGAGAAATCATCTCGTCTAGACTTCTCGACCTCCAACAACGAGGCCGAGTATGAAACACTCATCCAGGGCCTACAGATGGTCGTCGAGCTAAAAGCAATTCGTCTCATGGTGTACAGCGACTCCCAACTGGTAGTCAATCAGATCACTAACAACTACCAGATCAACGGGGTCAACCTAATCAGGTATGCTAGCAAAGCAAAGGAGCTCATCAGCAAGCTCAACTATTTCACAATTGAGCACATACCTAGAGACGACAACAGACATGCTGACTCATTGGCATTTCTAGCATCTAAGATCGAGTCAGAAAAACCGCGGGCCCTAACTATAGCAATCAACTCACAGCCCGCATATCTCTTCAAGGAACAGGATGTTCATCAAATCTCCGACCTACTAGAAACAACTCCAGCAGACATCCAGGTAACCTGGATAGAGCCTTTCATGGTTTACCTTCAAACTGGTGTCCTGCCATCCGACAAAAAGGAAGCCAGTCGATTGCTGCATAAAGTCACGATGTACAAAATCCATGAGGGCAAACTTTTTAGAAAATCTGCAACTGGATTGTTATTACGATGCCTGATTCCAAAGCAAGGCCAGATGATATTTCAAGAAATCCATGAAGGTGAGTGTGGAAACCATTCCGGTGGCCGTACCTTAGCCCATAAAGCAATCTCTCAGGGATACTTCTGGCCAAGAATGAAGGAAGATGCAAAGAAATTTGTTTTGAAGTGCAAAGAATGCCAGCGATTTGCTGATAAGCAACACCAGCATCCGAATGATCTCATTAACATCACTGCACCATGGCCATTCCACATGTGGGGGCTCGATATCATGGGGCCCCTAATCAAAGAAAAGAAGTCTGAGAAGAGGTTCATTCTAGTAGCCATCGACTATTTCACTAAATGGGTAGAAGCTGTTGCACTAACCAACGTAACACAAGCAGATGTCCAAAGATTCATGTGGGAAAACATCATCACAAGGTTTGGACTACCAAAACGGGTAGTCACAGATAATGGCACTCAGTTCGTTGGCAAGAATATAAAAAAATTCTACGACCTATGGAAAATCGAGCATTCAAGGTCAACTCCTAGATACCCGCAAGCCAACGGCCAGGTCGAAGCTGCAAATCGACAGATTCTAAACAATTTGAAGAAGAAGCTCGAAGACCAGCATGATCAATGGCCACAACAATTGGAAAACATCCTGTGGGCCTATAGAACAACTCCTCGTACGTCCACTGGGATGTCACCTTTCAGCCTATGTTACGGAGTTGAAGCAGTTATTCCCACCGAGCTAACATTTGGAACGACCAAATCACTTCTAGTCGACACTGAGCTCAACAATCAAGCCTGGTCGTTTGGAGTCGACCTCCTCGAAGAACGACGTAACCACGCCACTATAAAGCTCGAGCAATACCAACAGAGACTCAAGCGAGCTTACAACAAAGGCGTCCGACCAAGAACTTTCCAGCCAGGGGAACTAGTCCTAAGGAAAATGTTCCACAATAAAAGAAAGGACATGATTGGCAAACTGAACGCCAATTGGGAAGGTCCTTACATTATCACAAAGGTCCAGAGCAACGGTTCTTATCGTCTTCAAACACCAGAAGGGGAGATCGTTAAGAACCCATGGAATGCTTTTCACTTAAAGAAATTTTATCAATGAAATGTAAGCATCTATTCATTGTATTTCAATGTATAAATTCACTTTTGCCTTCATCTCTGCTCAAACATGAATGGCTACTAAAGGTCCAATCCCTCGACCTACAAGTTATCAAAACTCTAGTCCCTTTGATAATTTAAAAGTTTGTTAAGTTAAATCACTAGCAACTTAACTTGGTGCATTGGTCATTCTCTTCCCACGACCCAAGCATAACTATATTGAAGGCGACCTCAAACCCCAGCAGGTCGACCAAATGCTCCTTATTGTTTGCAAATCCCATTCAAGCAGACAAAACAACTTCAATACAAGGTAAATAGTTGAATTAACTTTTTACTTTATGAGATTTTAACGATTACAGGTACAACCAAAATAGAATTAAGGCATACAAAAGGAACTGTTTCAGTACGTCCTGCTTGCAGCCATTCATCTCGTCTACCTGCCTTTTGAACGAGCTACCAGGACTCCCTGGAAACTAGCTGGTCAGAAGAGCTTCATACAAGCTCATCAAAGTACAAACTGACTACTGATAGTAGATACAAAGAAAAAGAATTATCCACTCAAGCTCTCAAAATTACAAGGGGGATCTCAAGAATGCTCTCTGCCAAGAACAAGGAGTGCAAGAAGACATACTGCAAAAACAAGGAGTGCAAGAAGCAAACTTTGCACAAGGTTACCCAATACAAGAAAAGGGACACCAAGGCTAGCTTACTGCTGCGTAGACTGGTCCCCAGAAGCATCAACTTCAGCAGGGGCTACAGCGACCTGGTCATTAGGGCCCATCGAGGCGTCCTGAGCTGGCGCCAAGGTACCCTCAACACCACCTCGCGTATCCTCTCCTTCGGGCGACCCCGTCATAGCTTCCACCAGTTGGTCGCAGTAGGTCTTCCACGCCGCTTCATTCTCCTGACATACCCTCTGCCAGTACTCAACAGAAGATTGAGAAGCAGCATTACGTTCCTTTAACTGCTCCACCGTCTCCTTCAGAGCTGCGAGCTGGGCATCCCTGTCCTTAACCTTGCACTCAGCAACGACAACAATGTTCTTCGCCTGCTCGAGCTTCTCGTTGAGCGCCTTCAACTCAATTTCAGCTTGAGCACCAATCTCAGCAACCAGACGCACCTCCTGGAAGCTGGCATTGAGCTGCAACCAACAATGGAATTTAGACCAAATGTCAAAGCATAAACAAGACCAATGCGACTTATGCTCACACTCACCAAAGACAGCGCCGCATTTATCTTCGAGCAGGTCACCAACAAAGGCTGTGACTTCACTGCTCGGGCATCAGCGTCCAGGACGATACCCTCATTCACAGCCCGGGCAACACAAGGGTCATCGATAGCACTGTCATTATCGTAAACGACATGCTTCTCTCCTTGACCATCCAAATAATCAAATGGCCCGGGGCGGAATTCAGACAAAGTACCTTTGCCTTTTTGCAAAGGCCGAGGAGCAGTCTTCCTGGACAAAGTCGACATCCCAGGAGACGTCAAAGGCATTGAAGAAACAGGAGCTGGCATAGCTGGGAATTCCATCAGCTTAAGGTTCCCTGTGAAGGACCTCTTTTTCCCAACCAAGGCACCTACCTTAGGAAGCGAGGCGGGAGGACCGGAGACTGGGGGGCTCGCCATTGCTTCAACCTGGCGAGAACTACCAGCTGAACGCTCCCTTTCCACAGGAAGCTCTCTCTCCACAGATCGTTCCTACAACAGAGGTCGATCCTTGTCAACAGGTCGCCCCTTTTCCGACCTCCGAGGAGCACCAACAGAACGCTCTCTCTCTCCCTGCCTCGAGCCACCACTAGCCCGTTCACTGTCATCAGCTCTCGAGCTACTACCAGATCGCCCACCCCCAGCTTTGTGAACAGCAGACATATATGCTTTCTTCAAAGCTTTCCTCCTCTCGAGCTCCTCCCAAACAGTTTTTGGACCACCTTTAGGAATAAAATGCTCCTTTAGGTGGGGTAGAAACGAGATCTTCCGCTCGTCGCTCAACTTACCAAAGCAGTTCAAAGCAGATTTCAGATCGTTTTTTCTAATCAAATGATCGTCCCGGATCGCTGCAACAAAAAATACAAAGACGTCAAGTTCAGAAACAGGAAGACAAATCAACAATCCTAGTACTACAGACAACAAACTTACGAGCGTCATGCCTAATCGTATGACGCAACTGAATATCCCCTTCAACAATCGACCCAGTAATCAGCATGGGATCTTTCCACCATGGCTCGCTACTTACTGGATAGATTAATGGCAAACGGTCTGGCCTAACTTGCATGTTATAGCCCGAGAGTTCAACCTTCGACCACCGTTTGAAGCTAAAGTGGTTCAATACATCTTCCACTGTAACGTTCCACCTATGCAACTTGTTGAGGTCGTCAATTACCCTCATGTTCCGCCAAAAATTACCATTCATCTGACAGGGGGCTCGCCTAATGGCATTCAACAGGTCGACCACCAATCGAGACAATGGCAACCTCAACCCAGCACAGAATTGGGGCAAAGTAAAGACAGTTGAGAAAGGTTTATTAGGTCGATAATCAGGGGAAAGTAAACGGTCTCCTAGAAATCTAATCTCCAAATGCCTAATCGACCTAAACCCATACATTTTCCTAACTACGATATGCCTGTTTACATAATTCATATTTACAACCCTACACATTACACCGCCGTCTCCCTCCACCAATTCATCATCAGAAGAGTCTGCCCCATGAGAACCACTACTCTGAGGACTATCTACCTCTTCATCACGAACGGGAGACGGAGTGTCAGATCGAGTACCCTCAGACTCAGTCTCCTCATCACCACGACCACTCAAGTGATCGTTTTGAGAGTCACTACCGTCAGACATTTTTCTCAACCAATATACAACAAAACAGAAGGTGAAAGAAAACAAAACAGAAGATCAAAGAAATAACAAGGAGAGAAAACAAACCTCACGAACTCTCAAACTTCTTCAGATCGCAACTGAAAAGCGGCAGCAATTCAAGTAAAGGCAAGATAGGTAAACCCTTCTCAAGGTAACTACAGTTTATATACTGTAGCTCAAGCATTTCCAGCCATCGGTTCAAAACAAACGAACGACTGAGATCGAACAGAGGATCAATATGCATTGCAGTTATTCTCTACTCACAAAACGGTTTATATCCACCGTTAGATCAGTCCACGTGCAAGGAAGATATTAAATCAAGCAATACGTGCGTCAGTTGCCATAACTACACGGCTAACTGCTCGAGGAAACTCCTCCACTTCCCCGTAAGAGTCCCATGATTACGGTACACAGCGCTAGATGATGCCACGTCAGCAAAATTCAAAAAGCAAACTACGAATCAGCATCGATCAGAGTTCTTAGTCTTTTCAGCCCGACTATTACAGCCGACCTAAAAAGAGGGGGCTTATGTAGGGGTACTACATACTCCGACCAATCAAAAGCAGCCACGTGGCACAGTCATCTATCCATCAGGTCGCCACGATCTCTACCTGTTAGCAGCTCGACCAAAGCGACCCGACTATGCAACGAGCAGCGATCTGCTATACACACGTGCTCCTATTCAATGCACAGAATATTCTCATCAGTTACATAATTAATTCACAGGGATGATCCTCGCGCGTTACACATTTAATCCTCATTATGATGGCGGAGAATCTGCAAGATCCACGATCCACGCCCTTCTATCTTCTATATAAACAGAACTACGATGGCTTGATCTCTAAGTTCAATTCCCCCGAGCTAGAGTACGTAGGCAATCTCAATCTCAACGAGGTGCAGCCACCCCGATCTCAAACATCCCCATTTGGTCAAGTCTTCCCAGCGACCTGACCCAGCAGTGCATTAATCTAGAAATAGGTTAATACAAGAATCGCACAGTGTTGTGCGAGTTACAACTTTTTATGGTCTAAATGTTCAGCGAGTTTTGAATGTAAAATAACATACAATATTACGATTTATAATGCACTATAAGCATAAAATCGGTAAAACTTAGACGAAAAAACAAATATACCAAAAGCTTTTATATTGATCATATTTGGTTCTGATTACCCCAAAAACTATCCATAATGAAACACTATATCTCCTCTAAGTTCGTAAGTTTGTAACCATTTTTCAAGTGGAATTCTTTGTAATCATCCATAATCAACAATAATAGTGCATCCTCTTACCATAACACCTCTACAATTTTGAGTAAATAGTTTCTATTTGTAATGGTGGAAGAATATTAAAGTCGATAGAGGTTGGGGTTTGTTTTGTGGAGAATTCGCAAAGAGGTATGTTCCTTTGGTGGTGAAGACTATTTGTTTAAATATGAAATTTTATTTGTCTTTGGTGGTGATTAGAAATTTCATTAGTGTTATGTTTTATAACTCCAAAATTTTATAACTCCAAATACTATGCACATGATATAATATATTATCAATGCTCCTTTCTTTTAGGTCTTCATCCATGAAATATGTCCATTCGACCAACAAACGTGTATTCCACTCGTAAATCTAAAGCATATATAAAACGCTAGACACGAATAAACACTAGATAAATCAGAAAGTAAAATAATAAAATAAAACATATCTTGTTCATATATGTATTCTTTTTCATGTGGGCGTACTAATTAGAATCTCAATATCTTCTCAATTCCATCTCTACAAAAAGACTTTAATTTAGTAAAGCTTCTTTGTTCATAAAATATTTTTAATAACTTAATTTTTTTTAATTATTAATAGACATATGTGCATATAAGTACATTCAAAGATAGAATACTAATTGCCTAACTGACATGTTTACTTATTACCTCAGACAAAAAAAAAAAATAAAGATCTACAAAGAGATAGAATATGTTAGAAACTACATCTTTGTATTTATCTAGGTACGACTTCAAGAGGTTACCATATTTTAGTGTTTTCATAGCAGACATGATATCAACTCCAATCATTGTTGTTCTTTTTCCATTTATTTTATCAACAGCCCTATAAAATCACCAATTTCCACGATCAAATGAAAAATAAAATCCACAAAATTCAAAGAGACAAAATGAGGATTATTTTAAATGTTATTTTCATGGATACAGATCAAGGCACAATCCTGGACTATTTCTCGGTCTATTTCTCGGTGTATTTGTATTTTCGTTGGAACAACGTTTTTTAATATTCCCATAATTTTGAAGTGAAATTTTCTATATAATAAATTTGTTGATGTTCTTCTAAAAAAATCTCCATCTTTGTAGCATATATTGTGTTAATGGATTTAAACATCATAAACCCACATTCAATTATACAAAAATATAAATGATAAAGTATATATAATGCTAATTTTAAAGCTTAAATAATAGGTAAATATTTTTTGAGATAAAACAATGGTGTGGTGGTTGTTGAAGTCAATGCAAGTCATTTGGTTAAAACTAAGAGTATAGGTTGTCTAGTTCATTTTTAACATATTAAGTGATATACATTGAATGAATATATAAGGACCTTGAAATATCCACTATCATCCATATGCATTATGCACGAAGGTCTTGTATTCTTAAAACACTATCACATATGCGTGCATTTTTTTTATATGTATGTGTATTTTTTTTTTATTTTTTACTAAATTTATTCAACTAGAGTTATGGTTGAATAAATGTATTTTTTTTTTATATGTCTTGTATTTTTATTTTTATTTTTATTTTTTTATATGTATGTGTACTTATATAAAACTATTACAAATTTATTCAACTAGAGTTATGGTTTTATATTGATAATGTTTATGTTAGTTATCCCGAGATGATTTGTTAAATGCTATTAGAGTAATAAAAAATTTAGTAACGGGAGTACTTGATAAATCTTCTATATGATGAAACCATTGGAGTATATCATATCGATCAACTAAAGATTTACTTGGGTATGTATACTTGTTAGTAGATTGTTATATTCTTTTATATTACTTAATAGTTTTTAGTTTTATTAAGTGTTTGAAATAAAAATTTTAGGTCTCCTTTCAATTCTTAGTGATTTATAAAGATCTACTAAATTAGAATGTTCACTAGTATGCTAAAAAATAATAGTTTTAACATACCAGTGAAACCAAAATAAGAATTTGAACATTCAAAATTAAAGAAGAAATCGTTAGCGGAAACAATTAGAAAAAAAAAATTGTCATAAACTATCTAACTAGTTTCCCCCCACTTAGTTTAAATTATTTTTCTAGATGTGACCGAAAGATCTTAATGAACAATAACATGACCCTTCTTGACAAATAACTACACATCCAACTAGCAGGGTCATGCATTTAGGATCATGAGGTTCATAAAACGCATCTACCACCTGTCTTGATTTATTTGGCATATCATCATAAATCTAAGACATTTATAAAGAGTTAGACACGAATAAACAATAAATAAGTTAAATGTAATATAAGAAAATAAAATATACCTTGTTCATATCTACATTGTTTTTCAAGTGTGTATTAATTCAAATCTCAATATCTTGTCGACTTCATCTCTACACGACACTAATCTAATAAGGTTTATTTATTATACAATATTTTTAATGACTTAATTTTTGAATACGTAATGATCATATATATATATGTGCATATAAGTATATTCAATGATAAGGTAAATGCACACTAACATACAACAAATCATATTAACAAATTCATTTGGTTAGAATAATAGATTACCTAATACCTCACAAGGTAGTAAGATACAGACAAAGATAAGACCAAAAAGTAGATTGTGACTCAATGGTAGCACCCCTCTCACAAAAGTAGAGAGGTTGTGTGGGTTCGAAACACATCAAATAGTTGATTCTTGATATAGGTTTTCACATGTAATTTAAAGTAATTTAAAGGGTAGGGGTCGTCCCCCTCAACCTCGCTCGCCAATAAAAAAAAAAAAAAAAATCTACAAGAAGAAGAAATGAGGATTATTTCGGATGTTGTAGTCATTGATATTGATCAAAACACAATCATGTTTCTCAGTCTATTTGTGTTTCCGCTGGAAAAACCTCTTTCAATATTCTCTATTTTCTTAAAAGTAGAACAACTATATCATAATTCCAAATATTCATTTAATTCCTTTCCAAGATTTTGAATTTAGACCTAAAAAAACCACATTAAATTATACAAAAATATCTTTTATAATTTAGGTCAAATTTGTCTATTTGGTAATTTGGGTCGATTAGGTTCAGTATACGAAAACTTATCGGGTTGGGTTAAGCGAGTTAAATTCGTTGAAACCCACCCCGGCACATGAGCCAACACATTAGACTAACACGTCAGATTCTAGGTTTGCCAAACAGGTTCGGTCATGGTTTGAGATAATAGTGGGGTTATGGTTTAGGATGAAGGGTTATTTTAAATTGTCATAACAATCAACACAATTACAATATATAAGTACATATAATCGATTAAAAACATTCATATGATTTACAATTTACATAAGTGATGTGTATTCAAGAATAACTTTTTGTTGGGAGAGAATGAAAGAAAAAATATTGGTTTAATTTCGCCAATTAACAAAAAAAGTAGTACAAAAAAAGTTTTTCGTTTAAGTTTTATAGTATGTAGGTCGTAGGATGCGTTTGAAAACAATTTTACCATGAAAAATCAGTTATTTACCACATTTTGTTGGTAATTACCTGTGTTTGAAAATGGCAAAAGCCATAGGAAAAAAATTGCCAAAAAGATTAAGCACTCTCATAAAACTTAATTTATTCAAAATAGGGAGTAAAGTTGAGAAGTAATGGATGAGCGGTAATGTCTTGGGTTTTCTAATGGGATTGGTAATTTTCGAGGGCTCTAGAGCCCAACCCACACATTAACATAAATGAGTGGGTGGAATCACCCCTTTTTAAAATTTTGGATGGGTTAATTTTTAGAGATTTTTGGACATACCCTCTTATTTAAAAGTGGAATTTTGAGATATCCCCATTTGAAATTGTTTTTGAGATACCCCATTTTAAAATGTGGTGTTATCTAATCCACCAATTATAAAACTAATCTATGGCTATAAATCTCTTCTATTTTAAAATAGGGGTATCTTAAATTTTTTATCAAATGAGGAGTATCTCAAAATTCCACTTTCAAATGGGGGTATATGTCCAAAAATCTCAAATTTTAAAGGACGGACAGGCACATCAGTCATGGGTCAAACTGAGGCCTACAAATGAGTATGAAAAAATTGCATTTGAAAGTCGAGTACTGTACCACTTCTAATTGAAACTAGGACGGAGACATCTCTACATGTACGTATCTTTGGTATCTTCGTGACCAGGATACAGATCAACTAATACATCTTTCTAAGTATTTCTAAAAAATGTTTAAAAAAAAAAAAAAAAAAATGGCAAACAGCAGAAACAACCAAATAAATATATAAACAAAAAACCAATTCGAGTACAATTTTCAAAGAAGATGCACCGAGGTGCAAGCCCCACGGTTTTGCAGCCTGAATATAGAAAAAAAGGAAAACCACCACAAGGATGTCCTCCAGTTTTAGCAAACACTAAATTGCCTGGCCATACAAATCTACTGTTACATAATTGTAAAAAAAAGGTGAAAAAATGAAAGCACCCCAGAGATCAAATTTTTCTCTTTATCAGATTTTAGTAAGAAGCCGCCAAGTAAAAACACTTCTAAACAGCAGAAGTGCAGCTATGTCTGTTATCTATTTGTCTGTCTACTGAATTCCTACCAATCGAGCGTAATCCACCCACCTGTTACAGATCAAGCAGTATATTGACATAAGTGAAGGAAAAATATAAAGCATAGACTATAGCCAAGGTTGTCATGATCAGAGTGTAAAGTAAATACTAATGGTTTGAATCTTACAGCAATGAACCCAAGTATGTGTTGCCTGTTCGGACAGCAAAGCAGAGTGCACTTAATATAACCTTGTGCTGGTGTAGCAAGGGTTCCAGAATCCGTTGTTCAATTACGCCTGCCAGTAGTTGGTACCTTGTGCAACGAGATAAGACCTTGTCAGTAACATTTTAAGTAGACACCAAGACATGAATCATTCGACATATGGGCACAAGTGAAGATTCTCTACCAAAAAGTGCAACACACATGAGGACATGTGGTAAGTTTTCTTTGACAATTGTTCTTATAGCAGTTTTTACATTAATCACAATAAACTATTTTTCAACCCAATACAATGAACCAAGTTTCCAAATATATCCCCTTATACATGTAATAGGACAATGAACCAGCCTCTTACTTTGACCATCCCTTGTGTTGTTACTTAGACCAAAAATTGGATAACTTTGTAATGCAGAGGATCTGTTGATATTCTCTTGTTTATTAACAGTTTCTATGGGATAGGAGCATCAGTATGCAAGGGAACCGTACCTCACAAGTCTCAACCACTTGGGAGATTTTAAGGGTTTCATTGCATAGGGGTGGTCTTTTTTACAAAAAAAATTATCACTCTTGTGAACTTTTTGGAGAACTCCCCCATACGGCCATACATGATTCTACTAAAATAATTTACCAAGCAAAATTTCCCTTGTGTAATAAAACACAACCCAAATGAGTTGCCAAAAGCAGTGTAGGGCATAATTAATCGGAGGAAGAACGAAATCCTCCATATAGAAACATTACAGACCACATACCTAAGATTACTTGAAACCGCCATGTAGACACCATAAGCAACACTAGTTGATACTATAGGGAGTTCCTCCACATCATCCGCAACTGATTTGTCAACTGTCTTTCTTGCTTTTATCAAGGCATTTGTCACACCTGTACCAACCTGAAAAATAGTGTTCTATTAACATCATATACAAAAATAAACATACAAAATTCAGCTATTTCAGCCACCTATAAGCAATAGTACATAATGATAGCATTAAAAGTTTAAAACATGATATTTCAAAATTCATGACAACTACCATAACCATATACAAGAGGGGGTCACAATATTGTTCAACACAAACACCATTAAGACATAACATCTTCCTATAAACTAGGACGACGCTAGGATACGCTGAATACAACAATACCCTTATTACTTCTTCTTCTTCTTTTTTTTTTTTTTGAGAGGTAAACGAGCATAATATATTCATATAAAAAAAGTTAATAACAAACAAAGCCAAGGGATGAGATATCCCTTGGCAGTCTCTCTTTCCTCCATTTGGAAGATACTATTCGAAGTTGTAATTCATTGGATTTGCACTAGAACACTACACTCTTGTACAAGTAGAGCATCTGAATTACACACACAATCATCAAAACCCACTCCTCTAAATGAGAAACTGGATCTCACAAATCAAACAGGCCTCTTTCACATCAAGGATGATCTTGTTCAAATTCTTATTTATTCCTTTTGAAAAAAGGAAAAGTTTTTGGTGTAACAAAACTAACTTCACACTCAGTAAGAGAACCTAAGGTTTAATATAATGTGTTGATATATGTCATGGCATTCAATATAGTATCAACGCCATTACATGCGGCATACTTAAAATGTATTTTATGATTTTATCTCTATCAGCAAAACCAAGTTAAGCCTTGCATAACCTTAAAATACTATTTTCAGAAGCAAGTATCAAAGCAGTGACGCATAGAACAATACATGATAACATGGGGATATGAGCGTGACATTAGAGAGAAATCTACAACAACAAAAAATTATAAGCAGTAATAACAGAGAACTTAAATATCACCCGTTTATAGAGTAGAAAAAATACATGGAAAAAACATACAGGGGTACAACATAATAATATAAGTTAATGTGAAACATAATCCTTTCAACAAATGAAACAATGACGTACCAGAGATGCACTTGTTCCAACAGCAAAAAGCTTGGCAGCATTTCTCTGCAGAATAAATACAACCACTGTAAGGCTAATAGATCTACGTAACTAAAAGAGTATTTCATTTATTAAAGTACAATAAATTGTAGGATGGAATGTTAACTTACAGCAATAGCACCCAATCTCTGTAAAAATGAGTAAGATGTTCCACCCAAAGCGATCTGCACAGCCAAGTACAGAATACACAAGTAAAAATCATTAAGATATACAATACTTTAGAGTTTAAACATTATATACAGTATACACTGCTTTTGCTCTATCAGATGCTAACCTGGAAGGCATTATCAGGGCAGTTGGAAAAGAACTTTGCTATGGGCCCAGCATTGAGAGCAAGTGGCGAACGAAGAGAAACAGTTGGAGCCGGAAGCCAGACAAGCATAAAATCAGCAACTATGGCCATTACCTAAGACAGGATCATAACAAATGTACACAATTTAAAACTGAAGGAAATGTTGACCACTTTTGAAGAGAACAATATTGTCAATATTAAAGAGGAGAAGTAAGTAAGCTGGTAGAAAAATTGATCAACTGCAACCAGCAGACAGGGTAAAATGTCTTCAGCAACAGAAAAGAAACATACTTTAGTGAGGATCAACAATATGAATATATGATGCATCTTTTCAGTAAGTTTGTAACTAGGAGACTCATAGCAGCTTGCTCATTAGCATTCACCAAAAGATTTAAGTGGCAAATAATTGAAGCCTTCTCTAAGTAGTAACAGTTATCACATGGGCCATCACGACGGAAGCACCCTTGAGTTTGAATATTATTCATTAGAGGTGTTATTTTGAAATTCTTTCTTTGACAAATTAAATTCACATCAGTGATACCAATATGAAGCGGGGCGAGAGGGTGATGGGGAACCTGTGCCTGGAAAATTTAAAACTTTTGACTGAAACTATTATCACCTAACAAAAATGGGAAGGGAAAATAAAAGAAATGAGCATTTAAAAGGCAAAGAATACTAATAGACCCCATGAAAATGCTATTTCGTTACCAAATTTCACTCGTAAAGCATATCTTCCGTCACTGCACCTCTTTATGTTACAGATAGAGCATAACTCATCTTTGCCCAATCCAAAGAAGCTAATTTGAATAAGTGATTGACCTCATTTTTTGGGGGACTAAAGTCCACATTGCATTTCTGATGATATATCCATATATCCCTAATTTTTTTTGATTCTGATTATATAATTTAAGTATTTAACACAACGTTATTCCTTTTTTTGAGTCAACATCGTGCTAACTCCACAACAACAACAACCCCCACTCCCCTCTACACACACAGGGCAATGTGCAACTGTGAAATATATATAGTTAAAGAGTCTTACCACATCTGCAATAACAAAATCCAACTCTTTCATGAAATTATCTTTGCGCCGATCATACTCTGCTGCAGTCTGGAAATGTAACATGAACAGATTAAGATTGCGTGCAGATTTTAATTATCAAGTACTTTCTTACAGATAGAGATATAAAAACGACAGATTATATATTAAAATAAAAGAGTGAAACAAAACATGTAGATTGGAATTTATAGGCTAATGATGGTTGTATACTTTTATAGCATGTCAGGAAGGACCATTTCAACAAATTGTGTTCCGGTCAGAGATTGCAGCCATAATCTATGGTAACACTTCTTACAAACTCAATTTAAACCAATTCCAGGTTAGAGCAGATGAGCTGTGTAGGAGGACCAACTCAGAAACTCTGGTCCTGGAACGAGGTCATCCCATATAGACTGTGAAGAAAGCTTATAACTGATTTAGACAAACAGGATATTAGATACTCAAGCAGATAAAGACTTCATCGTGAGACTTTATTTTAACTAATTTGTTTGGTAATAATACAATCTTAGTTCATATGTTCTAAAACCCCAGAAGATTTTCTCAGAACTTTCAGAAAACCAAATATATCACTCATTTACGAAAGCAAATACGGCACCATTAAACTGGAACAATAACCAAGTAGGCAGAAAGAAGCAAACGATTATCTACCAAATGCATTATGCATCTTAAACCTCAATTCACCAAACAAAATAAGGTATTCTATGTAACCAAATTCCTAATGATGTTGAGTAACACAGTGCTTCAAATTGCGAAGATTCTGCTCAAACTAATCTTTACTTGTTTTGGTTGTGAAAATCAGTGGAAATAATAATAATAAAAAAAAAGCTAAATTCCTACAATCCCACATGGCCTAATGAAAGCTAGCAACATTCGTTTTCTTTATTTTTCACATTTTCAGAAATTTCCGACTTATTAGTCATATAATAACAGGTAAATATATGAACACTCCAAAACATAATCATATCTATCAATACTAGTCAGCTACATTGTTTCAATAACATATCTACAATTCTACACCATAATCTAATTCGCAGAAAACACAAAAATCAACGAAACAAAGCAATCAAATCGGGAATCAAATAAAACTTGGAAAGACTACCTTAGTAAAGATTCCGACACCACATTCCATTGAAAGTTTAGCCAAGAACAAATCATCAGCCAATAAACGTTCTCTAAATCCACCAAATTGAAGTAACCACTTATAAAAAGGGGATTTCTCCAATTCAAAAAAGCGACGCAAAATTGATACAGGAATTTTCCCAGATTTAACTGCCTCAGCTAAATCCTTAGGTACATTTTTCAACGATTTCCCAAACTCAGCAAGTAACAAAACCAATTCTGCGTTGTTGTTGTTTTTCTCACCTTCACCCTCATCATCTCTTTCTCCTCCACCACCACCATTACCATTATTTCCTCCTCCATTGTTATTACTACCATTACCACCACCACCACCAGATAAACGAACGATCACTCTGCTTTTATTGCGATTTGATTGAAATTTGAGGAGAGAGAAATTTGAAGTGAGTGAAGTGGTGGTGGTGGTGCGGCGGAGGAGAATGGATTGTGTGGAGAAAGATGATGAACGGTTATGATTAAATTTAGGAAAACTTAAAGATCGATTCGTCGACGGATTAAAAGCAGAAGAGATCGCCATGTGTTGAGTTGGTGGTGGGAGAAAGTGGCGGCGGCGGAGGGTTTTAGGAACGGGGTTTGTTTGGTTTCAGGAGTTGGTGGTTGTGTTGTTCACTTGTTCTTATACTTTTTTAGGTTGTTATACTATGTCTTCTGACAACAAAAGACTTTTTAAGGAAAAAGGTGACGAGAAACAATGAAGAAAAAGTTACGTATGACACGTTACACTTCCATACTTAGAGGAACACGAGATTCCTAGATTCTAGTCAACAGCAAGATTCGACGGTTAAGATTTCTTTAGATTAGTTTTTCTGACATGACAGAAGTCGGAAAGTAAGCTCAAGAGTCATGTCAGTCTCAAGTAAGAATTCCGTACTCAATTTTGGGCCTGTAAGTGTACAATTATTGGGCTCAATGTTATTTAGGCCCCATTAAAATGGATCACTGAGTTAAATGGTTTATTGCTCAAACTATGTCATTGTTTTCTCTCTGACAACATTTATAGTGCAAAATGCAGAAAAGGTTGATGTAACATACTAACATGTAAACAACAACACAAGTCACAAGGTGGGGTTTGAATGTTTCACCTTCTATGTAGTAAAACAAGCCTATCATGTACAAATTCTTTGGGGGTAGGGGACAAACCAAGGTACAGGATAATGGGATATTCCGGATAATGGGATATTCCACCGGCAGTGGAAACATGTAGGATCGCTTTTAATTGTTCTGTTTCTTTGCTGTGAACTTTCGGTATCATTAGTCATGATTAACGACTACGTAGATTCTCGGTTCTCATCCATATAACAATCAAGCACAAGGAAAATGTATTGTAATACTAGCTTCGAATTACGACTCCAGAAGTCCAGAGTCCAGACCATGTCTCTGGGCGGAAGTAACAGTGACCTTCAATTGCAATATATTTGTCAATGCGGATGGTATCAGTTTTGCAAAGGCTTCTCTAGTGTAATCAAATACTCTGTTTACATCAGTAGACATTTGTTTTGCTTGAAGCATAAAAAAAGACCTAATCATTTAATCAGGACACTTGGCAAAATATAAAGGTTTCATCAACCATGTTCTGCATATGTATAGTGATATGATATGGATTTAGCTCTCTAATAAGAAAATTAAAAATCAGATTCTTTATTTTCTGTCATATATCTTACATTCTGATGCTTGGCAGGTTAAAGTAGCTCATCTGGTGTTCCAGGAAAGGAAGTGGATGCCAAAACTAATGTTGGACATGAAGATTTTGCCTCCTTGGATGATCACGCAATCCATGAATCTGACAAATGAGCAATGTGGAGGTCTCAAGCAAGAGTTTAATATGGATAATAGTTCAACAAAAGGTTTATCTGATGACAAAGATTCAAGAGTTGATGAGAAGAGTGTAAAAGGTTAGTAACAAGAAAACTCTGTATCTTTCATCCCTATAATTGAGGAAGCACTGAAACAAAATATTTGGTATCTTTATAGGATATGTATCTGAAAACTTATTATGTTCAATGTGCCGCATTGGTCATGAAACAACAAGAATATGAAGAAGCTTATAGGAGAAACAACCAAAAGATAGAAGTAATATTTCAAACCAGTTTGATCATCAAGTTGTCATGAAATCAAAACCTGAACTTAGCAATGATGATCATCAAGCTGTGTGTGTGTTGTGTTGGTTCTTTTTCTAAGTGGAGTGAAAGGGAAAGAAATTCATAGAAATTAATTTTCACACTAATTCTTGAGAATATTTATATGAATTTCTTTTTACTATAAGCACCATCAATTATACCATCAGACTAGAATCACAATATATTGTAAGAACATAAGATCACAATTGCAACTTCTTCGATTTATTTGTCTTATGCTATAGTGTATTGGCTTTAAACAAATCATAAATGTTAGATAAAGAGCATTGGGAATGATTATATCTCCAACGAACGTAAATACTATGACAAGCTATAGTTCAACATCTGTTGGAGTTCTGAACATTGAAATGAAAGTGAAAAATAAAGGTCCACTTCTCTAAACCTCTCTCAACTAATCCCTAGAGATTAGGACAAGATTATAAGCATAATAACATTATCAATAAACAATAAGGATCATGAATCACGTAATTAATCACTAACAAATACACATACCTTGTCTATAGCCATTGATGATCCAAGAAGCTGTACAAGATCTAGGTTTCACTTTCCTTGTCTCTTAAACCCTAATATGTGTTGTCATAGTAAGTATATGAGGATGGAGATCATACACCAATTTATAGAGGTGGAGAGAGGACCTAAATCTACAAACCTAAGCCCATTAGATCTAGACCGTCCATCATAGTTAAGATCTACGGTAGATATGACTTCCACATAACCTATTACTAATTAGCTTATTTCTATATTAAACCAAGGTTAAAGGTACATGGACCACATTATGGGTTGGGCTTTATATGTGGAAATTCCAACAGTCTCCCACTTGGTCCATAGTAAAATCTCACATACGGTTTAATGTAGAATACATAAGGCGCGCAATAAGAGCTAAATTAGTTTCCGAAATGGTTATCATAATACCGTCATTAATTAAACCACGAATATGAGTCATGGCGGTTCCACATCGCATAAATGACATGGTTCCTTCTATGTACTACGATATCAACAATTTAATTAACTAGGTCTATAAGCGGAAGTAACAATAATGGTCCAGTAATGTCTTCATAAAAGACTATTTCTGTCAACAATTATCCATTCACATACATGTACATAAACAATGGAAAACAGAAAATTCAGAACTTAATCAATAATAATGAGCTCAAAATAATGTCAAATAATAAGCACTAAGTAATCCACAAATCATTAAGTTATGGGTTACATTCAAAACCCAACTTGTTAACATGATGCTAGAATATCATTATTTCTAGCTCTTAAGTTAGTGGATTTACTAACACGTGTACTAATGTGTTCCATTGACACTCACTTGTTCTAAACTTAAGCCATAATCAATAGGTATTTTATTTCATGTGCTAAACATTAGAATACCTATCATTCTTACAAAGGTATATAGTTGCAACATTATTACAATAAAATTCAAACGACTTAGAAATCAATAACTCTAAGTTATGATATAAAGTTTTGCAACTATACAACATTGCATGTAGCTTTACAACATGCTACAAATTCGGCTTCTATGGTGGGTGAAACAATAATGTTTTACCGACTATCCACACACTCATTAAATTCCGAATTTGTAAAACCAATCACCTCAAGGTGATTAAATCTCTTAAAATATGAGCATACGGTTTCTCTTTCATTCGTTCTTGTTCCAATTCATTCATAGGATCTTGATTTAATTCAAACATTCCCCCTCTGAATTGGAACATCATTACAATTATGCCTTAACACATTAAATCTATCCAAAACTTTATTAATGAAATCTTTCTGAGACGTTCCAACAATTATTGTGATCAATCCCGAAATATTTTTATTTCTATCACATATGACGCATCACCATAACTTTCATTGCAAAGTGTTCAGACAGAATAAATGTTTACATAAATGAAAATCACTGCTGCGAAACAATATATCATCAACATACATAATCAAAATAATAAACTTACTCCCACTGAACTTTGGGTATGTACATTAAACCCAAAGGTTTGATACGATTAATCATTAGGTACCATTTTTGAGAAGCTTGTTTTAAGTCTGTATATTGACTTCTTTAACAAATAGATTATGTGTTCTTATCCTTCCTTTATGAAGTTGTGTGGCTAATTAAACCATGTAGACTTTATCCAAACTTTCATTCAAAATATCATTTTCACATTTATTTGGTGTAACTCTAAATCGAAATGAGTCACCAATGCCATAATGATTCTAAGATAATCCTTCTTTAACACATAAGTGAAGGTTTCACGAGAAAGTATTGCCACCATATTGAGTAAATTGTTTGGATACAAGTCTTGCTTTATGGCATTCAATAGAACCTTTTGAGTCAATTCTACTAACCCCAGACTTAGTTAAAATCCACACTTAATTTATCTCTTCATTCATGGCATGAATCTTTTTATCAGAATTACTATAAGTAATGGCTTGTGAAAATGTAACTAGATCATTAAATTCAAATTCTTGTAAATACAACACGTGGTCATCCAAATAGTTGGTCGTGACCTTTAAGATCTTTTTAATGCTACTTTTTGTGTGCATTTACATTCAGTTCAATGGCATTAATTTCATTAAGTGGTTTGAGGATCAACTTGTTGTTTATTGTTGTTAAGCGGTGCAACAACATGAGAAACAACAGAAGTAACAATAATATCATTACAAAAAAAATCGAGGTAACAAAATTGGTACCCTAACTTCTTTAATGATTACATCTTTGATATGATCACTCCCACTGATTTTGCCATTCATAATGAATCAATAATTTCCAGTTTCAATAATTCTAGTGGTATGGTTAGGATAGTAAAATCTATACCCTTTGGACATTTCTGGATAAACCCTAAATGTGTAAATGTCTTGAACTAGGTTTCCATCTTTTCCACATTTCAAAAGGTGTTTTTTGTAACTGCCTTAATAGGAACCCAATTCAATATATACACTTTGGTTTATAAAGTATACATCCACAATGATATGGGTAAATTAGAATTACACATCATACTTCAAACCATATTCATAAGGGTTTGATTATGCCTTTGAGCTACACCATTCTGTCATGGAAAACCAGACATTGTGTATCAGGCACAAATTCCTAACCGTTCTAGAAGTTTGGCAACCGGGATGTTGTCCCGTGTCATAGATCATACTTTCCAAGAAATTCACTACCTCTATCAAAATGTATAGTTTTCACCTTTCTATTTAATTATCTCTTAACTTCAGTTATGTAAATTTTAATAACATTTACATATGAGACTTATTATGCTATGGATAGATACAATAACGAGAAAATATCATCAATAAAGGTAATGACATACTTTTCTCCACCAAAAGATGGAACATCAAAAATCCACATATGTCTATTTGAATTATTTCAAGAAGCGTACTTCCTATGGCTCTTCTTAGTGTGTTTGGTTTGCTTGACTTGATGCATTCCACACACACACACACCAAAATTAGTAAAGTTAAGGTTCGGGAAAACCCCTTCTTTTACAAGTCTACTTTTCATCTAGATGTATAATCCAGTCTTTTATGCCATAATAAAGTTAAACATTAATCATAATCAATTCACTAAGGGTTAGGAATACCAATTAAGTTTGATCGAAACATACTAAAACCAAAAGCTTACCTTTTATATCAAACAAACGCCATATTCACATAAATGGCATTGGCACACACATAATGTATATCCAAACACAATTAGAGAATTTGTTCATTCAACTCCTTGAAACATGAATTAAGCTTGAGTAACATGATTATAATGTTGTTTAAGTCTTGCCTATACTTGAACTAGTAGTCTCTCCATTTAACTCACATTCCACTTGTCTTTAATAGTGTAATAGTGAAACTGAACATACTATGTAGACAAGAAATTTAGAACAAATTGGAGGACAAAGTAATCATCCACTAACTTGTCTAAATTCTTTAATTTAACAACTAAATTGGAAAACTCAAGGATACAATCATGCATACTATGAGTACTATGAATAGTAATCAGTTCAACAATTAACTTTTCAGCTAGCAGTGCGAAAATGATTCTTAATATTATTCATCAACAATTATTCACATAAACATTGAGTTTAATTTGCATGTTCAATCTAGTTCATGCATAATGCATAATTTTCTCCTTTTAACTGCTTTTATAAAATAACAGTAGATTCAACAATAAAAAAATATATGCCAAGATCTAGAACTCCCACTAAAATCAACTAGACTTATTCATTCTAGTTCATTAGTTTTATTAAGGATAAAACATACAAAATATACGAAATACAAGAATAATAGAACGAGAAAAATAAACATGCTCACAACATTAGTCAACACATTAATTAAACAATATGACTAAGATTTTTAGTAATACTATAAATGGGTGACATATCATATGATCAAAATAAGCATGGTATCTGTGGATATCCTACACTCATTTAATCACAAATACGTGCAACCCCTTAAGTTTATCCAATGTAACATATGCTTGATCTACCTGTGGGTAGCTCAATAATGCAAGTGAATAAATAGGCAATAATGTACTTAGTCTAACATTCAACACAATATTTAGTTCACTGTGGTGAAAACCAAATCATAATACGAATGTTCAAGGTAGTTTTAATATTCATTAAACATATTGGAATCACTGCGGTGGATACCAATAGAAAACTTGATATGAATATAAAACGGAAAACAATGTCCATAATCGTAATTGGTTCACTGTGGTGATACCAAATCATGATGATATGAACCTTAAGGGAATAAACATGCAGCTGAATAAATGCTACAAGATCAAAATATTATAATGCATCTTAATCATAAGAAGTGCACAATTTAATAAATTCAACTAGGGCACATGCATAATATGGGTCTTAAAATGAAAGAATAATCATAAGGCATGCAAGTATGAATTAGGCATATAAGTAAATAACATTAACCTAATGTACATAGGTGACTAATATATATGGCAAGGGCATAAAAGTAAAATAGATCACAATATAAACTAGCACATAAATGTCTAACTGTAAGACCCAAAACACCATTAATTATGGACTGCAACTATTAGGCCAAAAGATGATCCCACAATCTTTATGGAAATCGTGTGCAAACACTCATTGAAAATACCAAACTAATACCAAAAACACTAAGAGCATTCCCAATGGTAAAAGGGTTTTAGGGGTGCCACATAGGATAGATGAGAGAGGTTTTAGCATCGAGTTAATGGTAAAAGTGATTTTTACTTTTAGACTTGCCAATAGTTGATTGTAAAATAAGTTTTAAAAGATTAAATTTCACTTTTCCCAAAATCATTGGTTATAAAATATGATAAAATTTAATTTTAAATTAATAAGTGATCCTACATGGCACTTTTAAGTCCTTGGCAAATTTGCCAAGGAGTTAAAAGTGTTTAGCTTGAAAATTGTGTTAAAAGTAACCATTGGCAAGAGTTTTTAGTTAAAAGTTTCTAAAAGGGATTTAAAACCAACCCTTGGGAATGCTCTAATGGACAAAGTGTTAAGTCCAAAACAAAAATTGGTTCAGTTTGACTTTATGGTATATTCATAAAAATCAATATTCATAAACATACTTAGTTTCACTATGGTGAATACCAATAAAAACCTTAACACGAATATTGAATAAGAAAAACAATTTTGATAACACTTTAGTTGGAACCATTGTGGTGAATACCAACGCGTTTCTTGTTATAAATATTACCATTATAATTTTGCACAATATTTTATCACTAATTGGTACAATGCTTTCAATGCTTGAATCAATTATAATTGTCTCTACGAGGACCACGAATTTCTTAAATCAATGCTTTCAATTCAGCAAAACCATCATCCATCTTCTTTTCCAACGTAGCAAACCTTTCATCATGACTTGATATTTTTTCATTAACCTCTTCTATGGTTTTAGCACGAGTATTCATAATCCAAGGAGAAAGTACAAAGAAAAAAAAAAATTTGATTTGATTTTTTTTTTAGATGAACAGTACGCGTGAACAGTAAACTGTGGACACTAAATTTGTAAAATTGGATACGATGAACAGTAACGCGATGAACAGTAATGCGATGAACAGTAATACGATTGCAGTAAACAAAACTTTGTTGAAATTGTTCTGTCCTTATTGACCAACTAATCATGCATCAAGAATTCATGCACCATAAAACCATATATATTACTGCCAACCATTAACCAAAAATTCGTAAGTGTTCATAATACCCAAAGGTCCCATATCAATTAATTAGTGATCACGTACAGTCAAAAATTTATGAGTCCAAAAGCATACTAACGCTAATCTTGATATAATTTCTAACGGAAAGAAATACTACCGTATTTAATCACAAGGAATATCATCTTAATCATACGAATCATCAATCATAAAAATAAGAATTACTGTTTTATTTATTGCGGAATCATAATAAACAGTATTAAATTAAACGAGGACGATAGAACTAATAACATGATTCAAATTGGCGACTGATACCACATATAAGCATAATAACATTATCAATAAACAATAAGGATCATGAATCACGTAATTAATCACTAACAAATACACATACCTTGTCTATAGCCATTGATGATCCAAGAAGCTGTACAAGATCTAGGTTTCACTTTCCTTGTCTCTTAAACCCTAATATGTGTTGTCATAGTAAGTATATGAGGATGGAGATCATACACCAATTTATAGAGGTGGAGAGAGGACCTAAATCTACAAACCTAAGCCCATTAGATCTAGACCGTCCATCATAGTTAAGATCTACGGTAGATATGACTTCCACATAACCTATTACTAATTAGCTTATTTCTATATTAAACCAAGGTTAAAGGTACATGGACCACATTATGGGTTGGGCTTTATATGTGGAAATTCCAACAAAGATTTCACTACAGTTGATTTATTTTCAGTTTAATAATATTCTTTTGATATAATGCAAGAAGTACAATCTGTTGTTAACTCATGAGCATTTAGATTTGTTTTAACCTGTTCTAAAGTTATGAAATCTGCAATGAGTAATTCTTAAAGTAGAGAAAGAGTTTTTATGAAGTTTATATTATTAGAATTAGATGTGATTAATACAAGTTAGAGTTGCAACAACAACTTACTAAACTAATTGAAGGTATAGTTCAGATTAGATATAGCACAAAAATTACAAAGTCAGAAATTGGTTTAATAAAGTGGAGGCCTGGCTCATCTAATATGCAATACAGGTCAGAACTCAAAATAATGATAATTTAGTTTAGATATAATTTGTCCCTTACATATAGTTGCATTAAGGAAAATATATTAAAGAAACTTAATTTTTTCACAACTGGATTGAATGAAGATGGTTTTATTTCAATTCACATTGACTTTAGTATCTTTTTTATATGGTGGTAAATTATTAACACGACCATGGTTCAATAACATAAATTTTTTCAGTCATCTAAAACTGTAGATGATAAAAGGAAAGAGAGATTATTGAAAAGAATCTTTAATGGTAATTCGTTCCTCAGAAGTTTGCTGGAGTGTTTAGTGTGAAAGTTGTTACTTATCATTATAGAATGTATAGTATAAGATAGAGAAAATTTGATGTCAACCTTTACGAGAGAGATCGATAAGACGATAAGTATAGTTGTATAAGTTTGTATGTATATATTGTGATCTGCTCTGTTATACAATTTATATATGGACAAATTAATTCATAAAAAAATTTGGGTTTGTTTACGAGTGTAAATGAAGAATAACTTAAGAGCATGTGTAACTGAAGATATGGTTGGCCATTTTGTTTGGTTGTCAACTTTAGACATTTGAGCTACATAAGTTGCTCATTGTGATACAATCGAAGAATATGCTGGTGAGTTTCCTTATTAACTTATTTAAAAAAAATTTCATGCTCCCTCAACGAGGGTTAATTTAGTGATTATTGTGCCTGACAGAATATAGTGTTAGAAATGATTTATTTGTTTGAACATATGAATTCCAATATAAGTAACTTCATTGGTTGCCACATTGGATAATCTAGATATTCACGTGCATAGTAAGTGTAAGTTGTGCTATTGAGCATTTTGCCTTATGTGATTGTCTGATGTGTATGGACCTCTCACAGAATAATGTTAAACCTCACAAAATAATGTTATTTTCAGAGAAGACCAAGTTGATGCACAAAAGGAAGTGCATTGGATCAAGGAGACTGCACGGCTATTGTTGAATATTGACAAGAAGGATATGGCAGAATTTAATGACATGAAGGGTGTAGTGCCCTAGCAGGAATCAGTAGCAAAGGGTGGGTGCAGTTGAATTATCAGACAATAACTGAAGCAGTGATTACACGACAGTGATGGAGACCATATCACAAACATGCAAAATCAGTAAGGCTGCATGCAACAACTGCGTAATTCGGCAGTAGCAAAGATGATGCAACTGGAATAAACCAAGACTAGAGACAACTCTGTTTCAGATCTTTTTTTTTACCCCTCTGTATACAATTTGTTCAACTATATGTATGTGGGCTTGCTGTAGGCGGGCATATGGGGTTAGTTCAACTATGATCTACAAATACAGCCATGTCTCTATGGGGAGATTTCAACCTGACACTACTTTGTACATCATTCAGGAGTGTAAGGTTTGTCGTTTATAATATAAATTCTACCTTTTATCCAAAAATAAAAAATAAAATAAAAATGTCAGATTGTGCTATCCTTATAAGATTTCTGCCTTTTATCACCATTTTGGTTTGATAATCTGCTTTCTAGCTACAAATAGGAAAACAACTCCATAGTTTGTACAAATACTATGTAATTACAAATCACTATACCTTTGAGCAATAGCATTGCATTATGAATAAGTGTTAGCACAAATCCCGGTGCGTAGCACGGGTTCAACAACTAGTTTGTAGAAAGAATTCCGTACTCAATTTTGGGCCTGTTGGTGTATGTATTAGGCTCAATATATTAAGGCCCAATCAAAATGAACCATATAAATAACATACTGCACCGCAGTGTGGACCGATCGTAGAGTTGGAAACACTGTAGAAGAGCCCAAAATGACATCTGTGTAGCCCAAAGAAAAGAACGTGAATCCTCTCTATTGGTCTATCGGGTAGTCTAAATTTTCCGTATCACATCAGACTCCTATTTGTTTTTTTTTTTTTTGGTTTTTGCTTGAAGCACCGGACACTCTGCTCCTGACCAGATATTGTTGATATCATGAAGTTAATCCAATTGCTTGATTGATTGTTCAGACTAATTGCTTTTGACACCTTTAATCCAATTAAGTTAATCGGATAGTTTCTTCTGATCTACTGATGATAACATGATCGAACTAGCTCTGACTGTTTCCTTTGCAATAATATTCAAATCACCTCATAAATATATTAGTGTAGCCTTGTTCAAACTTAAGTAAATCCACAACAAACTAATAAAATAAAGGTGTAAATCTCTCTGTTTGTTTGGAGACAGAAAAACAAAATAAAGATACAATTCTGATGAAAAGAAATATATTATTACTACCTTCATACAATCTCGAAACAACATCAGGCACTTCATTTACAAGCACCATTGACATCATCCATACTTACTTCATTTACAAGCACCATTGACATCATCCATACTTACTGGCATTTCTCCGAGTTTTAAAAGACACTTAACGTGTTTATCTACGAGTTGGTTTCAAGAAATACTAAGATTGCAAAATCTACAGCCAAACATAATCTGAAACATGCTCCTCAGGTGAATGGTTGATACCTCCACAACATCAGGACCGGACATTGTATTTTTGCACCCTCCTACTTCCTCCCCGAAATAGCATGCGAGCTTCTATCGATCAATTGTTAATCAAAGACATGAGGCGCAAACACTCCTCCTCCAATAATCGCCCCCGAAGAACAGAACATTTTCCTATCCTTTGTACTTTCAAAAGTGAACATGGGCTAAATGCAAGATCACACAACTTTCTAGTCCGCGACAAGGCAACAAAAGACGCACTCCATTTCTGAAAGCCACCATTTGACGAGAAACAAGTGTTGAACAGTCTCGAGTTCGGAACAAATGCCAATCGTTTATAGTAGATGTTCCATCACTATGTCTCAGTAAAGCTTCTCGAAATGATGCTTGTTCATCTCCAGCTTGACAAAAAATCTGCGATAATCGAACACATTTTTCAAAACCAGTATAGGCAAGTCCACCACACTGTTGCATATAACCCCCATTTCCAACATACAAAGGACTATCAAATACAGGTCAAACACATGTAAAAAAAATAGATTGTGATTCCTTCAGAGACAAACATAGGATGCATGATCATCAACAAAGTATGAGATTCCTTCACAGACAAACAATCCATATCGCCCTTTCTTGAGACACATATAGCAGCACTAAGAGCACATCTTTTAGAAACCGAACTTCTATAAGTTGACGTGCAGAAAATTAAGTTCTATAAGTTCTAAACAAAATTATCTCAAAATCTGATTAAAAAATAACTTCTATAAGAGCACCAACTTGTTTTTATGTTAGACCCACTTTGAGATGAAGTAAGAAAAATAAAAACAAAAAATTCAGCTGTATCACTCAATTCAAAACCCACCTGTGTATACTGTCTCAACAAGGACGAGGGAGTTTAGTTTCAGAATATGTAAGTTTATAAGTGTTATCGCCTGCAAGAAATATTGGTACATGGTAAACTCATTTCCGGATGAAGGGGAAAAAAATCACAAAAATAGGTATTTCCAAGGAGACAATCACCTGTTTATAAAGTGGCAACAGAGGTTGAGGGAGCCTAATTGCAGAATATGCAAGTGTTTAAGTGTTGCAGCCAGAGAGCATATTGAACTAACTGCAAGAAATATTGGTTTATGTCAAATCCATTTTCGGATGAAGTAAGAAAGAAAAAAATGCACAAAAATTATGTATAACTATAAAGACACGCACCTTTTATAAAGTGGCAACGGATCGGGGAGACAACGCCGAAGTTCATCATATGTAAGCTTGTAAGTGATTATTGCCACAGATCACGAGAAACAAAACTGCACCAGTTTTGGTATATGTTAGACCCACTTCGAGATGAAGTAAAAAACAAAAACATTAAATTCAGCTCTACCAAGACGATCTTAAATTGACGTTCATTATATTGACATATATGTCAGATCTTGGACAATTCCTGGAAACAAAGCATGTACAAATATGCCCGAAAGTAATATAATGCCAAAAAACCAAGTCTAGCCATTACTTATACTGAGCAGAATTACTGTCAAGTCCTAAAATAGCGCTCCAATCAAAACCATAGAAGTTCCATAAACCCTGACAGGCTCAAAGTATGCTACCTTAACGTTCTTAATTGAGAGTATGCTACCTTAAAACCATAGAAGTTCACGCGACGAAATCAATTAAAACCATTTTAACTTAATTGAGAGTATGCTACCTTAACATTCTTTCCTACTATGTACTGTCTACTCTGGATCACAGAGACCACTAGTGTTATCTAAGTTGGCAAATGATAGCATTTCCCTGTGGATACAAACATCTTGTGCAGGTCTGTGGATACAAACATCTTGTGCAGGTCTGCATCATGTGTGTTATGAATATGGCATATGTACACAATGTTGTAGAGATAAGTGAGCTGATTTAAAATATGTCGAACAATGGAAAAGTTTGTTTAAGCTGGTTTTGGGCTTATAGAGTTATTGAACAACATTAGATTGAGTAGTCGAATGGAGTTTGATATATACAAAATCAGAGCTTGAAAAGTATATAGTAGGATGCAAATAGTTTATGGTCATTCTTCTGTGAGCCTAAGCAATGGAAGAATTGAAACAACTGCTCTTAACATCATGGGAGCTAATTCTTAACATTATGTTTTAGGAATAATGCCCTAATAAAGTGTGTGAAAAATATAGGAAGACCACCGATGTTTAAGAAGGCACACCACACACACACAAAGTTCACTATCCATGTAAACCAAACAATGAAGGTTGAGATGTGGGGACTTGGCAACAACTGATTGGCCATATACCTCTTGTCTGGAACCTATTTCAATGTTAAATACTGCGGCAAACCTACTGTCATGATGGTCGAAGCTTGGGTCAGATGGTTTTAAACAGGCTATATGGGATGCTTTACCCTATGCAATTTGGTTACACAATGCTGGAATTTTCAGCAACAAGTACTCCCTAAAAAAAAAAGAAAAAAGAAAAAATTACAAACCACCAGCAATACCAAATGGAGCTTGTTACTTCTTAGTGTGTGTTGATAGTTCAAGGAAATTGACTTTAATGATTTAATGTTCATGTCAAGTTGATTGAATTTTAACTATGAAATCTGTTATAAAAAATGATTAAATAAAAATGTTTTTCATGCTCCCCGAAATTTGTACGCATTTGCAGGAATTTTTATTTTGAATCTATTACACTTCAATTAAATCTATTGCCAACTTGGAACTAAAACGCAGTTGAAGCAACCAATCAACAGTATCAAAGAAGCGAGAAGATAAAAACTTACCAGATGAATGGGAGAAGCTTGGCGACCCAATTTCATGAGAAATTAGCAAGAACCCACCCTCCAACATGCTTGAGATGAGAAATTGAGGCAGAAATTCCCGAAGTGGAGCATCAATTTCCACCACCCACTATGGTCAAGAGGCTTTGAGATATAAAAAGCTAATTTGAAGCAGGAATTTTGCGAGAACTCACCAGAACCAGGTAGTCATCTTAGAGGAGAATTTGAGAGAGAAGCTAAATGTGGAGAGAAGAGAGCTTCAGATGAGGAGAGACGAAGTTGCCCAGTGCGTTGTAGTGTGCGAGATAAGAGATTTGGAGAGAGCATGAGAGAAGATAACGAGATTTTTGAGGGAAGCGACGAGGTGTAGTTATTGCAAGACAGACAGACAGACAAATTTAAGACAAACCATTTTTCATACCCAACACAATAGACCTCCCTACGGTCGGTCGGATTAAGTTGAATGGTTTATTACTCAAATCGTGTCATTGTCTTCTCTTTGACAACATTTATAGTGCAAAACGCGTTGATGTAGCATGTAAACAACAAAGAAGCAAACAAGAGGGAGAGAGGTGGTTGGGGATCGGAGTGTCTCTGTGTGTTGGGTGGGGGATGGGGGATGGAGGGAGGGATTGGGATTTATTCCACCTTTTATTGGTGTAACAAGCCCATCATCAGTAGACATATGTTTTACTTGAACCATAAAAAAGATCTAATCACTTGATCAGGACACTTGGCAAAATATAATGGTTTCATTGGCAAACAGTAACAAGCTTGCATTCCTTATAATTGTGGGAGTACAAATTCAAAACATATACACCCCATAACAAATACATGGAAATGAGTCCAATACCCTCAAATTGATTTAAAAAAAAAGATTTAAAACAAATCAGCTTCCTATAAACACTAAGATCAAACCAGAGAAAAGACCTCACACAAATAAAAGAATATATTACTTGTCCATTGCTTCTTTTTTTTTCCAGGGTAGGTCGACGTATATAGCAGCAAACGACAGATAATGACTCCGCAAACACTAATTTCATTAATGGACAAACCCGCACCCCAAGCTAATTTCCTATACTCACACACCTTGATGGCGAAGGACAACATAATGGGAGGAATGAGAAAAAATACGCATTCACCCCTTTGCTGAATATCATGCTTTAAAATAGATCAACCTTTTTCTTCTGCATGTCTTGCTTCCACCTAGGCTGACGATAAAATGCTTCTTTCGTCATCCCCATTACAGTCTGGAACTCTTCCTCGGAGAGATAAGCCTGAGAATCCACAGTTGGGCAAAACCCATTAAGAAGATTATTCATGCAACAGATCAAATGTATTGTTTAAGAACATGTATGCAACTTCAGTATTTTCAAAATAATCAAAACGTCTTCGTCATTTAAACTAGCAGGAAATTCAAATATTGTCACAAACCCTTGAGAACTTAAACATTCAGGTACAAAAGTAATGGATGGTGATACACTAACCTCTCTTCGTTTAAAGTCAATTCCGGTGACTGGGTCCGTTGATTTGGTTTTCAATTGATCGTAAGGGAAAGTACTCCCATCACCATTTTCATGTGTTTGTTCCTCCTGCTTCACTCCTGAGTCCTCCCCATTGCTTTCTGATACCGATTCAACTCTTCCCTTCACTTCAACTTCTTGAACATCGTCCACTTCAGGAGCACTCTCACTTTTCACTTCATCTGCATATAGGAGAATAGAGATGTAAGAATTTGAGCTTTTTAAAATTACAGCAACAACTGAAAGCACCATATATGATTATGTAGCTAAAAAATCCACTAGCCACAAAGATGACATTACGCTTCACAATGAGTCTATTGATAAGTGATCACATATCCAAAGAGGTCAACCCAAAGGAGAAAATAAAATAAAGATAACAATAGAGGAAAAAATTGGGAGAAATATACGATTTACATTCAATCTTTCTAAAGTACGAAGGGGAGAAAGACAAGGTAGTTTTTACACACAGTTGTTGATGTTTGTCTCTTGCTACTTTAAGAAACATTAAAGTCAATCATGATGTTCTCAATTTCTAAATTATTCAAGGTATACCCCAGACTTGTTGAAAACATGGTAACGCGTGGAAAATCTTGAAACTCCTATTTGGCTCAATGGACAAGTTTGATAGAAATCTATATTTTTCAAGAAGACAAGCTATGAGAAGTAACCGGGAGGTGCCACCACGAAAATGAGACAGAATTTCTACGCGAACTAAAAAAAAAAAATGAAACAGTAATCATTTCAGAATAATCAGAACCCCTTGGGTTCAGCATTTTATGATGTTAATCCAAATCAATCAGACACTATTATCTATGGCTGCACAAATAAAACCACACTGGTCAGGAAGGAAAAAAGAAGAATATAAGGGTGTTCCTCACCAGAAGCATTCAAATCAGCCACAGAGCTTCTGCTGGATGGGGGAGGAGACACATCTGGTGATTGCCTTTTCTTTTCAGCAGTCAGGACATTTGAAAGAGCAGCAACAGCTGCAGCTCTCTGTGATCCCTGGCCGGATGTAGATGCCCTCGGTGTTACGCTTTTGCTGGGAGAAGATGGATTGAATGCAGAGGACAAGGCAGCTAAAGCTGAAGCCCTTTGAGTTGGTCCTCCTTGACCTGAACCATTGGATTTAGATTTATTTTGGTTCTGCATCAGCATAGAAAGCAGTCAAGAGTTGGGACAACGAAGCCCTTAACAAGTTCTTGTACTGAGTTTTATAAATGGAATATATCTGAGTCATCAAGTAAATGTCAACTACAACATGTTAACTGCAAGCAGAAGCCAAAGAAGGCTCATTATGACAGGTCTATTGGTCTATAGATGGAGAACTGTAAGACTGGCTACTACGAAGAACATTATAATGTTAGATGTTTCATACTCCATTACATTAAAATGTGTTCTAACCATACAGAAGCCAAAAATATAAGCAAACATATTGGATATGCTGCTGTTGCAAAAAAATAAAGAATGCGACCTCCTATGCATGGATAAGGAATCATGATTGAACTAGGCATTTACCTCCGAAGCATGAGCCAATCCAAAGAGCAACTGAACCTTCTTTTCAAATGAATTCCCATGGACCTGCAACATCACAGGACAAAATTCCTTACTGAGAATTGCATGTTAAGCAAATATAAAATTACACAAGAGAATTTCAAACGCATTTGGTCTTAAGAATGAAAACCTTAAAACTACGATCATATACACGTTCTCTAAACCATCAAAACAAAGGGTATTGCACAATACGATTGTGAAAAAGAGACGAATTTGAGGGAATTGTCACAAACAGTTCCATGTTAAAGCGAGAATAGGAGCACATGTGCAAGCTTCCATACAATGGTACGAATTGCTGGGCATCTGACCCTTATCAACAGCTAACATAAAGATACAGAATTTTGGGATGAAATAAAGCTTCAAGATCTGTCATTGTGTTCTTTTTCTTCTCCCCAATTCTTGAGCATAATAACATCAGGAGATTATTGTGCTTTATTAACAGCAATCTATAGCACATTTCTCCCACAAGATAGTGTATCATTTCTATTGATTGATGAGTTAAACGTGACATTGGTTATAGGATGGACCATGATAGCATGTAATTTTATAAACTACCCTCGTTTTGATCCTTAGCCTTGGCTTTAGATACCAAAGGTAGAGTTCTTTAATCTTTTGTCGAAAAAGAAATTGTTGCCAAAGAAATACTTCAAGTGAATAGAACACAGAATTTCTAGTATCTCAGACATACAGTAGCTTTTACAGGCTCCCATGAAAAGTATGTTGTGAAGAAGCATGGTTCATTCCCTTCTGTGACTTTGTACAATGGAACATCCCGAGACAGACCTTCCCAGGCTGACGCCATCTCTATGTACTTCTGCAAATAGACTTAATGCATGAATAGTTGAATACACAGGGATATAGATGAAAATGGACGAAAAAAATAGAATTGGACACTACGGAATACAACCTGGCCAATTTCAAATGCCTTTTCCTTCTCTTTTGTATCGACAGATTGGCCAACCCAAACGAAGACCTCGGCATGTGTGTCGAGTATTAACATATCCTCGGTCAACAGATCATCCTGAGAGAAGTTGTAAACTTCGAACACCTGCTTGGTTAAAATCACAAGGAAATAAATCTAGAAGTTCAAACGAGAAAATATGAGATTCTATGTGGGTAGGTCCTCTTTGGTTGCACGACAGGCTTTGGTTTAACATTCTATCTGCAGGCTAGATTTTAGGGATGGGCTGGCGTGGTAGCAAGTAACAACACTAAGAAATTTTCTAAAAAAAAAAGGTAATGAAGAAAGATAAGGAAAGTATCTTATATGCAAAGTTCGGAGTGTACCTCAAACTTTCCTGTGGACCAGCATAGGAGTAGGAAAAATCATTGACAAAAAGGCCACAAATAATGATTTATTAGAAAGACTGATATTAGTAAAACAAAAAGAGAGAATGTCAGGTTAGAGAGTATATTCTGACTACTCATCAAGAAATTCAGAAACAAGCAACCAACCTTTATTGAAAGAGAAGGTGTACAAATGAGCATCTCTAACAGTCTCTTGTGCTTCCTTCTTGCTAGTATAACCTTGCTTCCCTCCTAGAGCAAACCAGAATGTGGAGTTCTCAGTTCCCTCTTTTGCAAGTTTCAAAGTAGCTCCTGGCTGAACGATTAAAAGAGGTGAAATTCAAACTTATTATATAATACAAAGAATGGTAATAGGAAAAAATTCGATTTATGTTTCATACAAAAACAAATTTATGATTCCTTTATAATATTCTCAGAAAGGTGTTCATAGAGTAGCTCCGAGACTATTCTACATTTAAATTAGTTGACATCAATACGTTTTTTTTGTATTAGTAGACCTCTAAAGATTTAAGATTCGTAATCTAATAATACATTACACCTCACAGAACGGATCAAAAATTGGGTATGCTTGTAGTTCCATCCTCAGCTTTATCATACTTAACAGGAACCTCAGATTTCATTCATTATAAGTGAGTAATGGTTCTGACAGGTCGATTTCAAACCGAGGTCTGTAGTAAACTGGTAGCAACTCCCACCAAATTTACCAATAAGTCTAGCAAATGCAAGTGCATAGCCCACTATTCAGTATCAACATTAATTAGAGAAGGGGTAAAAATTAACTCATGTTTTTGTGTTTTTTTTTTTTTTTTTTGGCAAAAATTAGCTTATGTTAACAAACAGTTACTTCAAAAAATGAGAAATATACACTGACTTATTCCTTCACCCAGGAATAGATGATCAAGATAACAGCATGCATATAGCTCGAAGTTCCAGAAAATTTCAACCTTTTGTGAGGTATTCAAAGGCCTTTTAAGTAGACACTCTATCCTGCACAAGCCTCAATAATTTCTTCTTTCCAGTTTACATTGTAGAAATTCCAAGATATACAACGTTTGAAGATTCTAATACAATATTTCTGAACATTATGACTCTTACCTTATATTAATATAGTTGTGTCTTGTGGATTAATAAAATAACTGGATTAACCAAGAGCTATATTTCAGGTGCAGCATATAATAATCGTAACAGAAGAGCACGGAAAATGGAAAGAGATTAGTCTATATAGAGAACTCATACTTTCAACAACTCTGCAACTTTTACTACTAGTTGTTGCTGCTCAGGTGTACTCTGGTTTCCGTGCCAAGTGAAAACTGATGACCCAGATTGCAAAAGGAAACAGTCATTCGAGCTCAAAGATGTCGCCACCTAATAAAAAATAATATAACAAGTAACGTAAGAATTCCGGTTTTCCTCCTTTGATCTTGTTGTTTATGATCTTTTAAAAGTATTGTCTATTCTTTGACCTGTGGGTTTTTTAACACATAGACTTTGCATTGATGAGTTTTATGTTAAAGTTGACTTACACAATGAATCTAGGGATGATTTTTGGCGAAGTTGTTCTTCTTAACATAATGATTGTCCTCACAAAAAATCATCTCGGTTGAATGTGTCCAACTACGTCAAATCTTACCACAAAATTAAGAAATTCTGAACAACTGGATAAATCACAAAACATTCATATCTTTTCGCCAGCATTCGACATAGTTACACATATTAAGATTAGCATCTTCACCCAAAATCGGCCAAGAATCATTGTGAAGGTCCAGTTTGAGAGGGGAAAATATACATGCATTTTCTATAGAGATTTGGACAATACTTCAATCTCACAGATAATTCTTGAGAATAAAAATTCAAGAAATCCCAAGTTATATCAGATTAAAAAAACGCCATCTCAGAAATGCAGCATTGCTTTCCTTACATAACAAATTTCATGAGCTCCCATGTCAGATCTATCCAGGATAGTAGAGTTTTAGAGATGTTTGTCTGTCAAAAATAAATTGTTTCCCTCTATTTCTGAGATTGACTCAATCTGTTTGACAAACATTTTCAGGACAGGAATAAAAGCCTCTTAAATCATGGAAAGCCGTATGCGGATATGCCCATATGTGTATCCTACTTCTATGTGCAGTGACAAGGACAAGACAGGATGGTCTATTGATATGTAATAAAATCTTCAACTAGAAAAATTGTGGTGAGAAAATAGTCGTACGAAATTTGTTGGCTGGTATCTAAGCCCCTTATTCTTCTAATGTCTTCTCTCATACTTCGTATTCTTCCCTCATATATAGCAGTATAAAGTCTACCTATCAAAATAGAACAAAACTAGCAGTAAATCTTCAAGGCAAAGGTTTCAATTTTTTCATTTGAATCAAATGTCTAAACAATCTTTTTACTCAATTACTATTCATTCAAATATAAGGAAGCAAAATCCAGCTATTTTCTTAAATGGTTTGCCGAGGTCTGCAGGCTATTTTAACTTTTAGTTTCTACAATCAGATAACCCTACTGAGTTTTCCATTATGAATGTTTAGTTAAGGGTACTTGAGATTCTAGTAATTGGATTCTAGAAAAGTCATCCAGGTTGGGAATTCTACCATTTCTCATATTAATACATTTTGTAGAGTATGTAAGTCGTAACTTCAGATTTTAAAGACAGGAGAAGTACCATATGCAATTTTATCTTCAATATAGGTTTCTTAGTAGTTAGTACCTAGTAGCTTTATTTTTCGTTAATGTAGTATATACTCACATGAAGTGGTGTTGGTTCTTGACCTAGGTTAACTGTTGAGGATTGTTATGTATAGTACAATATAACTAATTTGACCTTACAAAGCAGGGACAATCTACTGGCTTGCAGAAACAATAGCTATTACAGCTTCCAATAACAGTTTTTAACAAAAAAAATCATTTCATAAAATCTGGATATAATTTGCCTAAAATAAGTACCATCATTCATTTTGGAAAGATGTCTACATTTAATATGGGAAAAATAGGTCAGCACTATTCGTAAAACTAGGCAAATTAATATGAAGTTTCATTAACATCATAAACACTACCCACTAACAAATATAAATGAAACTACAATAGTCTTTAACTCTTTATCACGTAAGCCTTGATGACGTAATACAAACAAATTAACAATGATGGTATAAAATAAATGCAACTCCAAGCAATAATTTTCTAAAGAGATTGGAAAGAACACATACTGCATCAACTTGCACTGTTTTATTCTCATGCAAAGATGTTCCCGAAATTCGAATGAGTGCAACACCATCAGCAGTATAGGTATCATCAGTTAAATCTTTATCTGTTATGAGCTTTTTGTAACCCGAGCTTATTCCACCCTAAACAGAATAAGAAACAAACAAGAATAAAAATCACTCCAGTATTGACTATTGAGGGATTCATTCCACATGAAACAAAATAGATCTTCCACTAAGATGACCTGTACCTTAAGGATAACCATTGGTTGAAATAGCGCAACAAATTGTGCGGGCTCTTTCCCTTGAATTATGCGGCCCTGCGATTATCCCTCATTAACTTTGACTTCGGAAAATCCCATGGCTTATCAATATGTGAAATCACAAATACTACCTGAACAGGTCTCCCTTTTAACGAATTCGCCATCGTTTTAGTCAATCGAGTAGCCATCATTTGGTCGTCCTGGAAGAAATTATGAAACGCTTAGCAATATTGACATCTTCTCAGAAGAATGAAGATTTAACAGAAACATAAATGGTCAAGACAGAGTTTATCATGTGAATTTCATCATAGCACCATGGGAACAATTGATGAAGCAAAAGAACAAAACAAAAAAACAAAAAAATTGCAAAAGAAGTTTTTTCTTTTTCTTTTTTTGAGAAATTCACTTGAAACAAGATCAAATGAGACTGAAGGTCATAGAAATTCTTTTTTTTTCAATAATATCCACTCATTTAATAGTTCGTACTTTGCAATCCTTAACTGCAGATAATGTGGTTGCCTTTTGTATCCCCCATCCTACTGAAATATTACTCCTAGTGAGCCAATCTACCTCTCTTCATTATATATGGATTTTGGTACGATACCTGCTGTCGTATATTATATATAGACTGTTGATTACTTTTACAATGAAGTAAATTTGACTCCTTTCCCCACCCAGCAAATTTGTTTATAGAATATCGTCAGAATTTGAAGTTCTAATCAATTCCTTACTAAACAGGAAAAGAGCATATTACATATATATTGATTATTTGCTAGTGGGATATTACATTTATAGTGACAGGCTTGCATCTTTTCTTATTGAGATAGAGCTATTACACTAGTTGAGTGGTTATTGTCTTATTGTTATACACGAGAATTCAGCATCAACCATTTTCAGTTCACAAGCCATGTGCCAAAATCCAATTATTTTAGGAAAATTTAACACACCTGTACACTATCCTTCCCTATCCAAATTGACAGGTAGTAATCTTCCTTCCTCTCACTTGAGTGGTACGTATAGAGAACAATATAACAGTCCCCACTGTAAAATTTACCAATGTCCTCCTTGGCAATTGGGGTCTTGGCACTTCCGTTGATGCACCATACCTGAGAAGTGATAGAATGTTATCATTTATGATCAGTATTAAAAACGAACACATTTCATTGAACTCCACAAAAAGCACTTGAAGGCAAAAGGATGCTGGTCAGACCTCAATTTTTCCACCTTTTTCAAGCAAAGGTGGGATGTCCTCATTCACAGGGGCGCCTTTTGTTACTTTGGCACCAACACCTTGTTGCTTCAGCAAAGCTAAGAGAATTGAAATAGTTCCATAATTAAGACCTTTTTCTTAGTAAGTCAGTTCAAAACTATAGAAATGAGTGATACCTGCTACTTTTCCACGCCCGTCTTCAGTACCAGACGTGGTTGCCCCCGTTGGCCACGACTCAAAGTTGGTTTTAAATGAATGTGGTTCATACCCTTGAATAATCCGGGTTATGCGTGTTGATTTTGGTCTATTTTGGTTAGCAATAAACTCCTGACAAACAAATGAGGTAAATGAGAATGCTTTTGTCTAACAATTACAGTTACAAACTTAATAAAGACAACAAACTACCTCAACAGCTTGGATGGCAGCTTTTCTATCCTCCAGTTGAGTTACTCGGCCAATCCAAACAAACACCTCAGCACCACAGTCCAATAAATAGAATTTGTTGTTCTCCAACATGGCTTTAGAAAGTGCACCTTCTACTAATGTGACCTGACCATCAGATATGCTACAGAAACAATTCCTAATTAGCACCATCTGTTCAATCCAGTAAAATTAAGTGACCAAAAACGTGTTTAGTACGTCATTTGTATTGACTACTTGAGTGCCATTTAATATATTCTTGAACACACCCAGTTCCTTAAGATATTGTATTTATTAATTCAAGGAACTGGGTGTCCGTGAAAAATGACACTCAAGTAGTGAATACAGCTGATTTACCAAATACTCTTTTGGTCCCTCCATTTCATAGAAATTATTTGTTTCTGCATTTTAAGAATGGTGTAGCAACAAGTACCTATAAAGTTGTCCAGGAGTGGTCTCCAGGGTAATATCATCTTCACTTGCAGCCTTTTTCCCTATTGGTGCATAACCACCAAATATGACCCAGAATTCACCTGAGTCGGACTCCGTTTGTAGCTTTCCATCCTCTGGCACAATGCAAATCCGCCACATACACAAAAGAAACAGCTAAAATGAGACCCTTATAAACAGATGCAACATATGAGAAGGTTATAAAAAGATAGATATATAGTTGTGATTTGTGAATAGCTGTGTTCCTTACCAACAATAGCAACATCACTTGTCCCCTCATGGTACTTGTCCTTGAGAAACTGAATCACTTCCAAAGCCTTGGCTCTTTCTTGAATGTTGGAGTTCGCACCATTAAACTGAAAAATCTTGTTCTCGGTGTCCAATATAAATACATCATCGTGATTCAGAGAAGACCGAACAAAGGGAACCTGCAGAACCATACAAATTTGATCTGACAGTGGTCTTGGAATAAGGAAAGTCTCATTGATAATTAAACAACTTCATAGTACCTGCTTCAATCTGACAACTCGTTTCCCTTTGCAAACATAGAGTCGAGTTTCAAATACTTCATCCTCACACATCTTAAAACCAGAAGCAATACCACCCTCCAGTGGAATAATACATGGTTTAAAGTATGACAAAAACTTGTCAGATTCATGCCCTTGAAGTTCCCGATGCTGCACCGCACGCCCTCCAAGCACTGCATCAAGCTCAATTGTCTTGATTGCCGCCGTTCCAGCTTCATCCTAATGTTGAAGAGTTTATGAAGTGTAAGACTTTCAATCTAATCAGCTTTTGTTGTCAAAAAGTTCTACAAACACACCTGACTAGTATCTTTTCCGATCCAAAAGTGAATGTCATATAGATAAGAGCCTCCCTTCCCAGAAGTTGTCTGCAGAGAATTTACAAAATAAGAGATTAAGAAACTGCAAGGGAATATCTGCTTCTTCCAAACCAAGACATCTATACTCACTATATTCAGTCTTATTTCCTAAATAAATTACTTATCGAATAGCAGAAGTGGGCCCTTCTGTTTGTTATTGCATTGAAGTAAGTCACAACATGTGATGTTGGATAACATATCTTTAGTGCTGTTAAGCAAATCATATTGGATCCATGGACCATTGATATGATTACAGTTCACAAATTGAGGTCTACTGGTCAAGTGTTCTTTCATGCAATCGTGCTTAAGAAGAATGATTCAGGTTGGTGGAAGTTGTCGGACAAGACAGGGTTAAGGATAACCACCTTCTTCCAAGTGGAAGCAAGAGTGAACAGATGAATGGACTAAAGAGATCCTTCAAAAGAAGTCCCTTTTGAAAATCAGATGATTTTGATGATCTGCGAACTGAGACTCCTCTGACAACTGGAACAAGTGTAAATTTGTAATTTAACACAAAAAGATCTATGTGTAAGATTAAAAATTTCTTTCCTAGGCCTCTGTGAACTCTCATGTATTCCCAAACAATCGCAAACCGTTGTAGAAGGAATAAATAGTGCGACAGAACTCACTCCTTTGGCCTAATTCTAGCAATCCTTGATTGACTGCCATACTTCATCCTTTCTCAGACCTATTTAACAGAAGCATTGTTGTCCTACACAGTCATCTATCATCAAGCCAGTTTATTGGTGCAAACCTCTTAATAAGTATAGTCTCAAATATCCTAATAATACAACTTAGAGAAAGTATGCCTTCAAATATAAAAACCAGAACTGAAAATTTCGGACTGCATATCCAGAAGTTTAAGTACCTGCAACACAATGTAAGAATCTCCCATGTAGAATTTCCCATGTTCAGATTTTGGCAATGGAACTGGCTGGAAGTTCTCAATCCGCCAGATTTCAGTCCCTCTGTAGAAATATGTTAAGTACCAAAAACAAGACACATCAGGCATAACCAAATTTCTTCAAGGATGGTACACCAATGACAAGAAAAAGGATGACACACTTGAACTTGTTTTCAAATTCATCGTGAACATTTCGACAAATTAACTTGAGAATAGCTTAAATTTCTTTCAAATTTTCTCACAGTATAAATAGAAAACATTTACGCATCAAAAAAAATAAAAATCATAATTTGTGCAGCGCAAATATCAAGGATACATTCTCTGACCCGCTCCCTGAAAAGCAGGATCCACAATTTTTGCAGAGCCAGCCATTGTTTCAGAATTCTCTGGCTAATGGCTTTCAGATGCTCGGCTGGTGTGAAAAGTCACAGCGATAGACCCCGTATCTGAAAAAATGATTATAAGAAAAGAGGACAAGTAATGAAATGGTGAATATGAACATTGAGCAAGAAATAGCATAGGCATTACATACATTCGTTGTCAGTCATTTGATAAATTGTTGGCACAATTTATCTCTGGACCAATCAAACAAGCATAAAACAATTTCATGAGAGGCTCTTCTAGTTGGCTTACATAGTTATCTTCCACTTCAAAAACAAAAAACCACTACAGAGTATCCTCTGAATCGGAGTAGACAATGAGCAAACACGCAGGATTTAGTGGATCTGAAAATTGAGTCTAGTGAAACCTGTGCAGTAATAGGTCTACAGAACTCACTCAGCTCATGACACACTGTCATTTCAAAACACAAAATGATTATGAAACCCATCTTATATAAAACTAAAGTATGTGTTACCAACATACTTCATCCTTTGGTTCAACTCTACTTTTTTTTTGTCAAGTCTCTTACGTTCGTTTTTAAAATGAGATTTACTTGTTGAATGTCTCTTAGGTACATTTTCAAAATCCTCCTCTATCAATTTAATATTGACTTCAATCAAATAAATGAACACATTTACAAATGTATGAGGATAGGCATAAAACATATTATAATATTAATTCCTGGTCATTTTCAAACTGCCTTTGCATTTAGATTACTAAATATCCTCCCTAATGAGATATGGCGATATGAAGTTTTCAGATATTGCCACCCAACAGATTCACAACGGTCACTGTTCTGACATATGCTGTTTCACATGGTGTCAGTACATCAGTGAGAACAGACGCTCTATCATTTTGATACCTCATTTCATCAACAAATACAGTAACCACCTTCTATCAAATGTATCAAAGTAAATACCATTCTCTCAATGCAGGCTCTAATATAACGCTTGTATCCAATCAAAAGCCACAGTATCGATATATGGATCTCTATGTGAATCTTCACTTTTCCCGAATTCTAAGTAATTAGCTTTTTTAAAACACTTCGTGTTGCATTTGTTATCTCTAACTGAGAATAACAGCACGCGGCATTTATTTCTTACTGTTTTAAGCTCCATCATTCAATATTCTTTTAAACACTCCAAAGTCCAAAGTGATTGTATGATACAATGTTGGAACTCTAATTTCCAATAAAAATTATGATGTCTACTTAAGCTAACTCTTAAATCTGTATTGAATAGTTCGTAACAAATAGAATTATGAAAAGTTTCTAAATTTAAACAAATTTACAGAAACACAATCATTTTCTTATGAAAAATCTGTTTTGACAGCTAATTTCCAACAAACAATCTACGTGATCACCTTAATCTTGCAAAACATGTAGTAATGTAATTAAAATCAATCAAAACAGATCAAAATCATCAAACAAAACATATATAGATTATCATATACGAAATTAAATCAAATAATAAACAAGAATTGAGATCAATTGAGTATTAACGAACAAAACAGAATTACAGATCAAAATTAAGATCTAATAATCTAAAAAACAACAAACAAAACAAGATTAAATTCAAATAATGATCAATTAGATCAAAAGAACAAACGATCCAATTCGAATCGAAAAAAACATACTTGAGAATCAAGAGATAAAAGAAGATCTTTCTCTTTCTCTCTCTCTCTCTTTCTCTCTCCGTTCAGAGAGATAGATAGAAGATAGAATAGAAAGGTTTTCTTTCTTTTTTCTTGTTAGAGTGAAGAAGAGAGAGAAAGAATGGGAAATGAGGACGACAAGAAGAAGAGTGAAGGAGCTGGCAAAGCAAAGGATACTTGAAAAGTGAATAATTGCTCTCTCTATCTATCTATCTATCTACCTTTTGCTTTTTAACTTTTTGAATTTTTTTTTTTTTTTTATTTTTTCAATTTGAAGATAGAAATGGAAGAAAGAAAGGAAATGAAAGCAAGTTTTAATTGCTTTGGGCAAAGAAAACTGTAAATGAGAATATGACTAATGTCCAGGCTTTAGACAAAAAAAAAACAATATTTTTTGTGTTAAAAAAAGGATAAAGAGGAATTATAGGAAAAGATCCGGTCAGAAGGTCCTATTTCCTCTTACCTTATTCCTCTAAAGCCAAGGTGGCACCACCGGCCATGCTGGAGTCTCGTCAATTCTGAATCTCCAATTCAAAAAAGCTGACTTTACTGTTATTATTATTATCACTATTACTCTATTAGGGCCCATTTGTAGTATATATTTGTTTAAGTGGGTTGGGTTGATATTCAAGGGCCCATTTACTTTACTATTCATTATTCACCATGTGTTTTGCTGATACATATATGGGATATTCAAGTGTCATGTATTGCCTTGATTATTAAGGAAAAATACCCAAAGAGCCTAATTCAGACCCTACCATTGGGTCAGGTAAATAAGCTGTTTTGTTATTGACAATGTTTGCATCAAAGTTAGATACAATATTTTCAAGAAAAATGTCCAATTAAATGATTCTCAAAACTTTCAGAACCAGAGTTTTTACATAGGACTTCATTCATGATAATGGATTAGTGATCATGGTCGGTTTGATACAACTAATGAAGCAATATAAGTTGATGAATAAAATAATTATGGTCGGTTTGAGCTTTAATTCCGATCAAACAGTCAAAAGGTTTATTGAAATTGATCATATTGTAGCTAGCGTTTTATTTTGAATGAAAATTGCAGCCCAAGTCCAACTCAGGCATGAAAATGATGGATATCACGGGCTTAGCAAGGCCCACCCACCCACCCAAGTGTGACGGCAAGCTAGGAATTTGGAGAAATCATTTGGATGCCTGCATCTTGTGTTGCATTTTGGCCGTCTAGCTAAGAAAATCAACTGAAGATATTGTTTGTGGAAATGCATCATGCAGTGCAGTAAGGACTCTGCCTTGTAACATTTTGTTTTTTTCTTTCAGGGAATTTTTAATTGGGAACTGAAGATTCAAGGGGAAAAGAGATTCCATCAAATTTGGAATATAAAACGATGGTCAATTCTCAATTGCTAATATATTGTCACTTGTCAGGCGAAATTTCAACAATTTCGATTTTTTGTTGATTTCTTTATTTCTTATGTTTTTGTTAATCAATATAAAATTTGAAATGCGGCAACACCTGAAGTTTCTTTGATAGTAATCTTATGATCCATGTCAGGGGTTCATTATACAAGAGTGTGGTATTATATCAGTGGCACCAGACCACCAATTGCAATGTGTCGATCGATGTGGGATGGTAGTGGACATATCTCAGCAAAAGTTGGAAGATGTGCATCTTGCAACAAATTGTCGCTAAGTACATCTCTTCCCTGTGTCAAAGTTCTTGAAAACGAATCAATTTGTTGTTCTGAGAAACCACAAATGTTTGCCAGAATTGTGTATCGAACTTCTAATGGTATAGTGTAATACTGTAATGTGGCCAGCTTGTGTCTCTATGTTGGTTTAAGTATGCCTTTCACCTTGTTCTTCTACATTTCTATACAGGAATCTGCTGTCTGCATCCGATAATTTTCATTGGGCAGGTCTGTATCATGAAGTACAGACTACAGCGTTTAGTTCAACTTGCAAGGATGTAGACATAATCACATGAAGTTACTTCTTGCCCCACCACAATGTGCTCGAACTAATAATTGAAGGCTAAAGAGCAAATTCATTGGTCCTTTCTGAAAATAAAATACAAATGTTTGATTCAAGAAAATTCATCCAAAACTGGAGGCCCAATAATACCTCAACTCAGCCCAAGATAAATCTGAACCAACTAGCAGATTAATTTGTTCTTTGTTAGTGTGTCCAGCAGATCGAATAGTGGACTTGTAAAATAAGAAGCCCACGCCCATAGACAACAGTTGTCAGAAGTACAGAACTATACAGAGTACAGACAGTTTTCACAATGTTCTCGTAAGTCCTAATGCTTGGAGACATAAAGTAGTTGGCTAGTACAGTAGCTGGACCATGATACTACATCTGTGTCAAATATAGGTAAACATGATTTTGATTTTAAGGGTTTTTCGCAAATAAACATTCATCTTTGTCAGCAAAACTATAATGAGGCTTTTGAACCATAATTTTAGCATGCAATCCCAATTTTTGTCATCCGATGTTGTTCAAGAAGCAGCTTTTCATGTTAACGCAAACCAAGCCAACCAGAACAAGAAAGGTAGCCACATTCAAAGATACGAACATCCACATTTGAGGGGCATTTTTGTCAATAAAAACAATAGGTTTCTCTCTTGGCAGGACCCGTTTGGCATACTTCTCCAAGAACACTCTCCATGCAGTACAAGTTCATAAGGAGATAAGAGCATTCCCAATGGTAGGTTTTAAATCACTTTTAGCAACTTTTAGTAAAAAACTTTTGCCAATAGAGGGTTTTAACACACTTTTTAAGCAAAACACTTTTATCTCCTTGGCAAATTTGCCAAGGAGTTAAAAGTGTCACATAGCACCATTTTATTAATTAAAAATTAGATTTCATCACAATGTACACTATATTTTTTGGGAAAAGTGAAACCTTAAATTTTAACCCTTGTTTTAAAACCAACCATTGGTAACTCTAAAAGTGCTAATCACTTTTAACATAAATTTTATGCTAAATTTTTTTCTCTCTCTCCTATGTGGCACCTTTAAAACCCTTTTACTATTGGGAATGCTCTAAAAGTGTTTTGCTTGAAAAGTGTGTTAAAACCCACTATTGACAAGAGTTTTTTACTAAAAGTTGCTAAAATTGATTAAAACCTACCATTGAAAATGCTCTTAGTCATTCATGTTTTTTTTAGTTCTAAATTAGGGTTTGGTATTGATTAGAGATTCTTGATTAGGGTTTATGAGAAGCAAGAGATTCTTCAAATTAATCCATTGGAAAACATTGCACAGTGCCATAGTGAAACTAAATAGGGTGATTTAGGTTTTGGTCACCACTTTTTAGTATAAATTAGGTTTTGGAGCCGGTTTTTTTCTTTATTAGGGTTTAGAGCTCATTTTCGAACCAACAACTAAAAAAACCCGGTTGAACCGAAAATATTTTCAAAATACCTAAGTTTACCCCTGAAACTCACGTGATTTGCACGTGATCACTAACCCTAATATAGTTTTGATCAGGGATATTTTGGCCATTATAAACAATTACTTGGGTCAATTGTCGGTTCAGCTCTAAACCCTAATAAAGAAAAAAACCGACTCCAAAACCTAATTTATACTAAAAAGTGGTGACCAAAACCTAAATCACCTAACTAAATAAAACACACACAAACATACAATCCATAAAAACATGTACTTTGCACCTAAAAACATTACAAAACACAAAGTTGAATGATACTCAATGTTTTCGTAACAATGATTCATAATAATAATTAAGGAAGATCAACTATTGTTCAAAAGATAAAGGGAATTGCCCCCACACGATCACTAAGCTACTTGATTAAGGTTGAAAACCCTTTTGATCCTTCACCCAATTAATATTCCTAACTTCTGATTTAAAATGAAACAAATCGCCAATATCATCATTTCATGCTTTTTATTTCATAATAACATCATAGTCCCACCTATCTCAATTCTCAACGCCTGAATAACGTCATTAAGGAGCAGATTTTTGCTCAAAATGTTTGGCATTGCTAAATTTAGAAATACTAGCTTTTTAGCGGTTTCATCTACTGTACATGCTACTGCATCAACATACAATCAATTAATCAAATACCTTGTATACGCATAAATTTGAATTTTAAAAGCAATATATGAATCATCTATAATCAAAATAACATACATTATTAGGAAGAACAAAAAGGGGGATATGTCTACGTTACCTAACCTGCAAAAAATTACCAAGGAGACCATTCTTCCTTACTTCAGTAGCATTACTGTTTGCAGCATACCAAACAGTAGTTCTGCTCTAAAATTATACCTAATTATAAAAGACTGTCAATCTGTCATGCTTACCTCGTTAGAACGTAAAATCAAATATTTACACAGACAGAGAGAGGTCAGCAAGGTTAAAAAGAGAGCAGTGTGGAGCCCAAGTGTGTTGGTAGGGTTTACTTCCACAGCATATAATGATTCCTCCAAAGAGTACCATACAGCCTTTTCTCAGGGATGGATTGTAGTTTGAGATGACATTTCACAATCCCTTTGTGCTTTGACTGATTCTCTGTGTCTCTCTCTCTCTCTCTCCCTAGCTCTTTCTTCCTTCCTTGCTGCAACAAAGCTGCCACAGATCTTTATTTCTATCTCTCTCCAACCTTATTATGATTATCTTCTCTCCATAACAACCTATTGTCTAGAAGACAAACTCTCTCTCTCTCTCTCTCTCTCTCTCTCTCTCTCTCTCAAAGAGAGACTAGACTAATCATTTGATTTCAACACATAACAAGTCATAGTGAATCTCAAATGGGTATATGTTCCATCCATGAACAAACACTACTTTTCAATAAGGGTATCATATGCATTTTAAAAAGCTGATGCATATTTGCTGCAGGGGGGAAAAAAAGGCTTATCCAACTATATCTAGAACCTTTATACTACTGCTAAATGCTAACTATACTGATCCCTTCTTGTTAGCAAGGCTTCAATTAAAAAGAGAGAATAGCTAAGAACAAAGGTTTGACACTTGATAATAATGCCCACATCATAAATTCATGCTGTGCCACAATCATTCAAAAAGAAAAAGTAAGTGGATAGGAGTATATTTCCTGTCAATAGTGAGCAACTCTCTCCAACTACTTATAGCCACTTTTAAATATATCTTCACTTCATTTGTAATGAAAGCATTGGGAATTGATGTTTTGTACAATAAGCATACATCTGTATGTCTACATGTATTATTACTATTATTTGTGATCACTGCATTTCATTTTGTTAAATCTACTAAGCTTTATAGGTACAATATATGCCATATATTGAAGAGTTCATGAACTACTAAAGGTAGTAATTAGAACAAAACTATTACTGTTATACTAGAGCTAACTTCTTATCATATATTGCAGTTAATATGATACAAAACTTTAATTAGATGAGAAAAATTATTCCATTCTTAGCAACTTGGAGTAAAACTAACCTAGCTCTTTGGGATTCTTGAACTAAAAAATGAAAGGAAATTACAGAAAAGGATGTAGCAAAAAAAAAGACAGGCAAGTATATGGCTTATATGTAAATTAAACAGATGCTCAAGCTCTTACCTAATAGCCACAACTCTATGCAAGTATATGGCTTATATGTAAGCATAATGGACGACACAATTCACCACGTTTTAAGACCAACCAATTGTCTATACTAGCGAGTCTGCGAATGTGAGGATTCATTGTCTTGTTCAACTTCAGAAGCGATTTCATCATCTTCCTCCATGTAATCAACATTGTAAGCTGAGTGTCCTTCTCCAAAGGCCTTGATATGGTCCTTTAAAGACCTCTTGTGCTTAAAATCTGATCCACATATGCAATACCATAATTTCCCACAGTTTTTTTCATGTGTTCGCCAATCACCTCTCACTGCAAATGCCTTGCTGCATTTCCTACACATGAATGGCTTAATACCATGCTTTCTCTTGTAATGAGTTTGCAGTGTTCTGAAGTCCTTTAGAGGCTTTGATCGTGGGTGATCAATATTGTTCCTGCACCCTGGTGCACAACAATAGCAAGGAAGTCTAAGCATTGCTGTTGGTTGAGTACCCCTTAGAGATTCAGGCCCCTTTCTGTATTGAGATCCATGACCCCACATATGCATCTATGAGATCAAATCACAGGAAGATAACATAAACATCATTAGAAAACTGCAGAGACCTACATTTAATCTGCATAAGCTTTAAAACAACTTTTCCTTATGGTATAATTTGTAATGCAGTCCTTTGGTTTTAGAGACAATTGTGATTATATATAGCACTTTACACTATGTTAGTTTCTGTTTTATTACTCATTCTCAATGCATATTTGAATGTACTGTAATTAAAAATCCACTTATACATAAAGCTAAAGGACAGTTATTAGTTTTGTCCCAAAACAAGATGTAAAATTACCCCTTTTTATTTCCCTTCTTCAAATTGTGTATAAATGGGGGCTCTTTCTATTCCCAAGCTACATGGTATATATAGGAAGGAAACAAATGAATGCTTAAATAAGTAGGGCAGAAAATGTGAATGTCACATCTTGTATGTATTATAGAATGAAATGTTACATCACAAAGGGGGTTCAAATTTAGAGGTTGGAGTCTTTGATGAAGATCATCTGAATTCAACTGAACAAATTGCAGTTCACACGTCTTCTTGTGTAGAAAGAAGTACACAAACTTCAAAGTATACCAAAAGCATAAGGAACATTGTCTGTGTTGTTCAATCACATAAAGAAAGTTACTGATCAATTTTCAGTTGGACCAGATAGATAGAAAGATAAATAGTATTCAAATCCCCAAAACTTACACACCATGCAAATTAAAAATAGATGATATTCATTATTCATTGTATACAAATATAAAGAACTCATCAGAAAAGAAAAGGAGATGAAAACAAAAGATGAGAGAGATAGATAGATAGATAGATAGATTGCATGGACAAAACTCTCTTTTTTATCCAATCAAGCAAGAAAAGGAATAGAGCAAACAAAGTTAAAAATGGGTTTTTTGGTTCCTTTTACAATTGAAGAAGATAACCAAAAACACCTACTCAATTAAATAAAGAAACAAACCTGCATGTTGTTATATCTGTTGAAGGTCTTGCAACAAACAGGACATGAAAACTGTGTAGGACCAATAAGAATCTGAGAAGGGGTAGGGATCCAATATTGACCTTTGTTGAGTCTACCACTTGAACTTGAAGAATAACCAGAAGAAGCAACACTAACACCTTCCTTATCTACTATCTCTGTTGAAGAATAAGCTCTATTGGATACCAAATCACTAGAACTTGGGCTTGGAAGTCCTATGTTTAGGGTAATAGTAACACTATCAACATCAGAATTGCTAGAAAAGAAATTCCTTTCATCTATGTTTTTCTTCTTGTCATCTTCTATGGCACTAGAAGAGGGATCTTCTTGTTCTTCATCATGTCTTGTTGGACTTAAGCTTAATAAGGGTAGTGCTTCTCTTAGAGGGGGAGAGGGAGGTGGGGTTTGATAGTGAAAATAAGAGTGAGTAGTAGTAGTAGTAGTAGTACTAGTGTTGATGATGTTGTTGTTTGAATAAAAGTTGTAGGAATAAGGAAAAGAAGGAGATGGATTAGAAGTGGAGAATGAATTCTGATGGAAGAGAGGTTGAGGATGGTTGTTGAACCATCCAGGGAAGAAATTGAAGTGGGGATCTGTCATGGTGAGTGATAAGAGAGATGGGTGCAATACTAGGTTATTATAGAGACTATGGAGAGAGAAAGAAGGAACTAGTATAGAAAAATCACCAGAGCCAAAGACCCAAAGTCCAAAAACGTTTGGAAGAGGGATTAGAAAGATGGAGGAGAGAGAAAAAGATTGTGTACACCTTCCTCCAAGAGAGAGAGAGACCCAAAAAGAAAAACAAAGATTACTCAAAAAGCAGCAAAGTGTGGAGAGTAAATAAAAGTCACAAAATTAAAAGAAAAGTTGCAAAGTAGAAAAATCACCAAATCAAGGATGATAATAAATGGCCCCATCATTCAAGAAAATGAAAGATATCATATAAGGAAGAAGAGCATTTTGCACCATATACATAATACTGTACACCTTTTTACATCAAGTATAAAGACCAACATATATGTAAATCATCTTGTAAAGTATAATAAAGGGCAAACTTGACACCAACTATAAATACTTTTTATAATGAAATATTTCCATTAAGATTTAAGACAGATGGAGAGGAAGAGAAGGATATATATTTTGCTAAAGAAAGGCAAGCAATGTAAAAGAAAAAGAAAGAAACAAGACTGAAAACAGAGAAGAAGCAAAGGGGGATGGGAGGATAGTGGGAGAATGAGATAATCTTGGGACTTGAAAGAACAGACTCCTTATTGGAGAATGTGTTCAAAAATTCCCATTTCAACTCAAGTAAAAATAATTTATTAATTAGCATAAAAATTTAAGAAAAAATCACAAAAAAAAAAAAAAAAAAAAAAAAATTGAAATAGGAAAATGGAAAAACTAGTGGAACAAGATAAGAGAGATGTAGGTGTTGAAAAGCAGGAAAGATGTCTTGGGAGAGAAAGATGACTTTGTTGTAGTTTGTAACTTTTGTACAACAACCACCATACATGTATACATAATACTACATACTACATGTATACATGTTGATTTACATTTTTCCAAAGGGGGAGCATGAGTTTTCACTCCTACCCAGCATTTGCTTTGATGTAAGCGCTTTGGTCGGCTTGGGTTCACTACCCTTCCTTCCATCATCATTGTCTTATCTACTCACACTCCATCTGTAGTTCTGTATGCTTCTCTGTACACACTTACATTTACATCCAGTTTACTGTTCCTTATGTCACTCTCTCTCTTTCATCTTCATAACCCCACTGAAATGAAAAAGACCACTTGTTTGTTTGGCTTTAACTTTCAATTTCATGCATGTATATATGTTGTAATCGAACGTGTAAACACTAAATGTTACAAGTCACTTCATTTTGGTGGTATTAGAGCATCTCTAATGGGTCTGCCATGTTTAGCCTACACATGGGACGATTTAGCCTCCACGTCGGTGCCACCTCATTTTCTATCGCTTTTTTTAGCAGGTCTTCCATACCTATATCAGGGGTATCCCTAACGCGTTTCCTATTTTTTTTGCCAAATTTTTATCTTCCACGCTGGTTGCACCAGCGTGGAAATGTTTTTTTGTTCCACGCTGGTCCAACCAGCGTGGAAGACTTGGGCTTCGCGTGGTTGGGCTTGGGGGCAGTAGCTGGGGTGGGCTTGGAATTAAAAAAAATTAAAAAAACTGTTCCACGCCGGTTTGACCTGCGTGGAATAAAAAAAAAAAAAAAAAAAAAATGTTGATTTGGTAATTAAACATTAAACATTAAACATGTTAATCATCTCTAATTAATCATAATTTTAATTAATTAAAAAAAAAAAAAAAGGTTCCACGCCGGTTTGACCTGCGTGGAATAAAAAAAAAAAAAATATGTTGATTTGGTAATTAAACATTAAACATGTTAATCATCTCTAATTAATCATAATTTTAATTAATTAAAAAAAAAAAAAAAGGTTCCACCTGCGTGGAATAAAAAAAAAAAAAAAAAAATTTTTGCACGCTGGTTGAACCAGCGTGGAACATTTTATTTTAGCAATTCCTATAATTCTATCTTTGGTTCGATTTTGGACGAAGTTTTAGCAGACCGGCCCACCACATCCTACGTGGATAGCCGGCTGCTAAAATTATAGACGACGCGTTAGGGAATGCTTTTTTTCGGTATTCCTATAATTTGGATTTTAGCAGACCCATTAGAGATGCTCTTAAAGTGAGTGTGACAACAAATACACCTTAAGAGAACATATGTGGCCTTCAGATCTCACACAGTCCTCGAAATGAAACCTTTCAAATTTGCCTGAATTGCCATTAAACTTAGGTCTAGCTGTTTTTTCTTAAAGTGGAATGAATTTCAACAAATAATTTGCTTCAAAAAGCCTGCAGAACTGATATTAAAGAGTAGTGAACCAAAATTGAAGCAGATAACCTGTGGCTATATAGCACATTCTGGTTGCATGGTGCAATGAGTGATCATTATACCGTAGCCATAAATTGCATTATGATCAAAATGCAGACATTATTGTTCAAGGAAAATCCAAAATATTATTAGCAACATTATAAAGACTTGTCGTTCGTGAATTTATATATATTTTCAATGAAATGCCAGCTGATAAACCAATCTTATAATTTTAAGCTTACAGAAATATCACTAGTACCAAAAAAACCAATGGCATGGTTTTGAAATACAATTCGATGATTCGATCTATTAAGTAATTCCATATAAAGCATATAAGCATATATATTATCCTTAGCTAGTTGAGTATGGTTAAGGTGGTGTTTAAGATTTATCTTCTTGGTAGAAACCAAAGAAGAGCTTTATGTCTCTCAGTTCATCTTTAACGGATTTCATGGATCTATTTCACTGTGTGTTCACTGTTCTGCATGTTAAAAGTGGGAGGAGTAGAAAGTACCCTGATAGTTCAAATTGAGAGTTTGACCGATGGTTTAACTAAATTTTGACTAGAAGGTTTAATTAAGTTGACTGCATGAAACAGTACTGATGACTTTAAACTACTACAGCTGGTTGGTTCATTGGGGGCTCTTTGGGGGTTGGAGTTGGAGAAGGAAGAAACAAATACATTTATACATGGTAGACTTAATAAAGCAAAGTACATGAAAACATAAATACTGGGAAACAACTTTCTGCAACTCTGACCTGTATGGCTACCCAAAGCACTCTCCTTTCATCCTTTGGTACATAGTTGTACAGAATTTCACCATCAAAAGTCTCCTAGATCCTTCTCTCTAGCCACAATTAGCGATCCAAGTGTGTTTTGAAAGAGAGAGAGAGAGTGTGGAGGGTATTGCACTATTGCTACATATTCATGACTATGGCCTATGGGACCCGCTTTATACTATATGCTAGTATCCTCTCTAGCTATATAGATTGATGAGTTTGTGAATTGTGACAATGTTGGCAAAAAAAGAATAGAATTAAGTGGAATATCTAAAGAGAACAATTTGGATGATTGGTAATATTTATGAAATGGGAATTATTGCACCATCATCTTAGCTTTTTCACTGATTTGTGAAGAGAAGCATTCAATCCTCTATCCAACCTTCTTACTAAATCAAATGAATACAAAGAAAAATTAAGAGCAATGGTACCAAAAAACACTATTCAAACTGTTTTAAGCAGACTAGAGTACTAGCTAGACTATTCAAACTTAGCTCTCCATTGCCCATCTCTTTGTCTTTGAAGTTGTTCATTACTTCATTGTGATTGTATCAGATTGTTTAAATCCAGTAGTAGAATACTAAAATTACTCAAATAATATACAGACCGGCCTATTGATACTTATTTTAAATACATGGGCATTTTAAACAAAGACCTGCAATGCAACAATGAGATCCACATATATAGGGAGCCATAATTGGTCTTGCCATGTGGATAAAACATGAACTACTGGTACCTTGCCAACCAGCATTTCTCATCTTTATGTTATAGAATTTTTGTAGCTATTGTATACTAGCATGAGGTCCCAAAACTTTAGATTTTCATAATAATGCATAGTAGAAAATGTTCCAAATACTATGTTCCCTTTATTTTCTGCAACCGACATGATATTTTTTTTAGTGATATCCCAATGGTCAGAACTCAATTTATATATCTTCTTCTCTGTTTTTTTTATTTGTCTTTTGTTGGTTCCTTGGTTGGAATTGTGCCAAATTCCACATTTTCAAGATATCATAATGCACAAGTTATTTTAAACAAATTTTGTACTCTATATTCTTTAGAATAGAGAAAATGTGTTCACACTCCAGATTAAGCATGAATAATGGTCTGAACATCTCCTTATTTAGCCCATAAGACCTCATCAGATCCCAAAACATATAACCAAAAGTGTGTATTCTTGACAAGGAGAATTTCAAGTCAGATGTTCCATCTTCACTAGACTAGTTATTTGATATTCGAATGAACACAAGAAAGAAAAGACTTGTGATTCGAGGTAAGAGGGGAGACAAAGCTGTCCCCTTTATGTTGGAATGTGAAAAGGAGGAGAGGGGGTGGGTATATAAGTATATTAGTAGTATATAGAGATAAAAATATATTCTTTGATCAGAGTGATCAGTGATGGATGCTTTGGTCTCCTTGGGATTAAACTTCACTGCATGGAAGAAGGGGAGACACCAAATTGTAATGTTCTTTGTGCACGTAGCTAATGTTGAACAACAAATCCAATTTTCAAAAAGGTTTGTCTATTGATTAAATCTTCTTATTCAAAGTTAATGATTAATTCAAGAATTAGTCTATAAAATCTAGTTGACACTTCTTTAGAAAGATTGAGAGAGAGTGGGGGGAATGGAAGTTTTTCATAATTAATTCACAACATTGTAAGACCAATGTTATGGTCTCATTGTCAAGAATGTCAAACTGAATATCACAAATCTTGACCAACTTCACAACTTTTTCTGAATTTCCAAAAATTGCCAATATGTAAGCTTACATAATTATTATTATTTTGAAAAGAAAAATAAAAAAAATATACACTATATGTTGATTTTACTCAGAGCTGTACCATGGACTTCATATGGTACTATCCGAAAATGCTGGATCAACATTCTTACACAATATAGCCATATAGGATTGGACCACTAATCCATTGAGGAAAAGATGAACATATATCATCATATCATAGGTTTGGTGGAGGAAGAATTTGTTCTATTATTAGATAGTTGTTAGTTCCTTGTTAAAAAATTTGCAAATGCTTCATGTTCTGTCTGACAAATTTCTTTTCCTTCATAATGTAAATGCACTGAAAAAGATCTTTCAAATGAGGAATATTTTCTCTACAAAAGTTTCAACAACCAGAGCAATGTTCGACTGCCTGTTGAAATTGTAACCAATGTGAAGTACGATCTCTATTGTTGGTTTAAGTGATTATCATCCAGGCCAACTTAACAAGTGTGTCATTTGGCATGTATAGTAAGATAAACCAGAAAAATTTACAGAAACTTGTTTGGTCGTGCTGTACCATTACCGCTGTACCATTACCATTACAACTGTAAATGTAAGAAAATGTAGCCTGATCTTGCAGTAAATTTGATATTATTTTTTCTGCAAGTAAATATATAGCATTACTCTTAATCTTACCATTGTTGGGAAGAAAAGACCAAGGTTAGTTAGGAAGAAAGGTATCTGGTTTGGCAGCTATGGTGTAACTGTAACTTCAGGTTGTTTACTTTTACCTGTACCCTGCACTCATATCTCTTCTCATTTCATTAATAAATGTGGAGTTGAGATTATTATTTCAGAATGGTTGGTTGCAGAGAGACTGAGAGAGTAGTCCGACCATACAATCCAGAATACAGAGCAAAATCATCCAATTTTTTCTTGTCTTAGGTCTTAATAAATTCTCCAGACAAATAGAATAATGCCCATAAAATCTATTCATCATGCTGACGTCAAATCATCACATACCGTACATCTATGGACTACAGTCTACACAACAAACCCACATGCAAGTATACGAGCTATTATTAAAATGAAAGTGAATATTATGATATTTTTTTTCTCATTTCATTTCATGGTAGGTAAGACCATAGTTTAAAATTCCGAATTCAGGCGAAATTTTGAATTTGAAAAAAAAAGTATATTCCGACATTCTGACCCTCAAAACAAAGAAGTCACCAGAAATATCAGGAATATTCTCGGTTATTCTCAGAATTTACAATATCGATTAAAAACTGGTATATTCCATCAAAATTTCGCTAAATATATCTGCATTTTGAACTATGGGTAAGACTTGGACCTCTAGCATTTATAGAGATGATGACTAAAATGAGTTATCATAATAACGCTCATTTTTATTTGTATAATTTACATAATTTTTTCCATTTTAGTGGTTGCCCATGAATACTGTATGTACGGGCATTTACCATCATCGCATTTTCTCATGATGATATACCTACGTTCTAATATACATCGGGGTCCTGTTTATTTCGAATGTCCTTTGATAGATTAACGACCGTTCGTATATTCTTGAATGAACCGTGGGAATGTTTGGTGTAATTGATACCGAATTGGTAGAATGTTTAAATACATTGTCTTCTAATTGAGTATGACACATTTATGTAACAAAAACTTGTGGGGATTCCCTAACAAGGCCTGTCTGCACTTGAACTCCTATCACAATCACACTAGAGTCTTGGTAAACAGTCACAATTTAGTTTCGAAATGGCACAAACATATCACTATTTGAAGCACAAGAAATAACAGAGACTATTATTTATCGTAATTATTGTTGAGTACTTAAAACTAGATGTTGATGTGCCCGTTCATCCAATCTTAAATGTTGTACTGTAAAACATTTTTGCATAAGAAAATTCCAGTAACCAATAAAGTTTTGAAAAAGATGTAGATTTTCATATATACTTCCTCCTTGGCTCCTTTAATTGTAAAACATTTTTTCTTTCTCTTTTGCTTTAAGTATAGGTATCTTTATCTCCCTCTCATAATTCATACCAACAACCATTACCACATTAAACTTCGAAGAATCCAACCTCATAAAGCTCACTTTTTCTTAATGAAGAAAAGAAGGACTAGACAACATAAAGCCCATGGATCTCTTTACATGAGATATGTTTCCTATATGGAATGTTTGGATGTTGCACTGGAAAAAACCATCTAACACTTTACTGTAAGGAGATCATATGAAAAGTTAAAGGATTGAAATTAACTCAAATTTGAAAATTGTGTACATCTATTGTTGTAAGCAATTTTCTAACTCCATAAGGAAAAAGTTTGACATATCAAACGCTATCAGGACATGTAGCACATTTCGTGTTCTTTTGTAATGTTTTCTGTTTATGGTTTTCAATTGCATGAATATCAATTCTAATGGCACATGATAGGTTTGCAACCATGTTAATGTATCAATTGTACACTGGGTTTCTGGTAACATCTTTAGGGATGACATGACTAATGAGAATGATAATTGAACAGGAGTCGAGATTCCTCAAAGTAGTTGCTTAGGTATTAATTCTATTTTCTTCTTTTTTCTTTTTCAAAGAAAGCTATTGATACCAACATCCAATTCTGTGAGATTTTGCAAGCTTAAATTAAGTTAAAAAATTTACTCAAAATCACTTTTTAAATCTTTATGTTCCTACCTTAAATTCAGTAAGAAAGCGTAACGAAAGGCCCCTCTCATTTGCTTACAAGAAAACAAGGCTAAATCACATCCCATAATCTCATACTGTATCACTAAAATTAGGTGCAAAAGGCAGTATCTGATAACACGCTGAGACTGCAAATTTTGTCCTTTTATTCCCTCTAAAATGCCACTATTTCATTCCTCTGGCCACATGATAATCCACAGCCATAATTAACATATAATACATTAATCATTTGCTATGCAAGTTTAGACTTTAGAGCTCTACACTAAGCACGCGAATAATTGATTCACGTAAATTGCAATGTAGACTTCAAAAATCAGGAAACACTATCTTGTATTAATTCACCAATATACAGATAATTGGTATTAATGAGTAAAAAACAAAAAAAAACAGCCCTGTAAGATCTTATTTCAGCCAACTTTATTCTCTCCCTTTTATATGCCAATCAACATACACAAAAATTCTGTAAGAGTATTACCAAATCACAACATTATCATGCAATGCCATCATCACGTCAACACCTATATCTGCATATATACAGTTATAAATGCAGTAATGACATGAAGGCATGCTCAGACATTTATGAGTAATCATATATTATTTGTGAGGTTTGTGTTTCATGCAATTTTAAGGGACCAAGACATGCCTCAGACAAGCGAATGGTCTTCAAAACCTGAATACTCAATTTCTAATTGTTATTTTCAATCTTTTAACACCGAATATTGGATAATTAGACCCAATTATGCTGATCCAAGTCCATGGGTTAGACCACAATCTGCAGGAGATAACAGCAATAAGTATATTATACGGAAAGCAATGAGGAACAAACAGGATCTAAATGGAAATAAATCATGTTGGACCTTGTGAGCAATGTGAACTGACTTAATATGAAAATCCTTACTATAACAAGAATGGAGGTCAGCTTATTGTTATCAATAAATGAAGGAAGCAGGGGGGGACCTATTACCTTAAGCATGAATTGAGTCTGAAATCGGCAATAAGCTTTTCTTGGCACTTGGAAGTTTTGTATAATGGTAAAACAATAACACCCTGCACATTTAAGTACCTAATCAGACATGGAAACTGATATCCCACAATTGAAATCGATGTCAAGTTTAAATTAACGATAAAACACCTAAGCTTATATCGTTTAACAGAGATGTGGAACTAAAGCTGCTACTCAAAGACGAAATTCATAGAGGTGCATGAAGTCCTGGTCAACTGCACTAAGGCCTGTATGGGCAGTTGTATGACTATACCAGCCTGGGCTATGGACTATGGTATCCATCAGTTCATATGACAACAATAAGCAGGGCAAGCATAAGGGGGAGATAGTGAACTTACACTAAGGCTTTTAAACCAAATCCCATTTCACCTTAGACGCAAGTTACTGAGGAAGTCCGAGAGCCTGAGTAAAACGTGTGATTAGAACACACACAAAGAGAAGACAAGTAGGGCAAGGCAGGCAGGAGATTACAAAACTGCATCAATATTGAAAAATTGCAGAGCAACAAACCTAATGTCCTTCGCTATTACTGTGTTCCCATCTTCAGCTCCCAGATGCCGCAAGGCCACCTCTTCTAGGCGGCCATCACGGTAAGCATGCTGCAGCAACAAAATATTCGCAATTATGTTATATACAACTCCATATGATATTCCATGAACTTAAACCCATTCTAAACCCTTTAATTTCATCCAATTGTTATGTTTTGAAATTCAATAAACTAGTTTCTAGCAGATTTTTTTATTATCACAGACACCCGGTTTCGGTTTCATTTAATCTTTTCAATCTCGGTCTCTTATTCAAAGACCGAAGTGGGAGTAGAAGAACAAGAACAGCCTTCATGAGCGACCAACTCTAGCAGCTCCATCTGAGATGATGAAACTTCGCCATTTGTTGTTGAACATAAGCATATCTAGCTGAACAACCTTTAGGTACAGAAACTGTATATATCTAATATCTAAAAGTTCCAAAAACACCTTTTACTTTATATTCCAATGTTTTAAGACAAACCATATCTGATATTGGCTCAATATTTCATGCATTTCAATAAGTGAGAAATTTCGACACAATGGTCAAGTTTCACCAGAAGTTGACATTTCGATGCCAATAGTATGAACCAACACCTAAAGGTCTGTAATCACTTCAAACTATAAACATTGTAGTCATTCCATGAAGGAATTTATATAACCACAGTTGCCGTGTCTTGTTGAAAAGAAAGTGAAGATGAGAGCATCAATATAATACAACAAAAACAATATATATATATATATATATATATATATATATATGAGAGAGAGAGAGAGAGACCTTGTAAAAACAACTGGTGCCAAACGGGCATGACCCATTTCCAAAGTCAAAGTACCGGCAATCAATAGAGCTGTACCAGAAATATATGTCAGATCCAGAAGCAATTGATAAATTTAGAATCAGAAATCTCTTCTATGCAAACATTGTTAGTTTATAATCGTAGTAATTTAACTCTTTCTTTTGATCTCAATGCATTTAATTCAAGCCTAAATATTCAGAATGAGGGTCGAAAAGTGTAGCGAAATACAAAGAAGCAATACACTGATGGAGTTAAGAGTAATAAAGCATTAACTTAAAGAAAGGGAAAAGGATAAACTTGCAAAAAATAAATAAAGTAGTTCATAAACCTATATTGTGAACTAAAGTGCACAAAAAAATTACTTCAACAAGAACATAGATACTAGATAGATCTGACTTCAATTTAATCACTTTATCTAAGATCCGATTAGGATCCATGTTGAACCTGAATTCTATACTACATAATTGGGCTGCAGTTAGTTCCGGATTTAGGTCCAAGTGCAGGACACACGTGTCAAGCATACACTGATCCATACATGGTCCAGGACTCTTGACTCCCAATTAAAAGGATCTGACATTACAACGTGTGGTATCTCTTTTACTTAAACAGGAAAGAGCAAAACAATTACCAAAAATAATATTATCAACATGCGTCATTGTTCATGTTAATCACATATATCTATATATTATGATACCTTAGTTTTGCTTTATAGTTGTTAACTATCTCCTGCTTCTCTTCTTGGTTGGCATACCAAATCACACTAGGAATGACAAAGTACGAGAGCTTCCGACAAATAGGGCAGGCCCGTAGAGCACTATTGATGTCCATGCCAGAGGTTGGTGAATTGCTACGCCAATTCCTGATGCAGGAGATACAAAATGGATGATCACATTCTGATAGCAGTCCGAATTTCCGTTCAGCAGCTGTGGGCTTTGACAGCACACAGTCCAGGCACACACTGCACTCTATGTCTTGACTATATTTGAGTGCATCAAGTTGTTTTTTCTTCCTCTCACATGTTATGATGTGCTCATCCCTTTCATCGGGTCTATATGGATGCAAGCAATGTTTTCCACAGGTTGGACATAAATCTCCATGGATGTGTGGGCATCTTTCTCCTCGAGGGCATTCACCAGCAGCAGCAAATGAACATATAGGGCGGTCAGCAGGGTCAACATTTGTCACCTCACCAACAATGTCATCATCTTGTAAGTTGTGATCAATAGAATCTTGCTTCCATGCTGGGGGAAAGAAAGGTCTACTTAATGCTGATAGCTCTGCAGGAAGACTCGAGATTGAATTAGCTTCTCCAGCTACGAAAGCCCTTGGAGAGGTAACTTCAACAGGGTTTGAAGCTTTAGGCCGCACAGATATTGTTGATGATGATGATATAGTAGTCTGTGGCCGAGAAGCTTTTACATGCTCATATCTGCATCGACTGCCATATGAGCACACTCCTCTTTGATAAAAAGTGCATATCTGTTACCATTGAGGGGAATATGTGAGCAGACACGCAGAAACAACACATACCAAGAAATGAAACAGTAAAATGAACTAAAACTGACTATAGAGTTTTACATTATTTGTTTGATCCTTCCAATCATGTGAGAACTCACAGTTGTCTCCTTTTAGGCATGCCCCATGAACAAAGAACTTACAGAGAACCCTGATATGATCAAATATTCAGAAATAACACGATAACACTAATCAAACTATAGCTAAAGAGAAAAATGAATTGAAACGAAAAGAAGAAGAAAATGTGATATATACTTCTAAGTGAATCCATTTGGCAGAAACAATGACGAGTAACCAACTACACTCACAAATTAATTTATCGTATAAATAATTTGTACATCCACACTCCCACGAGGGCATCCTAAAGATGATTTCTTTCATTTTATTCTCAAGCACCAAAGAAATTACTACTACCTAAAATCTCCAATCCCTTTAATTCTATGTTTGTTCCTCTAAAATCATAGCTTTTGCCCACACATGCTTATCAACAAAATTACAAAAAGCAGCTACAATCAATTTACAAGCAACTTTTCCATAATACCATACCCAGCCTATGCATGGTGAAGGTATGTACCATACACAACCCTTATGGTATTAGGTCTCAAAAACTTACCAATCCATTTCCCCTCCATTAAATCACAACTAATTTTCTTAAAACGCAAATTTCAGGAAAGAAGCCAATGATGTAATTGAAAATTTTCTCTCTTTGACAGAATCCATATCTTTACAATTAAAAAAAAAAAAAAAAAAAAAAAAATTCACACAAATTATCCATCATAATTCACATTAAGCCATGACCATAACCATTCTAAATCAATCCCAAATTCAAAAACAATGATTACCTAAAACTTCTAACCCCACAATTCATCAAGGATCACCAATAAACATAATCAATAATAATAATAATAAAACATAATACGATTGAGCTAAGTAACCTCTAAATTGAGAAATTGAGCTAAATTACAATCGAAAACAAGAGAAAAAAAATGATTTCAAGAGTACCTATTCGACATAACAATGATTATTAATTCCAAATGTCTCCAAATTTCGGCTATCTCGATCTTTTTTTACTAGAAAAAAAGAGAAAAAAAAAAGATTGGATTTTTTGCAATTCTAGGGTTTAAGTGAAACGAATGTTCTCTTTCCCTATACTTCGGACCAAAAATAATGGTCTTAAGATTCGTGTTGCTTAAAACAAATCCAACGGTTATAAACTAAAGCAAAATGTTGTATTTATAGGTATTAATGTAATATTATTGCATTTAATGGTCAGATTAGTTAATGTGTAGTACGGAAGTCAAAGAATAATTCAGTTGAACTATACAGGACCGACGTTGTTTTCGTGATCTTTTTAGTACTAAAAAGCTATAGCCACGAGATTTTAGCCCATAATTCATGCCATTGCTGTGGACGAACTTGGACTAATTTCTGTGAAAAATAGTACTCGTAATACTTGATAATCAAAATGCCAGCTTGGACCAATCCCAAGGCTCTTACTAGGTGTAGGGGGTGCATAGCATTTGTGTGTTGATAAGGGATTAAGGGTCCATCCCTTTTTGTTATTTAAAGTGTCCCCTTCGAACCCTTCCGTAAATTATTAGATATAGCGACCATAGTTTAAAATTTTGATTTTGAGTGATATTTTGTTTTTTAAAATATTGGCATATGCTGAGATTTCGACACTAGAAATTACAGTGTAAACCGAGATTCGCAAGATTTTGTGGTACGAATTCTCAAATATCGGCATATACATTTTGCGAAATTTAACAAAATTTTAAACTATGATAGTGACGATTTCTTCATTAATTTTAGTATAAATTTAAATTTTATTGATAAGCTCAACGAATTTTAGTTATTTTACTTTTTTTTTTTTTTTTTTTTTTGAAATGCATGGGAAAGCCGAATTACACATTCCGATGAAGAAAGAATATATATTCATGGCTGATTAAAAAAGAAAAAAAACTGTAGGATATTTCTAATTTTAATTAAAAAAAAATGTGCATTTAGAGTTGGTTAGATGACTAGATCCAAAAACAAAGTTTTGTTGGATGGTTAAAGACTAAACCCAGTGGGCTTCTTATAGTCCATGGTTGGTGATCAAAGCCTAGTAGTAATGCGAGAGTGCATGACGTGCAAGCAGGCAACATGTGACTTTGCGTGTATTTCTTTCCAAAATTTTTTATATGTGTAGCCAACTTCTATGTGGGTGTGTACACCCAATCATATGATGCCACGTGTCTATAAAGTGGTTGAAAAACTGATCAAGTCCACTAGGGTTAACTAAACCCATACTAGGTTATATTATTATTGTCACGTGGCATTTTGTGATTGGATGTACACACCCACATACAAGTAAGCTACACATATAAAATTCTCTGATTTCTTTCAGGCTATTCACTATTTTAAAGTGAATCTGACTTTAGATTCCGTCCACATAGTATGTACTTGCATGCAGACATGCACATTCAAAGTATAGAATCTTGCTTATGCTGGTCCAATAACATTTGACCACGTGGTCATTTTACCCACCAAGTTGGAATTTAGGAAAGCCAAACGTTTGGTAGGGAAAAAGTGTACACATGGTAGAGTGGAAACCAGGTTTAAATTGAATTTGAGTACCTTAATGAGAAGAGATTTGGACCATATAAAATTGTCTGGTGAGGGTTGAGTGACGTTTAAAAACCTTTCGATACCATTCTTAAGTACTTTGTTTACATGTAAAAAGAGGAATATCAAGGATTTTCTCTTCATTTCTTCAATATATCTGTCTGTGAATCTTTGATATCAGTTGTTTATAATCATTTTTCTTTGATACCCATTGTTTGCTTTTGAATTCTGCACAGTGGGTAGTTCTTGTTTTTGATTAATTTGTAGTATTGGAGTAGAATTTGGAGTATTGGTGTTCAGTGTTTGAGAAGTGAGAAAATGGTAGGAGCTTTATCAATTGTAGGTTCATCAATTATGGACTCACATACCTGCCCATGTCTTTGTTTGGATGCTCTTTCATCTTCTAATGTGAGTTTTAAGAGTAGTGGTAGAAAGCAGTTGCCACGAAAAGGACAAATGGAATTTAGTAGTTCATTTGTTGATGCTTGGTATGACTGGCGTCTTTCAACAAAAGTACTATCTGGGATTGTGAACGAGGGTAAGAAGCAGCAGCGAAAAGTCCGAGGTCTTGTGATTGTTAATGAATTGGCTGGTCAGTATGAAGACAGCTTTGATGACGTAAAAGCGGTGAGAGACATCTTTCTTTGCTTTATGAGTATATATATAGAGAATTATCAATGATGTATGTGGTATACTTATTGTTGAACTGTTTGAATAAATGTCTGCGTGACTAATCTGTAAGTCTGAAAATATTAATGAGTTCTTTGATATACTCTGACACATTAGCACATTATATCGTAGTGAGAGTAATATTGAACTTAAAGCATGGTGATCTTGCTTTCATTGATCTCAATCATAGAATCTTGGACCAGATTATCTTCAGCCTGCTCTGTTAGCAAATATATTATGGAATTTGCACTCATGAGATGTTATTTTCCTTTTTCCTATGATTCATGATCTAACCACACTGTAACAAAGTACTCAGTAACAGAGACGCCCTTCCATCATGATAGATATTCACCCCTAGATATTTTTTTAGTTTGATTAATTAAATCAAGTATTTCTCTAGAGAAATTTTTTCATTTTCCAATCTATATATCTTCTATCATAGAGAAAGAAACGTATCCAGGTGGGAGGTTTCTTCACAAATCCTCTTTTAATCGGAACCTCAAATTTTCCCAGTTTCCTAGTGCCTCAAATTTTGAGAAAGTTGATGAGGAAATTAAATTTCCAACTTTAACATCTTCACAAAGAACTACTAGTTATGCTCAAACAGGCACAGTAATTGCTTTTTGATACTGTGTATAGAGAGAAATTTTTTATTGTTTCTCAGTAAAGCAATATTGTAGAGAAAGTTTAGCCCAGAAAAATGGATTTGTAAAGAAAATTTATGGAAACTAGTTCATATAGATGGAAAAGAAGTTCAAGAAAATGAAAGCAGAATTTGTCAGATACAGTCTCCTATATCCAGTGAACAGATTCATCTTCACTAAAGATAAATTCCAATCCAAGAATCCGCCCTAGAATTTAAACCCAAAACCCAAAGAAACGAACAAAATTTATCATCCTGTCACTTATTACTTATTAGAGTACGGCCATTTGCGTTCTTGTATTGTATAATTATATCTATAGTATCGTAGTGCTGTCTTCAACGTGTATAAAGTATCTGTCTACTACTATGTAGGTGTGATTGTCACGTGAAGGTCACTATCAATATGATTTTAATAACGAATATCATAGTTTAACTAGACTCATGTTATCTCCTACAACCAAAAACTTAGTGGAAGGAGTTGATACTTCACATTTTCAGCATATTTACTTTATAAGCTAGTGTTCTTTATATTGCAGCATGGAGACTGAATAATTTATCATCTATGTTGATCTTGATTGCTACTTTATATGGCAGCAAATACTCAACTATTTCACTTATAAAGCTGTGAAGACTGTACTGAATCAGCTTTACGAGATGAACCCAACACAGTACAGGTGGTTCTACAAGTAAGTGATTTTAACCTCTAGTCATTTTAGAATTAATCCAGCACCAATGTCTAAATCCTGCCTGATTCACTGTGTTGACAGTTTCATAGTATCAAACAAACCAGGAGACGGAAAGCGTTTCATTCGTACCCTACATAAGGTAATGTTCAGAAACTTGAAATAAAGCACAGAACAAGGTTTCATGCTTTGTACGAAGTAACAATTTGTTTTACACAATATATTTTTGCAGGAGCAGCAACAGCTAGCTGAAAGAGTGATGGTAACACGCCTTCACCTATATGGAAAGTGGATTAAGGTACATGTGTTTATTAGAAAATGCTATCTGACATTTTGACTTCCATTAATTACTCTATGTGCACGAAAGACAGGGTTGCCTCTGAGTTTCAGTTACAATTTTTTTTTTTTTTTTATTATCTTGATCAGAAATGCGATCATGCTGCAATGTATAAGGAGATATCCGATCAGAACTTAGAGTTGATGCGTGAACGACTTATGGAGACTGTTATATGGCCATCTGACGACACAAATACAGAGAAAATTGGGTGACTGCCTTTTCTTGGCTAAAGATTTTCATCTTTCATTGTTAATTGCCACCTTGGTTTATATATGCTTACGAAATCATTCTGGTTACAAAGCCTTTTATTATTACTTCCACCACCTAATAAGAAATGGTGCAGAATGTGCTCCTGTATATAATATATCTAGAGGAGCCATTGTTTTACACTTCTACATACTCTTTCATATGTGACCTTTATGTTATTATGAAGAGTAAATCTCTTCTGATAGAAAGGTCTCAATAGTCAAAATGTGAACTTCTCTAGTCCGATCAGGTCTCTTCTATTCAATTCTTCAATTGCAATGTTGTTTTAGTTTTATTCATAAGGCTCATAGCATGTAGTTTGGAACTGAGTTTCTTCTTCTTTCTTTATGAGAAAGATTTAAGACATAGCCCAACCTGTATTATAATTTCTCAAGATTTATCCTCATTTACAAGCATAGGATTAAAGTTTCATATTTCATTTACTGTACTTAGATCCATTTTGATCAAAGAATGTCAAATTCATGAACTACAAAAACCTTGATCAAGTAACACAAGCTTTGTTACATCTACTGCAGCACTATTTCTGACCTTGTGTATATGTTCATTCATATTAGTGTGCTTGGTGAAAGGAACTGTGTGTGTGGAATTTATGAAATCCCAAGGAAGAAAATGAGTGAAACTATACACTGTAGTTTTTTTTTTTTTTTTTATAAAATGAACTATACACTATAGCTAATTCCATGATTCCAGTTTAAAGCTAGCTCTCAGCCTCTCAGTCTCTCACTTCCATTTTCCAAGGTTCACCTTACTAATAATACTGAGGCCTCCATATATAGTTGATGGGTTTAGTCCAGTGATTGTTATTTGGACAAAATTCATGGGGCTCCAGTCCAGCCTAAGGGCGATTTCATGGATAGTTTCATTCGACATCGTGATGGAGGACATAGCTTAGGATCATCGGCTTTGATCATGCCACTAGGCATTTACTACCCATCACAAAGGTCACAACAGTGACAGAGTGACTTCTAGTTTTTCTACATGTGTCTCGTGTCTGAGTGATACATGAAGACCATTACAATTTACAAATGGCACTGAACAAAAATAAAACTGAAACTTGTCTTCAAGCTCACATTGAGAAGAATCCCTCATCCTTAACTAATGTCTACTACATTCAACAAGGTGATGTGTTTTGTAACAGAAAGATTATCCAATGCGTCATCGCGCGTTATCTTTAATTACAAAACCACAGCATGCTGCATGCATCTACGTCCACGTGTAAGTACCACATCATGACAGTTTGCATTTTGTATTGACACGTGGTACTCAGCTATAACAAACCCACCGCTATGTCGCACCTTAAGACCAAACAAACAACCCACCCTCTCTTTCATTCTCTCTTGACAATTCCTGAAAACACACATCACCCGCCAAAAAGAAAAAAAAAAAAACAGAAGTACTGACAAAACATGGCCATGGTTTTCGTTGAAGAACCCATCGTTTCTCGACTTGATCGTCTTGATGTTATGGTCAGTACTCACTCTCTCTCTCTCTCTCTTAAAATTGTTGCACTAGTGTTGTAGTGAAGCTACTATATCTATGTGCCATATGATTTTTTATTTTTTTTCTTATGATTGGTGTTTGCTTCAATTCGTGAATAAGGAAATTTGGTTATTTTTGGGGTCACGGTAAATATTTTCATTTGGTTACAAAATTTTAAGATTAATCAACACAAAAGTTTAATGTGGAAATTTGATCAAATTAATTCAGAATTTGGTACAAAAATGCTTAGGAATAATAGTTATACATGTGTATTAATTATATACGTATACCCCTTATTTATATCTGAGCTATACATGTGTATTGATTTTTGTTTATTTTTTGTGTTGGGATATAATGGAACAGTTGAAACATTTGGAAGAAATAAAAGGGTACAACAGATCACCAAGGAGTTCATATACATCAACACCATCAACTAGGACCCATGTTAGTGATGAAGGGACTTCATCATCCGTTGATTCATCACCCAAGAGTAATCTTGAGAAGCGTTGTCGTCCGATTGATACAGTGATAATTGAGACTGAAATCAAAGGAAATCTTATTGACCGACTACATCAGGTGGAAGATCGTTTACTTAAGCTGTGTATTGATTTGGAGGCCCATGAAAGACAGAAAGAGAAGATACAAGAAGATTTTGGAGAAGAAAAGAAGGATAAGAAAGAACACAAGAAGGGACTGAAGCAATTTGTTAAATCTTGTGTTAAGGGAAAAACCAAGCACAAAAACTGAGGAACTAACTGTCTTGCTTTCTATTTGGACATTTGCCATTAAAATTTTTGTATAGGTAAGAGAATATTGCATGTACATACTGTATCTTTTTCTTTCCTAGTTTGATTGTGTGTGTTCGGAAAATGATGTGGGAACATTGTACAATTGTTGGTTACATAATTTGCAGATTTCATGGAAATTAAGGACACACTTAAAGGAGACCAAAGTATGGTTAGGGACAAATTACAAATGCCAATTCCTTGATAACAAGTTAACAACATAAACTGGGCCTTCTTGCTCTAAAAAAAACAAAAGTGATAGATGACCTGTCTAGGTTTCTATGCGTTATATGATATTTGCTAATGTCATTATAGTCGAGTTTCAGACCATTAAAAAACCTGTCTAGGTTTCTATGCGTTATATGATATTTGCTAATGTCATTATAGTCGAGTTTCAGACCATTAAAAAATGGTTAGTTAGATGGCTGAAGGTGAATACACCATGATAGAGTTAAAGACCACAATATAACGTGGATAAATAGAGAAATGATAATATTTTTAGGCTAATAACTCACGAGAAGGTAAGAATCAGTCTTGCAGTGCTGTGGTACACACGATGGGCCATCAAAATAGGAGGAGAACGTAAAGGAAGAGAACCTTTCTAAACCTTCAGGGGAGAGCATTTTATGATTCTAATATGTAAGGGGAAAAGGCCAAAATGAGCCTGTATATAATGTAAGCCTAGGGTTGTATTCTTCATGAATCAATATAAACCTCTTATCAAAGTAAAACAAAAAATAGCAGAAGAGCAAAATTTTCAACCTCTTATCAAAGTAAAACAAAAAATAGCAGAAGAGCAAAATTTTCAACCTCTTATCAAAGTAAAACAAAAAATAGCAGAAGAGCAAAATTTTCGACCACTGAATACCTTGTACATAGGCTTGAAAAGCTCAGCTGATTGCTCTTTGTGTGAGGTTTTTTTTTTCCGCAATAGCAAGCTGGGGTTAGGCAGACCCCTACCAGTTTATAGATGAAAAAGCGGATTAGTCTCTAGCATAGATTTATTCCCATAGCATCCTGATTTACAAAGTGCATCAGTTGCTTAGGTAATGGCCCATAAAACCGGTTTACAGGTTCCTCCCTATTACAAAAGTTTGCTAGGAAATCAACACCTCTCTTGTTTCTCTAAAAATATGCTCTGCATGAAACTTTTCAAGCATATGTACTTTTTAAGCAATTTCATTAGAGTATCTTTGTGTCCTCCATGTATTTCTACATCTTCATTTTATGCAGTTCCCTGCTGTTGTGCGCAGTTAGGGAGTTCGTACGTTCAGCCTCACAGATAACTTTGGACGTACGAACGTCAATTCGACGTACGAACGTTGTATTTGTTCAGGGAACGTACGTACGTAGTTAGGGCGTACGTACGCCCTGTATCACAGATGACTTCTCCGTGGCTCGACGTACGAACGTGATTTCGACGTACGTACGTCCTCCTTTGCTTTGTGCAATATGGGCTTGTTTAAGCCCAATTCGTGGTCTATTGTAAGGCTATGTTATGAAGCCAAATAGAAGATAACAAAACCTAGGTTTTTCTACAGGAGAGATTGTGAGAAGCCATTAGAGAGTTTTGAGAACTTTTGAGAGGAAGAAGACTACGGTTTTCTTTGTGAGGGCTTGTACAATTGTCTCAAGAAGAAAAACATCATCCTTTCTCCCCGTGGACGTAGGCATATTGTCGAACCACGTATATCTTGTGTCTTGTGTGGTTGCTTGTTTGTTTTGTCGTTTTGTTTTACTTTCATACACTAGTTGTTGTGCGCAGCGGAAACTAATGCACAAATAATATGATTGAACTAGTGTATGAAAGTAAAACAAAATGACAAAACAAACAAGCAACCACACAAGACACAAGATATACGTGGTTCAGCAATATGCCTACGTCCACGGGGAGAAAGGATGATGTTTTTCTTCTTGAGACAATTGTACAAGCCCTCACAAAGAAAACCGTAGTCTTCTTCCTCTCAAAAGTTCTCAAAACTCTATAATGGCTTCTCACAATCTCTCCTGTAGAAAAACCTAGGTTTTGTTATCTTCTATTTGGCTTTATAACATAGCCTTACAATAGACCACGAATTGGGCTTAAACAGGCCCATATTGGACAAAGCAAAGGAGGACGTACGTACGTCGAAATCACATTCGTACGTCGAGCCACGGAGAAGTCATCTGTGATACGGGGCGTACGTACGCCGTTCCCTGAACAAATACAACGTTCGTACGTCGAATTGACGTTCGTACGTCCAAAGTTATCTGTGATGCTGAACGTACGAACGCCCTAACTGCGTACGTACGTTCCTGAACAGAAAACTTCCCTTCGTCCTTTTCTCTTCACAAAAAACCCAACAATTCTCCACCTCAGCGAAGATTCAATAAATCTAAGCCGACACCAAGAATAACACAAGTCACAAACTCCCACACATGTCCCGAAAAACCACCTCGGCTGCACCACCTCATGGTTGCCTACGTACCTTTCTTCTAAGGGATCAAGCCATCGTACTTCACTTCAAGATATACTATCAACTCGAAGGAAGGATATGGACCAAATCTAGGCAATGATAGAACTTAGTCCCTGAAACCACTTTAGTCAACATGTCAGCCGGATTATTGCTAGTATGAATCTTCTTCAATAAAATCTCACCATCTTCAATAATGTCTCTGACAAAGTGATGTCGCACATCAATGTGCTTTGTACGAGCATGATAAACTGAGTTATTTGCTAGATTTATGGCACTTTGATTATCACAATAAACCATAAGCTGATCCTGCACAATACCCAAGTTTTTCAACATACCTCGTAACCTATGCTGTCAGGGGCGGCGCCTAGGCGGCGCCTAGCGCCGCCTAGGCGCTATTTTGGAAAGGGTCCGCTTCGCTTGGGTAAGGTAGCGCCTAAATCGTTCCGAGGCGCCTGGGCGGCGCCTAGGCGCAGTGCTCTGCTCAGGGCGGTTGATATAGAGGCGCTCAGAGGCCCAAAATGAAAAAGCCCATGTCCTTTTCTAAAATCGAAACACTGCCTGCTGCTGCTGCTGTCTTCGCTGCTGCTGCTGTCTTCGCTGCTGCTGCCTGCTGCTGCTGTCTTCTTCTTCTCTCTTCTTCTACCCCGGCTGCTGCTGCTGTGTAACATTGTAATTTGTAAGTTCTTCACTTCTTCTTCTTCTAAATTTGTTTTTTTCTCTTGATCTCTTCTAATTTTTTAAATTTCTTACATGCCCTAATTCCTAAATTCAATTTTTTCTTTAAATTTTTTAATTTTGCAAATCAAATTCAATCTTTTTCTTTTTTCAATTGAAGTTAAAGTTTTAAGTTTGTTTTTAATTTTTATAGGATTGAACATTTGAAAAATATGGCTTCTTCTCATGCATCTACGGAAGCAACCCAAACAACCCAAGCAACTAGTGAACGATATAGACCGGCCAAATCAAACGATGTAGGTTGGGACTACGGTCAACGGATTGATGGGGACAACACCCGTATATCATGTGATTTTTGTCGTCATGTATCAAATGGTGGGATGAGAAGATTTAAGCATCATCTTGTGAAAGGATTTTCTAAGACTCCTTCAAAATATAAGGATGTGCAACCATGTAAAAAAGTTTCAAAAGAAGTTGTTGAAAAAGTTCTCAAATACATGAATGAGAAGGAGCAAGTAACTCAAGAGAGAGAGAAAAACAAAGAAGAAATGCTTAATAGTGTCAATGTTTATGGAGATGAAGATGAAGTTGAACCAATTGGTAGTAATAATCGCTCGTTGCCTAAGAAGAGAAAAGGACCAATGGATACTTTTGTTGCTCCAATTGATGTGGATTTTGTTCCAAATGTTCCAAATACTAGTGCGAACAAGAAAGCATTAGAGAACATACATAACTATATATGTGAATTCTTCTATGACAACGACATTCCATTTTATGCCGCGAAATCCGATAGCTACTATAAGATGTATAGAGCCGTTGTTCAATACAATGATCCATTGAGTAAGTTTTTTTATTTTATACTTTTCTATATTTTACGATTAACTAAATAAGTAAATAGTTATTTACTTTGTTAATTGTTATTTGTAGGTTTCAAGCCACCATCGTATGAGGATTTGAGAGTTAAATTATTGAAGAAGAAAGAGAAAGAGACTAAAGAATGGGTTGATGACTTCAAAATCCATTGGGATACATTTGGAGTTACTATTATGACCGATTGGTGGACCGATGGCAAAGGTCGAACACTTATAAATTTTCTTGTAAATTGTCCTAAGGGGACGGTTTTCTTGAAGACAATTGATGGATCCGATCGTGTTCATGATGCGACACTCATCCATCAAATGTTGGAGGATGTAATTAATGATGTTGGAGAGAAGAATGTTATTCAAGTAAGTTAACTTGAATTTTTTACTATCTTTTTCTTGTATCATTTAGTTTACTTTTCATCACTTGATATTTATTAAATTTATATAATTTGACAAGGTGTGCACGGATAATGCATCAAATTACAAGCTAACGGGTAAGTGGCTTACGGAGAAAGAAGGATCTAAAATCTATTGGATGCCTTGTGCGGCACATTGTCTTAACTTGATGCTTGGAGATGTTGGTAAGATGCCTTTAGTGAAAGAAACCGTAAAGGATGCACAAAAGATTTCCATCTTTATTTACAACCACAAGCATGTTCTTCATTTGAGGAGAAAGGAAACAAAGAAGAGGGAAATTCTTAGGCCATCGGTTACTCGATTTGCTACCACATTTCTATGCTTGCAAAGTATGTATGAGAAACACCAACAATTGAGAGATATGATTCGTAGAGATGATTGGAGGAGAAGTAAGTGGCCAAAGAATAAGATTGCAATAGAAATTGTGAAGAAGATCAGGAGTAGCAATCTTTGGAATAACATGCATACTTGCTTGAAAATCATGGCACCTATAGTGGATGTTCTTCGAATGGTGGATACCGAAGAAAAACCTTCTATGGCGTATGTTTATTCGGCTATAGAAATATGTAAAGCTAAGATAAAAGCAAATATTGGAGAAACTACTTTGGAAGATCGAGATTTGTGGAGGAAAATGGAAAGAATTGTTGATAATAGATGGAGTGATTTACTTCAAAAACCTTTGCATTGTGCGGCTCATTATCTTAACCCACAAGTTTATTATGCTAGTGTTGAAAGCTCGATTGAGATTGAAGCTAATTCGGTGATTAAGGAGGGATTGTTGCAATGCATTGAAAAACTTGCCGAAGATGATGAACAAGAAACCAAAATTCTAAGTGAGCTTGCGGTATACCGTTCTAGAGGTACGAGGCTAGGAAAGAAGAATGCCATGAGTTGTTTGAAAACAATGCATCCGGGTTAGTACTTTATTTTAATTATTAACTATTATTTTTATTTTCTTACTAGTTTAAATTATTATTATTTTTATCTTATTGTTTGAATTTTTATTTAGTTGAATGGTGGGTCACTTTTGGAAGTGAAGTCCCCTCTTTGCAAAGGTTTGCTACAAGGATACTTGGGCTTACTTGTTCCGCTTCTCCTTGTGAAAGGAATTGGAGTACTTTTGCTAATGTAAGTTGTTTTGTAATTTTTATATTATTCTTCTACTATCTATGTGTATATATTTTTGAATTTTTCAAGTGATTTAGTTGTACTTATTTTGCATTGTAGATTCATTCAAAGAAAAGAAACTGTTTGGAACATGAACGCTTACAAGCTCTTGCTTATGTGAAATACAATAGAAAGCTTAAAAAACGTTATGAAGAACGTATTTCCGGAAAAGGAATAGATCCAATAGAGTTGAAGTCTCTTGATGAGTGTGTTGAGTGGTTAGTACCCCAAGATGCTAGGGATGATGTTGTGTTAGGAATGGATGGATTAACTTATGGAGATTTGGAGGATGTCGGAAATGGACTTGATGATGGCGATGTTCCTATCATTCGTGGTCGCCGTAACACAACACAAGCATCAAGTTCACGTACTCAACCTCATATTGAAGCTTCTTCCGAAGAAGATGATTATGATGATAATAACAACTTCGAAGTTGATGATATTGGAAATGAGGATGGGATTGAGTCGGGCTCCGATGAGGACATTGACATATGAACTTTGATTTGTTTTTTTTTTATTTTGAATTGTTTTTGAATTTTTGTTGGATATTCGGATTTGATGTTGGAATTTTGGATTTGATGTTGGAATTTTGGATTTGATGTTGGAATTTTAATTTTCGATTGTATTTTAATTTTTGGATTGTATTTTAATTTTTTAATTGGAGTACAGCACTAGTTTTTTAATCTTACTGTGATGCTGATTGCTGATTGCTCATTGCTGAATGCCTGAATGCTGACTTGCTGTTAAGTGTTAAGTGTTAACTGTTAACTGTTATTCTGTTAAGGCCTTAAGGGTGCTGGTCAGGGCGGCGCCTAGGCGGTCGAGGCGGTGAGACAGATACCGAGCGCCTGGCGCTTCGCTCCGCCCCTGACAGCATAGCTCGTAACCAAATGGCTTCCTTAAAGGCTTCAGTCACAGCCATATATTCAGCTTCTGTCGAAGACAAAGCAACAAGAGATTGTAATGTAGACCGCCAACTAATACGACCACCTGCCAATGTAAAAACATATCCAGTAGTAGACCGACGTCTCTCTATTTGACCATCATAATCAGCGTCCACATAACCAACACAAAACTGATTCAAATCCATTCCCTTCTGAAATAGTAAACCAACCTCCACAATACCTTGAATGTAGCATAAGATCCATTTCACAGCTTCCCAATGTTTCTCACCAGGATTATGCATGTACCTACTTACAGTGCCAACTGCATGCCCAATGTCGGGCCTTGTACATACCATCGCATACATCAAGCTACCAACCGCACTTGCATATGGATAACGTGTCATGTAAGCACGTTCCCCATCAGAAGTAGGAGACATAGAAGCATTCAAATTAAAATCTTTTGAGAGAGGTATACTCGCTGTATCAATCTCATATTGGCTAAATCTCTGTAGCACCTTCTGTAGATAGGCCTTTTGAGATAACCACAATCTTCCATTGTCTCGTTCCCTCTGAATTTCCATGCCAAGTATCTTTCTTGCATCACCAAGATCCTTCATCTCAAACTCCATAGACATAGTCTTTTTCAACTTGTCTATCTCCACATTGCTTTTAGAGGCTATGAGCATGTCATCAACATATAAAAGCAAATAGATAAAAGAACCATCACATACCTTACGAAAATAGACACAAAGATCATATGGACTTCTTGTGTACCCTTGCCCTAGCATAAACCGAGTAAACCGCTTGTACCATTGCCTTGGAGATTGCTTCAACCCATACAGCGATTTCTTCAATTTACACACCAGCTTGTCATTACCAGCATCTTTATACCCACTCGGCTGAGTCATATAGATCTCCTCATCTAGCTCACCATGTAGAAAAGCAGTTTTCACATCAAGTTGAGCTAACTCCAAATCAAATTGTGCTACCAAGGCCAATAGGATGCGAATGGAGGAATGTTTCACAACCGGAGAAAAAATTTCATTTTAATCAATTCCCTCCTTCTGAGCATAGCCTTTTGCCACCAATCTTGCTTTGAAGCGTAAATTTTCACCAGGAGACCCATCCTTCTTGGTGTAAACCCATTTGCAGCCGATTGCTTTCTTTCCCTTAGGCAACTCCATGAGTTCCCAAGTTTCATTCTCATGAAGAGATTTCATCTCCTCATCCATGGCCTTCTTCCACCTTTCATAATCACAATTCTGCAGTGCTTCACGAAAAGTTTTTGGAATACCCTCATTAACAACCAAAAGTGCATAAGCTACCATATCATCAGTAAGCCGTTTAGGAACACCGGCATTTCTCTTGGATAATCTAGATGCAATTGGACCCTCATCATAAGGATCCACATATACTGTATCATTAACCGTCTCATCAACAACCTCATCATCTGTCATGTCATCAGAATCTGTAACACTAGGAACCTCAATACTTGGAACCATCATATTAGACGTCTTCAAAGATACAGAACCACCTGGGACACGTGGAGATATTTCAGTCTCCACCCACTGCGAAACCTCTTTGGCCTTGCTCTCCACCTGCTGAGAGCTCTTAGACTTCAACATAGAAGCCTCATCAAACGTCACATCTCTGCTTAGAATAATTTTCTTCAATTCTGGATCCTATAACTTATAACCTTTTACTCCACTTTGTAGACCCATAAATAAAGACTTCTTTGCACGAGGATCCAACTTACTCTCTCGGACATGATAGTAAGCTGGACACCCAAACACATGAAGAAAACAATAATCAGAAGCAGGCTTACCAGACCAAACCTCCATAGGAGTTTTGCCATCAATCGCAGTCGATGGCAACCTGTTAATAAGGTGACAGGCATACGCAATAGCCTCAGCCCAAAACACTTTGCCTAACCCAGAATTAGACAACATACATCGAACCATCTCCAGTAAAGTTCGATTCATCCGTTCTGCCACCCCATTTTGCTGCGGTGTCTCTCTTACAGTGAAATGGCGTTCTATACCCTCATTCTGACATACTTGCAAGAAGGGATCATTTTTGTACTCTCCACCATTATCTGAGCGAAATACCTTGATCTTTCTGCCAATTCGGGTTTCAACTAACTTCTTCCATTTCATGAAAATTTCTAGGACTTCATCATTGCTCTTCATGGTGTACACCCACACACGCCTAGAAAAATCATCTACAAAAGTCACAAAATAATGTTTACCTCACCAAGAAGCATTCTTGGTAGGCCCCCAGACATCCGTGTGAACATAATCAAGAGCTCCACCAGTATTATGGATAGTCGTGCCAAACTTTACTCTTGTCTGCTTGCCCAGAATACAATGCTCACAGAATTCTAATTTACAGGCGATATCACCCTTTAACAACCTTTGCTTTATCAACCTTTGCAAGGATTTTTCACCAGTATGCGCCAACCGCATATGCCAAAGTCGCGTAGTCTCTCTAGCAATCTTTGATGTAGCCTCAGACACGGCCACATCTCCAGTAACTGTACTACCTTGAAGGAAGTACAAGTTCCTTTGTCGAATACCCTTGAGTAAAATTATTGCACCAGCCACAACCTTTAGAACGCCATGTTCAAGTACCACCTTGTAACCATTGGCTTCTAGAGTACCAACCGAGATGAGATTCTTTTTCATGTCAGGAACATACCTAACATTCTTCAGCTTCCTTATAATTCCATCAAACATCTTCAGACGAATGGTACCTATACCCATTATGTGACAGGGTTGATCATTCCCCATCACCACTACACCACTCTCCTGCTTCTTAAAATCAGAAAACCATTCCCTTATAGGGCATATATGATAAGAAGCAGCACAATCTAAGATCCATTCATTACCACTAGTGTAACAAACCATTGATGAAACGGATAAAGAATAATCAGAGTCTACATCATCATCTTTAGTATCACATGCAACATTTACCTCAGAGTTTTTCTTCTTGTCCTTTGCCTTGCCTTTAAGACAATCTTTCTTCCAATGCCCTTTCTCATGACACAAGGAGCATTCATCCTTTGCTAGAGATCGACCTCTCGACTTAGAACGATCTTTTCCTCTACCACCATGGCCTTTCCTATCATTAGACCTTCCTCTTGTCACCAAGACCTCGGGTGTAGAGCCCTTGGACTCTTCTTTGTCCTTCTTCATACACGCATGAGTTAACAATGCTGCAGAAATCTCACCATACACCAATTTTTCTTTCCCATATGTGAGTGTGATAGCCAAGTGTTCATATTCGTCAGGTAACGAATTTAGGAGACACACTGCCTTGCTTTCATCACTCACATCTGCTCCTAGATTCACCAAGTCAGCAATTAGCTTGGTAAAATCATTAAGATGCTCCGCCATGGAAATGCCTCTTCTCATATCTATTCGATAAAACTTTCGAAGTAGATAGTTTTTATTGTGGATAGTCTTTGTCATGTACTTCTCCTCCAATTTTTGCCACATCTCATTTGCAGACGCATCATCCATCACAAGATATTTAATGTCTTGTACCAAACACGACTTTATGATTCCACAAGCTCGTTTGTTCATCTTCTTCCAATCCTTCTCTTCCACATCTTCTGGTTTATCCTCCAGAACATCTTCTAGGTCTTGTTGACATAGAGCATCTATTACCTCGTACCTCCACATGCCAAAGTTATTGGTGCTGGTAAACTTCTCTACATCAATTTTTGCGTGATGGTAAACCATTGTCTTGATTTCCCCCTTCGAATCCTTCGAATTCACTTCTTTTGTCATCTTCCACCAACTTTCAAGCACTAAACAATCACCAAACGAATCTGAAATTCACACCGGAATTTCAACAAACACCTTCTAGACGCTCAAGTTCGAACCGAAGCTCTGATACCACTTGTTTTGCGCAGCGGAAACTAATGCACAAATAATATGATTGAACTAGTGTATGAAAGTAAAACAAAACGACAAAACAAACAAGCAACCACACAAGACACAAGATATACGTGGTTCGACAATATGCCTACGTCCACGGGGATAAAGGATGATGTTTTTCTTCTTGAGACAATTGTACAAGCCCTCACAAAGAAAACCGTAGTCTTCTTCCTCTCAAAAGTTCTCAAAACTCTCTAATGGCTTCTCACAATCTCTCCTGTAGAAAAACCTAGGTTTTGTTATCTTCTATTTGGCTTTATAACATAGCCTTACAATAGACCACGAATTGGGCTTAAACAGGCCCATATTGCACAAAGCAAAGGAGGACGTACGTACGTCGAAATCACGTTCGTACGTCGAGCCACGAAGAAGTAATCTGTGATACGGGGCGTACGTACGCCCTAACTACGTAAGTACGTTCCTTGAACAAATACAACGTTCGTACGTCGAATTGACGTTCGTACGTCCAAAGTTATCTGTGATGCTGAACGTACGAACGCCCTAACTGCGTACGTACGTTCCTGAACAGAAAACTTCCCTTCGTCCTTTTCTCTTCACAAAAAACCCAACACCTGCAAACTTTGAATCAGAGCCCACCTCAATGTTGTTGTACACTCGCGGCACTGCTTGCTTAAGTCCCACTTCAATTGCCTGCATCTCAATTAAAGTGTGCTCTTGTTGCCGCACGCTTAACTTCGGAGTTCTTTTGAACTCTGGAGCCAAGTGAACCCAAAAGGCATCAGTGATTGTATATAACGGATCTATACCTATATTTCAATGTCATGACATCCCCCTCTTATGTATCGTAGGATCCACCCCTCGGGAAACCACCTGCCGACCCGAGGTGTTACAAATTTATTTTGGTTAAGGATTATAATAAATTTTATGGATCTTATTCGACTGATTTTGGGAGGCTCATTTAGCATGGGGTGGTAGTGAAAATTTTGATGAACAATAAAAATAAAAAATAAAAACCTCTTCATTTTATCCGCCTCAAAACTGTTCTCCTCCCATCCTCCCATCCTCCTCTCTCTCACACAACTAAGCTAAGGATAGGAAGACCAATATTCCAGCATTATCTGAAGAAGAAGAAGAAGAAGAGAGGACATTGAATTTCTACCTTGGCCTCTAAAAGGCGATGAGAAGTTCATGGACTCTGGTTCCAGACCCTCGATTGATGAGTGACTACCTGACAATGAAGGCTGAGACATTGTTCAGGCTTGTGCCTTTGAAGCCTGCTGCTAGGATCTTGCCAGGCAATGAGTTGGATTCTCTGGAGTGGCCGGCCAATACCCACGATGCTGCTAAAGTGGTTCTAAATTTATATGGGCTTTTTACAATACAATAGTAGTGTCCGTATATTGGGCCTGAATACAGAACCGGCCCATGGGAAGAAAAATCTACTGAAAAAACTGAGAGTACTGTCGTAGTACTAGTAGAGATTATCGGTTTAAAGCTGAGTGAAAACATCTCCCGCCAAACAGAGAGAGAGAGAGAGAAAAGGAGAGAAGGAAAATCGAAGAAAAATCAGTTGTGACAGAGGAAGGTAAACTCCGATATCTGTAGTTTATTAGGGTTTGTAGTTGCTTTAAAGTGTTAGTTCTATTCTCCGATTTGAATTCGAACACAGTTGAAGAAAAATCAATGGCGATTGAAGAAAAAGCAGTTGCGGCAGAAGGTGAACTCCGATCTTTGTAGTTTATTAGGGTTTGTAGTTTCTTTGAAGTGTTAGTTCTAATCTTCGATTTGAATTCTAACACAGTTGAAGAAAAATCAATAGCGATTGAAGAAAAAGCAGTTGCGGCAGAAGGTGAACTCCGATCTGTGTAGTTTATTAGGTTTTGTAGCTCATTTTCAAGTGTTAGTTGTAATCTCGATTTGAATTCGAACACATTTGCAGGAAAATCGATGGAAGAAAAAACAGTTGCTACACCAGGTGAACTCCGTAGTTTGTTAGGGTTTTTAGTAGCTTTTGAATTGTTAGTTTAATTTCAATTTGAATTCGAGTTCAAATTTGAATTCAGATTCGATTTCATATTTAAATTCAACCGTTTAGATTGTACTACTACTACTACTTCGAATTGAATTTCGTAGTTAAGATCGATTTCTTACTTGATTTTGCTTGAAATGTTCAATGTTAGGGTTGAATACCACAGTACCAAAGACACTCATTGAGAACATTGTAAGAACAGAGCTCACTTATCTGGTTGAATCCCAAGACATGAATGACTTGATCGAAAGTAAAGTCCGCTTCCATATTCTTGAGTCCTCCGAACTGAAGGGAATGATCCAAACAGAAGCCAACCGCCAGCTTTACGAAACCTCAGAGCTGAAGGAATACGTGAACAATATGATCGAAGAACAACTCAAACTTAAAATTTCCGACAATGAAGAATTGAAGAAGCTCACTTCTCTGGTTGAGTCCCAAGACATGAATGACTTGATCGAAAGTAAAGTCCGCTTCAATATTCTTGAGTCCTCCGAACTGAAGAGAATGATCAAAACAGAAGCCAACCTCCTGCTTTACCAAACCTCAGAGCTGAAGGAATACGTGGACAATATGGTTGAAGAAAAAGTCAATCGTAAAATTTCCGACAATGAAGAATTGAAGAAACTCCTACGAGAATTTGAGGTTTTGCAGAAAAAAGAGGCTTCTGACAATCAAATTATGCTTGAAAGAGGTTTGCTACATTTAATTATTTCACTACTATATGGTGCCTTTCTTTGCGAATCTTGGGTTACATTGTTTGCAAAATTCAAACTAATGCACTTCTATGTTTTTTGAGAGCTTATGTCGTGTACGATTAACCATATATCAACTTTTAACAGTCAAGTACACATTGTAACTTTCCCAGATTTCTGTTAGATACCTTATTAAAACGATAAAACATCTTCATTCATCAACCTGACAATATTGGTTGTCTATTAGCCTATGTAGTGTTTTACAATATGGTCAGTTTCTTTTGTTATATCTCTGGTTAATAATATGAGAAGTTGGTGTTTGGTAGGTCCTATTAGATGCCTAGATTGCTAGGTCCTTCCATATCTGGAACTTAAACTAGTTTTTTTTTTGGTTGGAAAAACTTAAACTAGTTGGGAGAAGGAAGACATGATAGGATGGGAATTAATTAGAGACAGTTCAGATTCAAGGAGACTAGCTAGTCATTGTATCGACGTAGGTATAGTCCTGTTCCTTTATGTGCAACAGCATTGTTTGTAGTCACAGTACAGAGTTCATGAAGCAGGGCTAAGAGAAGGGTTGGCTCATAAATTGCCAGAGATAGGTTTAAAGTCTTACCTAGGTGCTTAAATCTCCACCAGATCACCACAATGTCTTGATCTCCAATTCTCCGTTGTATCTCTTCCTTCCCTTTTATACATTCTATGGCTTGCTTTGAGTAGCACAGACCTGCATCCTTTTGAACTCCTGACTATCTCAATACCCTTCAGAATGGCTTCCAGTTCAATGCATAAGATGGTTCTGCCAGTGAACCCGGCCCCCACTGAAAGCATACAGGCAATTTCATATTTCACCTCTGAATGCTCCACTATACTTCCCTCTTTGCTATGTTAAGCTTCCATCTGTGTGTAGTAGGGCTGTGTAATTTCTTGGTGGCCTCACCTAATGCACTATGAATTACAGGATTGTGTGCATTAATTTCTGTGATGCCAAGTGGTGTGATGTGTTTTTTATTTTGATACTATAGGTGCCATACTTTCTTAAGAAAACAAAACTTTATCTAAGTTTTTCATATTCATAGCAGAGAGCTTAGCATCCGAAACCAGTCTTCAAGACAGAATGAGCAAAGTGGTGAACGATTTCAAAAGCTGTGTTCCCATTTTCATTACATCACTAGGAGTTCTTCTAACGATAAGCTTGCCATGCAACACCCTCGGATCCTTTCTACAACTGATTATCACAGGATGCTGTATTCTCTTTCTTCTGGGTGGATTAGCGGCGTTTAGAATTTGGGCTATCAGTAATGATGCTGGTTTTTTGAACGAGGTGTTTAACAGTTTGAAGGGACAGAAAAGTAGCGATGAGATGAGTACATATACTTCCGAAGGTGGTGAGGGAACAAGAATGAAGACCGTCTACAAATTTTATTCGAGGTGGTGGTACGTATGGCCTCACTTCCTGAAGCTTGGGATGTTGGTCTACTTCTCAGTAATGTTTGCTGCAGCTGTTGGAGTATTTTTCTACAGAAAAGAATGTGGTAATTATATTTCATTGACTTCGTTTTTCTCCTCGTATATTTTAGAAAAATGTTTGAGCTTTGAATTTTTCATTGTCTCAATAATTACAGTAATCCCTGAAGCACTTGCACCTGGCACTGCACCTGCACCACCACTTGAGGAGTTTTGGCCACTTCTCTTGGCCACAACATGAGGTATTTTCAAAACTCTAGTAGTTTCAAGTTTCAACTTCTTCTTGTAATGTTGATAAAAGCATTCTATATTTTACACATGATAGACCTTTTTTCAGTTATATAAATGAAATTGCTCATTTTTTAAGACAACAATGTGGTGTAACTTGTGAGGAAGAAATTGTAGGTTTGCAGATTAGATTTTAATTGTGGGTGAGGATATGCAACAATGATAAGATATAGTATAAACAAAAAAAAAATTGTTGGATTAGAGTAAATAGAGAAGTAAAGAAAATGTTGGTAATGAAATCTAGTGTTATAATTTAATTCTGGACAATATTAATTAGTACTGAACCACTGCACTGATGTTAAGTGTTTCATCATAAGCTTTTGGTTGCTATTGGCTTATCAACATGCATGTTAATATCCCACCATCTTTTCTTTCTAACTAATGCTTTGTATTTCTAAACATCAGCTGTATGTCCACATTCCTTTCTTTTTCAGCTTACAGTTTGATAGCCCACTGCATACCATCAAGAAAGACACAAAGCAGTAAAGCACCCAAAGGAATGGTATATTGGTATCAAGCAACAGTTGTCCTCTTTTTGGTTGTGGTGTATGGGATGAGGGATAGGGCCATAGCCATATGATGAACTAATTTGACTATCAGTGATTGTTGACAACAAGGCCTTGAAGCCACAAGTTTGTAATACTGTTTCATTCAGTACAAACAAGCAAAACAACTTTATTTTTATATCGACAGTCATGTCTCTCTGTATCACTCTTGTTATTGTTGTCTTTCATATTCAGCTTTGATAGCAGTATTCATACATACATGCAGTCTGTCAAATGTTACCCTACTTGGGGGCTGGGGCTAATTTGTTTCTCTGACAGACATGATCAGTATCCAATATCTTTGGAAATTTTAACCACCTATCTACTCCATTGTTTATTGATCCTTTGATATTTATTAATATAGTACTGTAGAAGCTTTTAAGAAATGTCTTAGAAGGTACAGATTATGGGGCCATTTATATAGTTTGGACTGCACTATAAGTTAAAGGTACCAGAGATCTAAAATAACCACTATAACAATGAAAAACGTATCATCATTCATTGTCATCGAGGGCACTTGAAACATTAAACTTTATTCATTTTTTTCCACCCTATAGACACAAATTAATTTAGAAATAATATGAGTAAACACTAACACCAATGTAATTCAGACATTTGAAGAAAGAATGATAATAACAAATAATGGTGCATGCCTGGTAAACAAATAAGTGTGCCCATGCATTTAACACCATTCACAATGGTCAGCTGTGCCTTTGAAATCCTCAGCCATGTCGAACACTTATATTGCTTACTCCTCGCCAAACAAGTATACAATACTATCAGTGTTGATGGAGGCCAGAGTATTAACATGACATACCGGAGACACTAACATATCCATATTCCAATCTCTCCATTTTTTCACAACTCTTCTGAAAGTACCCAGTTGGAAATTATAAAGGAATAATTTTCTGCAAGACAAGCTTAATAAAATATTGTCTTTGTACATCTGTACTGCTTTCACCTGCGCATCTGATTCCCAACTGCCTTTTTCAACACCAAACATTTTTGATGGTTCGATAATAACATGTCTTTTGACCCAATTCTTCTTTTCATAATCTTCGAGGACCCATACCACTATTTCTTCATGTGACGATGCATCACATAACCATAAAAGCCCCTCCTTCTCCATTAATTTCATCGAATAGTGATTTCCTCTACAACGACATTGACCTCCAGGATGTGACATGGTAGCGAATTTCTCAGTGTGTGTGTTGAATAACAAAATAGAATTTGAACAATGCGGATACACACCATGTGCATCCTTGTAGAAATTATCATCAACCTTCCAATGCAAAACTTCATTTAGAAGTATTGGGTTTCTAAGACTACTAGGGGGATAGGAATAACTGTTAATTTGTCTAGTGTATTTGGTCCTCAGGCTGATGATGAAATATTCAAACCCCTCACCTTTCTGACATACAAAAAGAACTCTGTACTCCTTAGCTTCTGAATGAAAGAAGAACCCACGAACTCGGTACCCTGTGTGTGGTGCAATTACAGTTACCTGCTCTTGTGTACTAGGATTCCAAATAAATAAAACTGGATTGAAACTTAAATTTCTGAAGAGAAGGAAGCCATTATAGGAACCATAAAGAAATGGTAAACTAGCCGTCTTGCGGCATGCTTGTCCAAATTCAATATTAATGCTTTTGGTCACTGTCTTTTTGTTGACTTCACCAGTGAAATAAACATTATTTCGGACTGGGTTGACATCATCTACCCAAAGTGAATAGTATTGGAAAGCAATTACTGGATTAGCTCGGCTCAGGTGCATGTCAACATATGATTGAGTTGTCGTTAAGGCAGCAAGTCGTGTATTTTTATGTACACAGAGGAACACACACTCGGCCGGAAGTCTGCTGAGGATCTCAGCGATTATCTCATACGGTATATCAACCGTCGCATTTTGAACAAAGAATCCATGGACCTGTCCCCAGAGAAATGGAATCCACGATACGCATGAAAATGTAGACATGGCATCTGTGTTGGAAACATCAAAAGACTAGTAAATGTCAAGATAAAATCCATCACAACAGACAAAACATCATCAACTTATGATTGCCAAAATTAACATAAAGATCACATAAAACACCATCATTCAATTTTTTCGCTTGGTGCAGATCTAGTGCCAATACAAGTATGGGGAAGCTATGATTACCAGTGGGGGTATATGTACCTGATGATGTTAATATATACAACCTAGGGCAATTCCTCAATCGTGGCAGAAAGTGTCCTCAATCGTGGCAGAAAGTGATCAATGATCACGACCACGTATGATTACTTGGTCAAAGACCCCTTATACTGTTCTAAGTAGAGAAACAAATGGTTTTTTGTGAAAATATAGTAGTGCTTGATTAGTTGGTGATGGCAATAAAGTCATGTATCTGGTATATGACGATCAAACTCGGAAGAAAGAAAGGGAAAAGAGATTTGAAAAGCTAGTGTTTCATTTGATGAATACATCATTAATATAACTTCCAAGAGTGACAGACAGAGAGAGTATGTGTAGGGCCTTTTGTTCATAATAGCCTCTCAAGGCCTTTGATGATTGCCCTTTGTTGTAATCTGATAGTAAGTCAATAAAATCTTACTGCTAAGGAAAAGATATGTCTATCCTTAAGTCAAATCCAAATCTGTGCATTAATCATATAAAAAACAGGCAAAAAATTAAGTTCAGCACATTAACAGAATTTTAGACAGTATGGTTATATAGATTCTGTTATCAAATTTATCGATTGCATAAAACCCAAAGACCATGGCAATAGATTCCACAAATTTTAGAGTCCAATATTAATTGTGCATCATCAGAAACACACAATCTTCATTCACTTGTTCTCCCTACCAGTTGTTCTAACTTCTAATCTCAATCAAAATATTATTATTCATTTATCCGCCACAATGTCTACTTTTTTCCATGACATTTAATAATCTTAATCTGAACTTCATATAGATCACTCAGTGGCTATGAAAATGTAAATCCAGAATTTTCCTTGCTTCTGCTTTAGCTCGATAGTGTTGAATGCACCACAACAATTTCTAAACTGGGTATTTAAGTTTTTAGCCTTCTTTAAGTTCTAAGATATTCAAGTTCGTTAAGTTAAGATCACATATGATGACAACTACAGTCTAGAAGAACTTTTACAGACATCTGTTCTCTACATTTGTCATAAAGATCACAATTAGATGTCGATTCCACTATTAGTAAAGCATGCATGCATAGAATTATGATTTTAGGGTTGGACCTATGTACAATGGATTCATTGCGGCAGTCCAAGATTGGCCCAAACAACCCTCATAAGAACTTAAAAGTTAATGAATCAAATTAGAAAACTCTCTTTTTTCTAAAACGAAAAGAAAGCCTAATCTGGAGTGGAGGAAGACAGGGAAGCTTCCAATGATGTGAAGAAAGAATGAAAACAGATGGACCAGGTAAAAAACTTGCTATAAATGAGGCAAGCCAAGCCACATTCCTTGTAATTGAATAATAAAGTGACTAAAGGAAATGAGGCCAAGGTTGGTCCTCGTGATCGAGAGGTCCTCACGAAGATAGTGAAGAAGAATGGGATCTACAAATTTTATTTCCAGCTATGGAAGAGAAAGAAAAGTCCCTCCAACAATTCAGGAGGTCCAATCAGAAGTTACCAACGTCTGCCCAGTGACTACCATAGTAAAGTCAAAGAACATCTGCTCAGTGAATACCACAAAAGCAAAAGGACACCGAATGGATAGTTGATTTAGGGTTTCTCACATCACTTAAACGGTAACACTTTCCACCTATGGCGATGTCCGCTGTCAAAGGGGATTTTTAAATCTTAGAAAATGTTCATCACGTCCTGGGAATGAAAAAGAACTTGGTGTCCATTCCACAGATTACTGCATCTGGACGTAATGTGTAGCTCAATCCAAAGGATGTTTAAGTGCTAGGAAATGGTGATGTTCGAGGAGATGTACTAATGGAAGGGCAAAAAAGTTAAGAAATCATACATGTTACCCCCCAGTACAGATGTACACTTATTTTATAAAACACAGTAAATATCCGCCATTCTCACCTTGCTCATATCAACTACACTCGCGTGAAAGCTAAGATGAAGGAATAGTTTGTCGTCTTCCAAGCCTTGATGTATTTTTGACGGGGTTGTGTGTGCAAGATGTCAAACTGGAAAAGCACATAAACAACGCCTTAAGGAATTGAATATCAGATCACATAGACCACTGGAGCTAATACATTGAGACGTCTTTGCCTCTTTGGACATGTTTGTACATCATGCTACCCTAAGAAGTACATGCTAACCTTTAGGCTGTGCTTGGTCCACCAGAAAACGAGGGAAAACGGAAGAAAACAAGTATCAGGTTACTTGCGAGTGAAAGAGGAGACAAAGAGGCAAGTAACAGGCCGAAACAAATGAGAAAAAGAATAGAAGATGCGTGAAAACAGAAGACTCCATAAAATTAAGAGTAATATAACGAAAACAGATTCCTTTTCTTAAAAACAGAAACCGTATTCCAAAAATTGGTCTATAATTATGGATGAACGGAATCTCTTTTCCTCCATCATCTACCCTTCGTGACACCGGCTTCTCTGTATCTCACTGAAGTTAAGTTATAATTTCATTTTCCACCACTTTCCTTTGTTTTCCTGTGAACCAAACACAGCCTTAGCGATTCTATTTCGTAAGTCCGTTGACTTCAAAACTTTGGTGGAAAGTAAAGCCAACCAAAGAATAAAATGTCTAAGAACAGAGGAAAAATACAATCATACACCCTGGAAGATTTTAAAGGGGCATCACATTTGTCATCAATTGCAGGATGGATAAACTGCATCATGGTACATACAAAACGAGCACCACCACGATTCTGGGTGATTGCATGGGGTCTGATGTTCACGCCTACATTGTCTCAATCGCCACAAGAAGGTTTGCAAATTAAAAACTAACGCTGTCATCTTCAGAGTATTCGGCTGCATTTGCTGTCTGAGCAGCTAAGAACACAGTTAGAAAGAAGGCTCTACAGTGTATCTGTGTGGACTACGATACATACAAGGTTGAGGATGCATCAATCTAACAAAAGATAAGGTCTATGGATCACCACATGTTGTATAAGACAAGGCATCATCATGGTGGTCTTCTGATATTGCAGTTCTTACGAAAAGCAGGATAGAAGACTCAGTTGGAAAGGAGAATGACTCTAATCGATTCATAAAAAAATTGAAGACCAAGGAAGAAGGGTGTTAAAGAATCATCACTGCAGTTTGAGACCGAGACTATAAGATTGATACTTATAAGCGTGGAGACCCAAGGAGTGAACACAACGATCCAATGATACCACAAGAACGTAAGGTGCCATTCATAAATAATGAAACTGGTCTTAGAGAAACAAGGATAAAGCAATCAAATAGAAAATAGATGGATACTAGGTGTATTGTCAGATTAACTCAGTGTTATATGTCTGATTGTCTTCACTTGAAGATGCTAATAACATCATAGATTGGCATATTGCCGTGAAAGATAAAATGGAGGCTTTGAGGATGATTGAGATATTGGACCTTGTTCCAGTTCCAGAAAGACTAATCCAATATGGTGGCTCACGCAAAAGGCTTACGGCATGCTTAATTAGTTGCTTGAGATTTCTCAGAGACACAGCTGTACGTACGGTATTGACTATGATGAAACCTAGTCCACTGTGGCAAGCTATGCTGTCAAGGGCGGAGCGGAGTGGAGCGCCTCAGATTTCTGGGAACCGCCTCTACCGCTCAGGCGGCGCTCTGATCAGACCCCACGTTTACACTTTACACTTTACAGTACTGCTTAACAGCTATGCTGTCAAAGGCGGAGCGGAGCGCCAGGCGCTAGGATTTCCGAGAACCGCCTCCACCGCTCAGGGGGCGCTCCGATCAGACATACAGTTTACACTACTCTTAACAATATTTCTTTCTTTTAATATTTTCTGTAGAGTAAACAACATAATAATATTTAACTTCAATTGAATTTAAATTGAAAAAAAAAAGGAAGATTAGAATAAGATTAAGAAGTAGCAGCAGCAGCAGAGCCGGAGAAAGAAGTAGCAGCGGAGCAGTGGAAGAAGCAGCAGCCGTAGAGAGAGACCAGAGAGAGAACGTGAGGTTTTTTTTTTTTTTTTTTTGGGCTTGAGTTTTATATGGGCGTTTTAGGTTTGGGCCGCTCTGAGCGCGTTTGTATGGGCCGCTCTGAACAGAGCGCTGGACCTGAGCGCCGCCCAGGCGGCCCAAGGCGTTTTAGGCACTGTTTTTGCCCGGCGGAGCGCCCCCCTTCAGAAATAGCGCCTAGGCGGCGCCCCTGACAGCATAGCTTAACAGTATTTCTTTCCCTTAATATTTCCTGAACAGTAAACACTGTTAACTAACAGTGTACTCTACTATTTCTGAATATATTCAAAGATTTGTATTTGAATTTGAAAAATTAAAAATTTAAAGAAGAAGAAGATTAGATTTGGATTTGATTTAGGAAGATTAGAAGAAACTTAGAAGATTAGAAGAAGATTAGAATTTAGAACTTACACTCTTAGAAGATTAGAAGAAGATTAGCAGTAGCAGAGCCGGAGAAGAAGTAGCAGCAGAGAGAGAACGTGAGAGAGAGACCAGAGTGAACGTGAGTTTTTTTTTTTTTTTAATCTAACCTTTTGTATGGGCGTTTTTAGGTTTGGGCCGCCTTGAGCGCGTTTGTATGGGCCGCTCTGAACAGAGCGCTGGACCTGAGCGCCGCCCAGGCGGCCCAAAGCATTTTAGGCGCTGTTTTTGCCTAGCGGAGCGTCCTCCTTTAGAAATAATGCCAAGGCGGCGCCCCTGACAGCATAGGTGGCAAGTATGACAATTGTCAGGGTACTTATATAACATGCTGCAAGCAAATCTTGGCATTAGAGGCAGATGGATGTGAAAAATGTTTTTTCTCTATGGGAACTTGTGCAGAGAAATCATCATGGAACAGTCACAAGGGTTCAAAGTACAAAGAATCCCAATTATAGGTTCAAAGAAACGCAAACATTATATGTTCATAAGCGAGCTCAAAGCAGATTTTTCTGATACTTTGCAGCTATCAAGTATCTACAGGAGATTCATAAAACAGACTAATGATTAAGTTGCAATCATTCCAGTCAACTAAGATGATTTAATCATCACTGAGACATAGGGAAGATCTAATACATGCAAGATAAAATCTGTCAGATTTGAGATGGCAAAAGATTGGAGAGTTGATGAATTTTGTTGGGTTCGAGGTCAAAAGTTGGCAGAAAAGTTATGGTGAGGATCTGCTGAAGAAATTTGATTCGCAGATTGTAAACCAATTGCTCTAGGAATATATTAAGAAGGCTAGAGCTGAAGATGGTGATGACTGATGAGCTTGAAGATAGTCATCTCTAACGCCATTTAATAGGAACTCTAATACATCTCACGAACTCGATGTTTATTCAACTAGAGTTGTAAAGGCAAAGACCATGAAACACTTCATCTTGAAACAATACAACAAACTCTGAGGTATATTCTAATATTCTATATACAACAGACTATATGGTCGTCTACAAAGAGTTCAACCTAAGATAGTTGTATTTTCAGAAACCTGTCAATCATGAGCAGTTACACCTGAACTACACTGAGGCAAGTCAAAACACAATTTGATTGGCAACATATTGTGTTCCATCCTAGGTACAAAAGTTAATGAGATTTATCATGAGTATTAAATGGAGTTATATTCGTGAGTCGTAATTAAATACTGAAGATGAAGTAGCCTACATCGTCAAAAAAGCATTACCAATTTACCATTACACATTTACACATGTTCTACTACAAAGTATAGTGATTTTTATTCTTTGCATTAACCAATCTTAGTAAATTTTATTACTGTAATGAATAAAAAACTGTTTAAGGTTTTTCTATATCAGATCAATATGAAATTAAACTTTTTTATGATTATTAAAATTGATTATTATGGGGAAAGAAATAAGAAGCTTTGTTAATTATCATAGAAGCATAGAACAATTAATCATTAATCAAAACGAACCAACGAACTGTTTGAATCATCAAATATATAAACTTGATTGAAAACACAAGTTTTAAATAATCTAAATTCAAAATTCAGCAGAAGAAACAAACAAAATCATAGTAATAAGAAGTAATTAATTCAAAACAAAATTGTTCACTTACTTGCCAGATTGTTCATTGTGATGGAGTTTTGGTTGGAGCGAAGAAGAAAGAACGAGCAACTGACCCGACCGAACTACAACTCTGTTTCTGAACTCTGGTCACGTGTTTAAATAGTAGTATAAGGAGAAAAATTGCTCCATCGCACTTACGACTAAGGTGTACCCCCAAGCCTCTATCTACCACACATCTATAACATTTATACAATCTCAAGAGCCATCATTATTCCATATCCTCGAGATATATGTAGATCTTTATAATGTATGGTGTGGATATATCATATATACTTAAGAGAGTGTTTGGTTATAAACACTAAAGAGCATCCGAAACTTATTTGAAACACATTACACCCAAAATCCACGTGGAAGAGTTTTGGTATTTTGAGTCGAAATTGAATGCTACCGTACTACATATGCCATGTTTCTAGATCTATTTAAAAAAAAAAACAAAAAACCTCTAGATCTAATTCTACACCACCAAATAACATTTTTAGTTGCTCCATAATGCATACACTTAAAAGAGTGTGTGCTAACCTCCCACCAGATCAGTACACTTGATTTTTGTATTTTTTTTTTTTTTTTAGAATATCCGAGATTAGTGGATAAATAAAACACCTAAACGTTGAATGTTGTTAACGCTAGTGGGGCGTAAAAAAAATTCTTAAAAAAATTAAAGGACACATAGAGTCATCTGGTGGGAGGTTAGCATACATACTTCTAAAAAATAAATATAATTTATTTTTATTTATAAGGGGTTGTGATTTTGTGAGTCATTGTTTTATATCTCTATCTTTCTTCGTTTTGTTGGTGTGATATTCACTATCACATGGCAATGTAAAAGAATTGAATGGGGTTTTTTTTGCTTTAATAATTCTGGATTGAATAGGCAATTTTCTTCTTGGTACATCGGTAATTCTGGGAGAAACTGGAAATTTGGAAGATTCAACATCTATCTACAACAAATTGCAGATTTGGAGTATAATCAATCTGCCTCCACCAATATCAATGGCCAATACTTTAAGGTAGAAGAAGAGATATTTATATAAAAATATCTATCAAAACCTGAATTGAGTAGCAATCAATATTTATATTAAAATTACTATGATAGTTTGCCTCGGGGAAAACAACTTGAAATTTACAGAAGTTTAATCTTGTTGTTGTTGTTGCATCCCCCCTTTGATCAGAAATCCATTTAAGAGTTCAAACCAATTTAAGATCAAGTCCTGAAAAGAAAACAGCCTCCTCCCTGGCCAGTAGCCGCACCAATACCACACAAAAGCTTTAACTTCAACTGAGATTCGCTCAACAGAGACCATGCGATTTCTGAAAATCCTGTCATTGCGCACTTTCCATAAACACCACACCACTGCATAGGGGAGGAGAGCCCACACCCTTTTACCAAGCTGGATACCCTTACCTTTCGGCCAATTACTAAGCAGTTCTTCAACTGTATCTGTAGTCAAAATAAATTCATAACATATCTGCCTAGGCTGTAACAGATCGAACCAAACCTGCAAAGCAAGGGGGCAATGAAGCAAAACATGAGAAATTGTCTCATTGAACATACCACATGAGGAACACACCAAGTCCACCACAGTCCCTCTATGATTCAGAATGTCTGTAGTCAGAATACTACTATGGAGCACACACCAGAAAAAGATTTTGCATTTAGAAGGCATCTTAATAGGCCACACCAAATGAGAAGGAAAAAGAGTGCTTGTAGCACTCTGAGAGTTTTCCATTGCCCCAATCTGCTCATAGAAAGATGTGACTGTGAACACTCCCCTCTTTTCACCCTTCCAGCTCCAGGAGTCATCTGCCTCCTCAAAAACCACCATATTCAAGAGATTCTGCAAGTCTTGTTGCTCCTCTAGTTCCCAATCATGTAATGCCCTTCGTAAACATAAGTCCCACACAACAACTCCAATACCCTGTGGCCTCATACTGCTCACAGTTCCTTGCTTATTAGTCGATACATTGAACATAGCAGGGAACTGCAGAGATAGAGGCACGTCACCTAACCAATGATCAATCCAGAATCTTATTTTCTCGCCACTTCCAAGTTTACATTGCAAACCTGTTTTGAAGACAGAGAAAAGATTCATCACACCCCTCCATAGAGAAACACCATATGGTTGTGAAACTGCCTTTGGCCACCAATCATTGATTCCTTTGCCGTATTTTGAATCAATTATCAACTTCCACAAGCTTCCATTCTCAGCTCCATAGCGCCATAACCATTTATCCCTAAGGGCTTTGTTCATTTGCTCGATTCTGCGCAATCCTAAACAACCAAATTCTTTCTTTTCGCAGACTTTACTCCATCCAACTAAGTGGTACTTCCTCTTTTCGTTCGTCGATCCCCATAGAAAATTCTTCATTTTGCTTTCTATCCTAAAAGCCACACTAGATGGGATCACCAACATGGACATCTGATAGATTGGAAGGTTTGCAAGAATACTATGAAGTAGCACTAGTTTTCCTCCCTTTGATATCAGCTTACACTGCCAACCACTCAATCTGGTCTGGATTCTTTCAATGACTGGATTCCACACTTCCTTATTTTTAAATTTTGCACCAAAAGGCATGCCTAAGTATCTCGAAGGAAAAGACTCAATCCCACAGCCCAATAAGTCAGCCATAGCAACCAGGTTGCCCACATTCCCAACGGCCATAAGTTTGGTCTTAGCCATATTGCTACTAAGCCCACTGACAGCTTCAAAAATCAAAAGAATAGACTTAATTACCAGAACTTGATCGACTGAGGCATCGCAAAACAGGAGGGTATCGTCAGCAAACTGAAGAATAGCAACTTCTGGACCTTCAGGGGCTGGTTTAAAACCACGTAGATATCCAAGCTGAACAACTCTATTCACCAGGCCATTCAAAGCTTCCATGACTAAATTGAACAACAGGGGAGAACTCGGATCACCTTGGCGTAGTCCCCTTTGACTCGTGAAGTGGCCAAGAGGAGAGCCATCCACTAAAATAGAAAAATGAGTAGTAGAGATGCACACCTTTATCCATCGCCTCCATTTCACTTGAAAACCCATCCTCAACATCATGTAGTCAAGAAACTCCCACATCACGCAATCATAGGCTTTAGCTATATCAACCTTGCAAATAAGACCTTCTTGTTTAGCTCGCAAACGAGTATCAATCACTTCATTAGCAATTAAAACACCATCCAAGATCTGCCTATTGCCCACGAATGCACATTGTTCTGGTGAAATGAGAGAAGGAAGAACCACTCTGAGTCTAGTAGAGAGAACCTTAGACAGGATTTTATAGATTCCACCTACCAGACTTATAGGTCTGTAATCGTTCAAAGATTCTGCCGATGCCTTCTTGGGGATCAAAGAGATGAAAGTTGTGTTGATCCGCCAGTCAAAAGACTCATCCTCATAGAACTCAAACATAACGTTCATAATGTCGTCCTTGAAGATATTCCAACACTTTTGGAACACTAGCATCGGGAAACCATCAGGCCATGGTGCCCTCTCTCCATTCAATTCATTCAAGGCACTTAGAACCTCTTCCTCTGTGAATGGTAGCACCATCAAATCTGCGTTATCAGCCTCAATCGCGCGAAAACCAAGATTATCGAGTCGCAGTCTAACCAGATAGTCAACAGAATACAGCTTTTCGTAGTGTTCCACTATATGATTGCCTATAGCCACCTGATCTGAGATGTAGACACCATCCACCTTCAACCTGCTGATAGTATTTACTCTATTCCGTGCATTTGCCTTACGATGGAAAAAAAGTAGTGTTATCATCTCCCTCAACTCTCCATCTCACCCTCGACTTCTGTCGCCAAGAAATCTCTTTTTTCTTTACCAAGTGAGATAATTCAGCTTGTAGAATACTTCTAAAGACCACTTCATCTTCTGTAAGAGGGGACAATTCTTCCTTGTTATCCAGGTCGCCAATTTCGAACTTCTTGGTTTCGATTAAGAGATCAACCCTTCCAAAAATATTTTTGTTCCAAACTCTAAGTTTCTGTTTGAGACCTTTAATTTTCTGCCACCATACGTAACTCGGTGGGCCTTCAAAAACCATTTGTTGCCACCACTCCTCCATGAGGTTCATCAAAGAAGGATCCTCAAACCACATACATTCGAACCTGAACGGAAGAGGGCCTCTTTTCTTTTTTTTTTGCAGTCAAGAATTATAACTCGATGATCAGAGGAAAGCTTTGCGAGAGCTATCTCCTCTGCCATCTGGAAGTGTTCATCCCATTCTACTGAAGCTAGGAAACGATCAATACGACTCATGCTCCTGAAATTGGACCATGTATAGTGTGCCCCTTTGAGAGAAAAATCAACCAGGCTATGACGATCAACGAACTCTTCCAGAATTTTCATATATTTTGAGTTGTTGCTTCTCCTCCCTACCCTCTCATTCAACGTATAGAGATATCAAATTTCAACCATTTTAATTGGGGAATGCATTTACTGATTTACGTACATTTTTTTTTCCCGGCTAAAAGTGCATTTACGTAGATGAATGGATCCGTACATGCTCAACAACTTAATAATAAGTATGTGCTTCTTTTAGAATTAAGGAGGGGGCATTTTGAGAACTTCAAAATATGATGATGAAATAAGTATTCTTCATCCAACCCTTATTTATTTTATTTTTTTGCAAATGAGCTTGTGGCTCAATGGTAGCACCCCTCTCACAAAGTGGAGAGGTTGTGGGTTCGAAACACGTCAATAGCGGATTGTTGATATAAGTTTCCACACGTAATTCAAAAGGGATAGAGGTCCCCACAACCTCGCTTACCAACCAAAAAAAAAAAAAACCCCTTTATTTTTAAGATTTTAGTATTAAGCATGGGTATTTTGGGAACATAAAAAGTGGTCCAAAAACACGACCAGGACCAGTGATTTTAGAAGAAAAAAGGTCCCCTAGTTTGTTTAAGCCCGAGGCCTAACCACGAGTCCATCCCAGTGAAGCATTTAACTCGCCAGCCTGTCTTTCCTCACAACACACTATAATCCAACGACTAGTATTCCACACACGTGTAAAATGTATCATTCACACGTGTGAAATGAAACGATTTTGAATTGATAAATCTAGGGTTTTTTCGTCCCGCTTCATCGAAGCATTCGAAAAACACTTCTTCGAGACTTGGAGAGAAGAACAACACCACAAGCAAGCGCGCCTCGAAGTCTGAAAACCCTAAATCGAGTTCTTCTCTTCAAATACTCAAGCAAGCAGTTCTTCGAATCCTTATAAACCCTAAATCAAGTCGTCTTCTTCAAACTTCAATCAATTCGAAGGTATTATCTCGATTTCATACTTCTAGATTTACTGGATTGTTTAGGGTTTTAGAAATTTTGAAAAAATTGGGTTTTTTTCGTCTCATTTTATTCTAGTTTTATGATTTTATTGTTAATAAGTAATTGTTTGTAGTTATTTTGATTTGTATTTGGTGTTTTGAAAGGCGGCATTTCACCCACTTTTTAGGGTTTAAGTTTGATTTTGTTGATTTGATGTAAGATTTAGTTTGGATTTAGGGTTAATGTTTATTTGATTAAGTTTATATTTGATTTGTAGTTTGGGGGAGAGAAAATGGCAATGGAGATTACTCAAATCTTGTTAGCGGCTCAATCAGCTGATGCAAATGTTAGAACAAATGCTGAAACGAATATTAAGCAGTTCCAGGAGCAAAATCTACCGGCTTTTCTGTACTCTTTATCAGTAGAACTATCAAGTGAAGATAAACCTATAGAATCTCGAAGATTGGCTGGTATTGTATTGAAGAATTCGTTAGATGCGAAAGATGCAGCTAGGAAGGAACAATTGATTCAACAGTGGGTAGGTATGGATGCTTCAGTGAAATCAAGCATTAAGGATTTGTTGTTAAGAACTGTTGGATCTGTTGTTGCGGAGGCAGGTCACACTGCTGCACAAGTGATTGCAAAAATTGCTTCAATTGAAATTCCTCGTAAGGAATGGCCTCAACTTGTTGGGTCTTTGCTTTCTAACATGACCCAGGTAGACAAGCCTGCTTCTTTGAAGCAGTCAACCATGGAAACTCTTGGGTTTGTTTGTGAAGAAATTTCCCATCAGGATCTTGTGCAAGATGAGGTGAATTCTGTTCTTACTGCTGTAGTTCAAGGGATGACCCTTGCAGATCATGGTGCTGAAGTTCGTCTTGCAGCGACAAGGGCTTTATATAATGCGCTAGACTTCGCACAAACAAATTTTGACAATGAGATGGAGCGCAATTACATCATGAAGGTTGTTTGTGAGACTGCAGTTTCAAAAGAGCCAGAGATTAGACAAGCTGCTTTTGAATGCCTTGTATCAATTTCATCTACTTACTATCATGTGCTTCAGCCATATATGCAGACTCTGTTTGAGCTTACATCAAGGGTAGTTAGAGAAGACCAGGAGCCTGTTGCACTTCAAGCAATTGAGTTTTGGAGTTCCATCTGTGATGAAGAAATTGAGCTTCAAGAGTATGATGTAGAGAGTGGCGATTCTGCTTCTTCCCATTCCCACTTCATCGAGAAGGCTTTGTCATTATTGGTTCCTATGTTGCTGGAGACTTTATTGAAGCAGGAAGAGGATCAGGATCAGGATGATGATGTTTGGAATTTGTCTATGGCTGGTGGCACTTGCCTAGGCCTTGTTGCAAAGACTGTTGGTGATGCTATAGTGCCTCTTGTTATGCCTTTCGTTGAGGCAAATATAACTAAGCCAGATTGGCGTTGTCGTGAGGCAGCTACATATGCATTTGGCTCTATTCTTGATGGCCCTTCTATTGAAAAGCTATCCCCTTTAGTCAAAGCAGGGCTACAGTTTCTGCTTAATGCAATGACGGATTCAAACAGCCACGTGAAGGATACGACAGCTTGGACTCTGAGTCGGATTTTTGAGATTCTGCATTCTCCTGCTAGTGGATTTTCTGTGATATCTTCTTCACATCTTAAACCTGTCATGGATGTCTTGTTGGCAAGCATAAAGGATGCTCCGAATGTGGCTGAGAAAGTTTGTGGAGCAATCTACTACCTTGCTCAAGGATATGAGGATGCAGGGTCTGATTCCTCTGTGCTGTCCCCATTCTTTCATGATACAATAACTGCCCTTCTTGCTACCGCAGAGCGAACTGATGCACATGATTCTAGGCTTGGGGCTGCAGCGTATGAGACTCTTAATGAAGTGGTTAGATGCGCCAATATTGTGGAAACGTCTCAAACCATCCATAAGCTCCTTCCAGTAATTATGACTAAGTTGGGGCAGACTGTGGACCTGCAGATTTTATCATCGGATGATCGGGAAAAGCAAGGTGACTTGCAAGCTCTGCTTTGTGGTGTGCTCCAGGTCATTATACAGAAATTGAGTTCGTCAGATGAAACCAAGCCCATTATCCTTCAAGCAGCTGATGACCTGATGATGTTGTTTCTCAGAGTCTTTGGGTGCCGCAGCTCCACAGTGCATGAGGAAGCAATGCTTGCTATTGGAGCCCTTGCTTATGCCACTGGAGCTGAGTTTGGGAAATACATGCCTGAGTTTTTCAAGTACTTGGAGATGGGCTTGCAAAACTTTGAGGAATATCAGGTTTGTTCTATCTCTGTTGGGGTGGTTGGTGACATCTGCCGTGCATTGGATGACAAGGTTCAACCATATTGCGATGGAATTATGACTTATCTTCTCAAGGACTTGTCCAATGGGTTGCTCCACCGGTCTGTCAAGCCACCTATATTCTCCTGCTTTGGCGACATTGCCTTAGCTATTGGTGAGCACTTTGAAAAGTACCTGCCTTTTGCAATGCCGATGATGCAGGGTGCTTCTGAGGTCTGTGCTCAGATAGACTCTGACGATGAAGAGATGATGGATTATGGAAACCAGCTCAGACGAAGCATTTTTGAAGCTTACTCTGGCATTCTCCAGGGATTTAAAAATTCCAAGGCAGAATTGATGTTGCCTCATGCTTCCCATCTATTACAGTTCATAGAAGTTGTCTTTAAAGACAAGCAGAGGTACAGTTTTCTTTTTTGTGTTGTTTTTAGTTTCCATACTAGAAAGTGTTTCTTTGATCTTTATGTTTCCATATTCTGCTATTAGGCCTCTTTAATTGAGACAATAACATGATTTTGCAGGGATGAAAGTGTTTCAAAAGCTGCCATTGCAGTGATGGGCGACCTTGCAGATACACTTGGTCCCAACATGAAGATACTGTTTAAAGACCGGACCTTCTTTGCAGAATTCTTGAACGAGTGTCTTGGTTCTGATGATGATCAGCTGAAGGAAACTGCTTCTTGGACACAGGGAATGATAGGACGCGTTTTGGTTTCTTGAGTTGAAGCCATATCATTTGTCGTTGGTAAACAGATGTAGTTTTTACTGTTATAATTATCTCATATCCTTTGTCAAGGGGTTGGGATGGGCAGTAAATGGTGGTCGTCTATCATGTATGAAGCTGTAATTTGTCAGTTGGGGACCTTCAGCTTGTTTTTCTGCTCTTTTTGGGTAGAAAGGTATTGGAAAAGGTGTTGTCATTGTTTCAACGGTCTTCAATAGAGTTGGATATTTCTAGTGTCCTTAATGCATCCACTATTCAGTGGCTGCTTGGAGTCATTTGTAGTCTTTGATTACGCTCATGGGTTGTGAGCCAAGATCTGCTGTATTTGCTGCCAGCAAATTTATGAATATTACAAAACAATTAGTCAATTACGAACCGTACCTGTGGGTCACGTCTATTTTTCTTTTCTTATTTGCTTGTGTTTTTATCTTCATTTCAGAAGTTAAATCATTTTGGTGCCATGAACAGAACCACAAATTGCTGGTGAAATAAACCAGCAAAGAACAGGCTGCATTTTGTTGGTGATCAGAAATATAATACCGGAATTTAGCATTTCTTTTGTTAGACATTGCTTACTAAGGAAGTTGAGAGAATGAATTATTGAAGTTTTGTTGTACAGACATTGTTAAGCTTTGTTTTCATAGCATATTGGAAGGAGAAACAGTATTACAAATAAGAGAGGGAAATAATTACTTAAGTTTACAGCATGTTGAAAGGACTGTCACTGTAGTAGTTGTTGGATTTATTGATTTTACAAATCAAAGGAGAGCGAAAATACTCCCTAGTCTCAGTAAAGGCCACTGAAGCGAGACCAAATTGCTTAGACAGAGCTCTCACTTCTCACATTTTTGAAGTGTATACTGTAGGTGTATGTATCCATGAATACTTGGGAGAGTGCTTGTGGTAAACAGAAAGAGCATTTCTCTTGTAGTCCTTAAACCTTGTTTCTGACTCAGTTGAACCAATGCCTCAGAATCTTCACTTACCCCAGCACCATTGCTCATGTATACCTAGATATATATTGCTCATGTATACCTAGATATATCATAAAAAAAAAAAAAAAAAGAGGAGGGCTCTGCTTCCCCCCCAGTTCCATTACTAGAATCTTCTGAATCTTCACTTACTCCAGCACCATTGCTCGTGTAGTGCTGAAGTGTGGAAAGAATCTGAGGCAGTAGTTTGTTATAACAAGCATTACTAAGAAGTTCATGGTAACACATTTGAGTTCTTTTTCAGAGTTTCATTTGATGATGATTACAAAAACTGGACAATAAGATTATCTAAAGAAAATAGAGATTTTTGGACATACCCCCCATTTGAAAGTCGAAATTTGAGATACCCCCATTTGAAAAAAAATTTGAGATACCCCCCAATTCAAGACAGAAGAGCTTTACAGCCGTAGGTGAGTTTTATGATGGATTATGATGGACGGCTAAGATAACACCACATCTTGAATTGGGGGTATCTCAAATTTTTTTTCAAATGGGGGGTATCTCAAATTTCGACTTTCAAATGGGGGGTATGTCCAAAAATCTCAAGAAAATAAATGGGCAAATGAAACACTGAAGTGGCCAATTGAAATATGGCGAAAAGGTAATAATGGAGCAACTTTTCTCGAATGTTTAGTAGCACATACAACCACTTCTGCAGTCAGATCCTGGTTAGTGCTGAACAAACCTGTCCAAAAGTTCAAGGGGACTGTTACATGTTGCAATTATTACTGCAACTTTTCTACAACAATTCTAATCATGGCACAAAAAAAAAAAAAAAAAAAAAAATTCTAATCATGGCACAAAATACAAAAGGAATGGTACAAACCACTATCTTTTCCTGCAGCAAAGTTTAAAATGTCTTTGTATTCACATTCTTCACTGGTCTACCCAGTACACCATTGCTTGGCGAGTAGGTCTGACCATGGTTATTACAACACATGTTTGAGATTCAACTAGTGAAATTAAACTAAACACTGCAACTTTCAACTAGATTTCCTCTATGTTTTTACAAGTGTTTCGTGGCCAGGTATCATATATATGTAATGTACATTCACAACACCCATTTTACAGGCTGAATCTCTAAATATGAATATTAGCTAAAAGACTATAAATGGTAACTGACCATGGCAATTAGATCCGGGTTGCAGGGATGAAGTGGCTCGAACTTGCAAAGAAGATGTGCAAACTTCCAGATTTCAAGTGATCTCAGAAATGCATGTATGCTAGCAACCCCAAGAATAAGGTACAAACTCTGATGATGCCTGTACAAACAGAAGTGAAGAACTGAACTTGCAAGACACTCAGCAGCAAAAGTTGTCTTTCAAATTGTGAAGTACCTTTCCGCTTTCAGTCCTAGAAAATATAGCACGTCACCATACAAAAAGGTGGCACCCAGCACTGGGTTACACCCAATTTCAGCTTGGACTGTTGATTTTAGCAGCAAATTAGAAATGACCCTGCTCAGTAGTTGCTGAAAGTTTGACACCCAAGCACCCCAGAACTGGCTTACATTGTTCAAGTGCTGTTCTTACTCGAAACTGCAATACAATACGTTATGTTATCGGTTTATGAATCCAAATATAAACTAGAATGGAGGAAAACTACAATTGAAGATACAGTTGTCCAAACCTTTGCGTCTAAGCAGGGGTCATTAACCATACACTTTATTTGAGAAATTATGCCAGAATCACGTAATCTGGCAACTCGAACAGATGAACCAGGACCACCAGCATATGTAAGGTTTACAACACACCAGATGGCAGCAACACGTAATCGAGCATCACTACACTTCAAAAATTTGATTAGGACAGAAGGAGCTTCTTGTAGTAGTTGGTGCATCACTGCTTCTTTATGTGACTCACTCCCAGTCGAAATATTGCCAAGGATGTAGATTCCCTGAAAATAGACAAGACCATACATCATCAAGTCCAGTCATAAAAAAGCTGAATATCATTACTCACTGAAAATTCCTTCGTTTAATTTAGGGATAGGAGGAAGCCTTCCTTCACATAGCCTTTTTCTCTTGGAGGTGATCTACTATGAATACAGATAAATCTTAACCTGAATGCACACTTCTGATTTTGAAGCATTTCGCACTTGCCTTCCGACAGCATTTATTATAATACCTCCTTCAACAAACACATGCTCAATACAACTGATACCTCCGTCAACCAGATTACGGACTAGTGCCAGAGCTTGCTCTTGGATAAAGGGCTCCGGATCTGCAATACGAACAAACAGTGTTCTTAGACTCTTTGATTTTATCAAAATTGGTTCATATATAAAGCTCAGATAGGTTTCCAAACAGGAAACATATAGAGGCCTGGTCATTACCACAGACAAGACTTGTTAATGTTGATGCCGTAATTTCAGACACAATACGTTCTTTGTTACTACTTTCAGCAAGAAACATCAGGTTCCTCAAAGCCCACACTGAATTTAGCCTGAGGGTTGAATCCATTGATTTTGATAACAGAACAAGATCCTTCAAACCTCCACACTGTATGAAGACGGACTTGCGGTTTGTAAAGTCGACCACTATGTTAGAAATAGTTTTGAGAGCCGCAACCTGGACATAAAATTATTATTGAGGAAGTAAATCAACTTTCCACCGCGTTGCAAAATGAGTTTCAGCTACAATGATAAGATAAGATCTCAATGTTGTAAAGTAAGAATTCTAAAATTGATTCAAAAAGCATGAAACCATTTTTGGGTTGACAGCTAGTATAAACATAATTGGACTACCAATACAAAGGAGTATTCCTAGGCCAAGGATCAACAGCAGTTGCATGCTTGTAAAAATCTAAAAAGGCCATTGATCTAGAAATATAAGGGAAGGTCAACTACTGATTGGCTGTTGGTCTCAATCTAAAAAGTCCTCCCAAGCCCTAACAAAAGATGAATCATTAATCACGGATAAACTATACCCACGCAGGGGAGGTTGCTTAAGAGGGGAAGTGTAAATATTATGAATTAAGGATTTAAGGTTTGATACCAATATACAATCATGGGATTCCTAGGCTAAGGATCAACAGCAGTTGCATGCTTGTAATAATCTAAAAAGGCCATCTTACTAAAATTCGTCGTTACACAAGACAGAACTGAAGGGTGAATTGGAATTTCAAAAGAGTATTCATGTCCATGGACATCTTTTTTCATGAATAATCAAGTATTGCACTGATCAATCACTCTTGCAGTTGAATCCAAGATATGGAAACAAAACTTGGTAAATGAAATACTTACTTTAACTCAAGTTAACTTTTTAAATAATTTCTATCACAACAAAGAACTGAGTATTTCATAAAGTTACTTTCCTTTCAATCACTCGTAATTTTACATTCAACTAAATTCCAAAGAACAAAACAGGCAAAACTACTTAACACATGCAATCATCTGTGTTCCTCACAAAACAAACAACAATCTTGAGGTAATCATGTGATACAGTAGAAGGAAGCACATACCTGGACAGAAGTACATTGGTCGTGCAAAAGATGAACCAAGGGGGTGACAATCATATCATCTAAATAATGACCTGCACTCAGATTCTGGAAAAAAAAAGAATAAGGAAAACCTCTAAATATTCTAACCTTTTGAAAAAATCAGGCCAAAGAATGATTACGAACCTTGACTGAGCGAGTGACGCTCCGCATACAGATGCAAGCAGCAGTTCGTACTTCAGCACAATCATGTGTTAGCGCATTCGTCACCAAGTTTAAGGCCTATATCATCCATCATTAATGCCATTAGTTGAGTAATCACTCAGACATACACATACACGTAAGGAGAAACAAACCAGAACCGATTATGTGACCTTCCATATCAGAACTGATTGTTGGAAAAATAACATTGTCATAGACTCATAGTGAACAATTACACCTTATCACTAAAGTTTTGTGAAATTCGTAAATATCAGCAAAATCCAAAAATAGGAAATCTCATTAAATTGTGTCCAAATGTAAGATTATATTGGTGAAAGGTGATATCAAAACAAGACTGGAACATTTAGGGCATTAAAACAAAGATATGCTTTTTTCACATTGAAATTCACCTCAAATCATGAAATGACAACAGAGAGACTGAAATATAAGTCTGAATTTTATTTTTCCTAAGAACGGACAAAATTCAGCATTTCTACTATGTTGTCTTACATAAAGAAATGTTGACATGTCTCCCATGGCCATAGGGATTCATTAAGGTCTTGAGATTGAGAACATTGACACATGCCTTCATTTGAGGTAGCAAATGCTTGAACTGGTCATTTATAATATGGTTTCAAAGGAACTAGTCAAGACAGGGAGTGTGTATCTTCCAAAAACTACAGACATATGTTTGTTCACCTCACTCATAAGTCACATAAATACAAATATAACATTTAAGGGAGAAACCATAGCCAACACTGCAGATGTTACTTGGAACAGGAGAAAAAAGATAAATGCAACAGAAGAAGAACCTGCATCGACATGAATCTTGCCCTGCAGTTTTCCAACCTTGAGCATAGTTCAGCTATTGCCAACAATATTCCCTGCAACCGTTTGGTAAGTAACGTGTCTTGGTGCAAAAAACTGCAAAGCTTATCAAGAGCATTAACTTCAAATGCTATTTGTTGAAGATCTTCCTTATCTGCTATTAGATTTGCTAGTGCAAATGGAACTTCATCCCCAACTCGACCAGGCTCTTCAAGAAGCTCAATCAATATCATTATCAATTTGGTTTTTATTCCTATATCTTGCAGGTAGTTAGGAGAGGTATGGTCGATAACAATCAGGCAAACACTGGCAAGTAATCTAGTACGAGGGTACCTATCCTTCATTAACTCTGTCAAGGAATTCAAAGCTCTTCCACTATTGAGGCCCACAAACTTTGCAATGACTTCAGAGTTGTTCTCGGTCATTGCTGCTAGAGAATCCAAACTCGCTTCTCTTTGATTAAGTGATCCTTTGAGCAGAATAAGAAGCCTACTTAAAGCCCCAGCTTCACACAAGGCTTTCTGCTCGGCAGTTGTCTCACAAGAGTGTGTTATAATACTAGCACCAAGTTCTGTAACATTTTCATTCTCACTGTTCAAGAGTGAAAGAAGAAATGCCATGTTTTCAGCTTTGTGAAATTCATATTTGGGAGCTAATTTGGATTGATATATCATCTTCAGAGAACGGGCACCAGCATCCACAACCTGAAAAACAAACAAGTCCAGTCAAATTATGTTTGGATGAATTGAACAAGTACAAAGTTAGAATTCAAGATTTATCATGTGCATCACCAAAAAAACTAAAACAACACTATCTTTAACACCGTTCAATAGAGATAAAGAAAAACCTGCCAAAAGGATCTAAATAGAACAGAGAGCAGCAAATACTGCTGAACTTTAGACACTACAATATTTATTCAATCAGGTAAGTAACCATATCAACTTTTAGAATGGTAAACTACTGAAGACCAATAGAGCCTATTGCAAGATTTATGGGATGTTGGTAGCATGAACAGATGTCTACATGCAGTGATGCACCTATGATTTTTAGAAAGCAATTTGAAAAAAAATCATACACAAAGTTAACAAGTTCTGTCCTAGCGTTTGCTAATTTTTCAACTTTAATTATTCCGTTTGCTGTTAATAATTGATTCTCATTGATTGGTAACTGAAGCTCATAAACTGATGGCCAACGGAATCCATTGACCATCTTGGTTAATGGCATCTAACAGTGGTTGAAGTACTTAACTATCTTTGCTCTCCACAGGCGACAAAAGTTATAACATAACAGCTAGATTCTTCACCAAAGGCACGACATAATACTTCTTAATAATTTGACATGGACCTCTAGTTGTCCTAGTCCCCTCTTGGTTGGAACCAACACACTAAAGTCTTAGATTAGAAACAATGCTACATTCACAAACACCCTAAAGATACATCATTACACATTTTCAAACACTACACATTTGACTCTCCATTGATTCTTCCCTTGACCCCCCTTATAACCTGTTTCTTTGTTCTTATTAATATATCTCGATCGTTTACCTTTCAAAAAAGGAAAAAAAATCTGTAGCCTTTATATCTAGTTGTGAAGGAAGGCTTTCAAAAAGGAATGAGCGCTCTGCCCCTTCGAAGACGTGTATGATGAAGTGATATATATCATACATGTAAACGTTCTACCAATCCAAATCTTAGTACTAACATGTTTCCTATTTCTGACGAACGGCCAGCATTAACCCTTTCAGTGTTACTATGAAGTATGATTACAACAGATGAGTCTTCTCTTCCGCTTCCTATCTAAACCTCAAGAATCAAACTCACGACATAGAACTCCTTCATTTGAATCTCATTACTAGTGGATATATCAAGCTATCAATCTTGGCCATAGTATTTCTTCACATTTACAAGCATGTCATTGATAATATATAACAAGTACAAACATAGAACAATAATTTAACTAGATCAGTCTTCTATCATTCCTACTATGTATGTATAACTAATAAACCTCATATATAAATCCCCAATTGACGAATCAGCCTTAATATGCTACAAAATCAAATTCAATTTCGTTCAATAACATGTCGTTCGGCTTGTTAGATCATTTACAATTCATTAAAACAAAGAATTCAAAGTGTAATAAATATCAAAACTTGAATTAAGTTAAAAAGCAAAGCTGAATTCAACAAATTGGCTCTAACCTTATCATCTAAATGAGATAGTAATCGAATTAAATGTGGAAAAGCTCCAGAATCAAGAACAGCTTTAACACCAACATCAACACCACAAGCAAAACTACCAATAGTAGCAGCAGATTGGATTAGAATTAAAGATTCAGAATCATCAGAAGAAGATAGAATCTCGAGGATTTTAGGAACAGCACCAAGCTTGATATAAGATAATTTCTTTGTTCTATTACCAATAATTTGGTTTTTCACCTCTCTTAGGGCTTTAAGCTTTACTTCTTTCGATTCAGATCTAAGTAAAGATATTAATACTTCCGTACGATTGCTTGATGTTGAAGAAGCTGAAGTAGGCATACTCGCCGGAATTTCGCCGGAAATGTTTTACACGATTTACGACGATTTTGTCTGTCTCTGTGTAGTGACGGTCGAGAGAGGAAAGAGAGAAGAAGAGGCGGATTATAAATGGCAAGTGGTGATGATGTGGAAATCAGGAATTATTTAAACAGACAAATTTTACAACGGTTTTCTTTTTTTACAGCCATTTAGCGGTAAATAAGCGTCAAAACCCTTTAAAAGCCCAATTCATCACAACACCACACGTGCAAAAGCCCTGCTAATAGTTTCAGAGATTTGGGCAGAAGAACAAGATTACAAGTTTCGTTGGGTTTTTACCCAATTTCAAAGTTTTGTTTGGATTTACTCCAAACCAACATTTCAAATTTCAAAGCTAGGGATGTTATTTTTTTTTTTTTTTTGCTATGTTCAAAGTTTGGCTCGTTTATAAACTAGCTTTAATGGAGCCAAAATTTTATTCGAGATTTCTTTTCTATAGAAGTTCGGTTCATTTAACTAAATGAATGGGTTCGAGTTGAGTATTAACCGAGCCAATTATGTTCGAAGTGAATGAACTGAGCTTTGGTATGTTCAAGCTTGGCTCGTTGGAAAACGAATCAAGCCCAAATTTTACGAGCTTGTTTTATGTTCAAGCTTTGCCCCGTTTATCTAAATGAATAAGCTCAAGTTATTCGACACTTAACACCCTTAGCTCGGTTATTCTAATGAAACAAACCTTAAACTTGAGTCCTGACAACTAATAAAACATTCCATCAATTTTAATATGTTAATCAGTTAAATATAAATTGGTTAATATGTTAATCAATTTTTTAGTTGATCAACGTATTAACTTTTTTTAGGTTGTTATTATTATTATATTACTCAATCTCTTTTTATTTGATCAAAGTTATCATCAATTATCTTTTCTGATAGATTTCTCAAACAATTTTGACTTTTGCTCGCTAAATTCATTAAGCCCATGACACATTTGCAACAAGTTCAAAATCTAAATTTGTTGCACCCCCTTGAAATAGAGAGTATACTAATGGCTCTCCCATGTTAGTCCACGTGTAACATTTGCCACATCATCTTTAACTACACAAAAAACAAAAATAAATAATAAACTAAAAGACAAATAGCAATATAGAGAAACTTAAATAAATCAACTAATCAACAATCTTAACTTTCTTTGTCTCCCCCTATTGAAAAATAGATAATATCGTCTCCCTTTCTCTCCTTTCTCTTTGTTTGTTCTTTTGTCCCATTCAATTGTTTGAACGTTTCTTTAATCAATTTAGATAATTTCATCTTAAGCTTAAAGCATGTATTTTTGTTAAGAAAAAAACCTAAGCACACAACAAATTCAAGATAAAATTGTTTGTATGAATGGACAAAAAAGTAAAGTTTTTTTAGAACAAAAGAAATAAGAAAAAGAAAGAAATTTGGAAAGATTTAAGGTGAATCACGAAGTCAGAGTGTTAAGAAAAATCTCATTCTTCCATTTTCTTTAGGGAGGGGATGTATTATTTATTTTAATAGTTAAAGATGATGGTGCAAGTGTTATACGTGGACTAATCGAAGCGAGTGTTTGTAAACTTCTAATTTTTTTTAAAGGTGCAACATATTCAGATTTAGTTTGGTATGAGTTTCTCCATCGATTCACACCTACTAACAGAAACTATTATCTTACACAAAAAGAAAAATCTCATTACAGTCAATTGCCGATAATTTATACACAGAAGAAAAAATACAAAAAAAAAATATCAGTAAAAATTAACAAAACTAATAAAAGAAAAAATTTATTACAGTCAAACCTGTCTAAATGCACCCTGTATAAATGCACAACCTTCATAATCGCACAAAAAATGTTGGTCCCATAATTGGGACAATGTATTTTGAAGATTTTCCTGCACACTGTGTAATGTGCAATATTTTTTTGTCCTAACTATATATTTTTTTCATTTATAATTGCACTATAAGTAAGAAAATAAGATAAAATTATTTATCACATTCACTAAAATGAATACTATAAGAGAGTCCATGTCCATTACAATAATAAAACAAGAATTAAATTTTCTCTTAAATGTAGTTAATACTCAAAATAAATTCTCTACAACTACAAAAGCTATTTCCAAGTATCCATACACTATTCCAACAAAAAGAAAATCCATACACTCCCCCATGTAATACACTTCTCCCATGTAATTGAAATTTTCCTATATAATTAATACTCACACTTCGCCTTGCAACAACCTGGAGCTGAGACTAGTGACTTTTGGTCCAAACCATATGAGAGACTAATAGAGGAGAATCGATATACACAACCTAAACAATCTAATATAACAAACTACTTTCGTCAATCTCATTAAGGTAAAATGTTTATTTATTTGTTATGTTATATCAATTTGTTGTATTGAATTATATACGGTAATATTACTAATAGTGTTTATTGGCAAAATTACATAATTATGCACATTTACTTTATAAACGCACACCCTTTATAAGCGCAAATTTTTTTCTTGTCCCACGGTCGTGCATTTAGACAAGTTTGACTGTATATGCATTTGCACCATATATGTACTTCCAAACAAAACATTGAGATAAATAATATAACACCAGAAACACAGCTTTTAAAGTGACTAGGAAGTAAAAACGATCTATCCACCAATGAATCATTACTTCAAAAGCAATTAAAATATATTTCTGGTGTTTGACGCATCTTAGTCACATTTGCAACATGTACTTCCACACTTAACATTGAGACGAATACAACACCATAAGAGCAACTTCCAAAGGAACAGAGAATAATAATCTATATATCCACCAATGCATGATTGCTTTAGAAATAACCAAACCATACCACATATAGTCCCAAAAAACTCTACTGTAATAATGTCGATATAGAATATGTGCCACGTACTTCATGTGCCATTAGCATCACAATCTGGTCTATCTTGAGTTGGTAAAACTTCAAAAAATCATAGCTAAATATCATTGTTCCTCCTACAAATGAGCAACCAATCCAACGTCCACATAAACTATACCTCTATCTCATTGACACGAACAGATTAGTCAAATGGTTTTCATATAAAATTCCCATGGATCTTCCCTTATTGTTTTTATAAGTAAAGGGACACCAATGGACATGATTTCCTTATAAACAAATCACAATTCATCTTTACAACGTCTTCTTCATTACTCAAATCATTCTTACAAACTGGAGAAAAAAACGAATCAAATTTTTTACTCCTCAAGAAGATTTTAACTTGAAGTGGAATATGATTAAGTCGAAACTTGTGAGTAACCAATAAGGTATCTATCAAAAAGTTGACAATACCAACGATTACTACGATCAAAATCAACCACCCAATCCCATCCATTATGAAATGTCAATATTTTGAATTTTTTTTACGAAATATCAAATTATCGAACAAAACTTCAATCAAATCAAATTGAATAAAACCAATCAGAGAAAATCAAATCAAATTATTGAAATCTCGATAAGTAGGGTTTCACAAAATATCTCAAAACCCAAACCAACTATAAAAAACACTTCAATATCGAATCAGACCAATTCAGAACAACTTAAACCAAATCAATTAACAAGATCAATCAGGAACAACTCAAATCAAATCAATTAACAAGACCAATCAACCAAGAAATCGAATCAAATCAAACAAATGTCGATCTTCACGAATCAAATTCCCATCGTATATAATAGATCTAACAGAGAGAGCGAACAATCTATTTCACCTCCAAAAAAATAGAATGAGGAGTTTAGGTTTCGACTTATGCCCGATCGCTCGTATAAATTTGTTTGATTTTATTACAGTTTTAATCTATTAATCACGATTTACCACGACAATTTTGATGCACAAAATATCACTATCCTTAAAAACTATTTTTTGTTTTACTTTGATAAGAAGTTTATATTGATTCATGAAGAATACAACCCTAGGCTTACATTATATACAGGCTCATTCTGGCCTTTTCCCTTTACATATTAGAATCATAGAATGTTCTCTCCTGAAGGTTTAGAAAGGTTATCTTCCTTTACGTTATCCTCCTACCTTGGTGACCATTAACTGCCAATTAACCAACAATTGTTGAAAACAATGACCTCTTTCTGAGTTTCCATCTTGTACCACAACACTACAAGACTGTGATTCTTGCCTTCTCGTGAGTTGTCAGCCTAAAAATATTTATCATTTCTCTATTCGTCCACGTTGTATTGTGGTCTATAACTCTATCATTGTGTATGGAGTTCACTTCCATAAAGAAGCCTTCCATCTTGTGGTATTCACCTTCGGCCATCTAACTAACCGTTTTTAATGGTCTGAAACTCAACTGTAATAACATTATTTTCTAATATTCCCTACATGCCCCAGCTCCACAATTCTCAAACAATATAACACATTGAAAACAGATACCCTTCCAACATTTTACATATAGCAGCATCTATTTTGTATAGAAATCTCCAGAGTAAACACCAATAAACGATTTAACATCATAACAGGAATTCTTGTTTCCATAGTAGTTTATATGGGAATCCTTCACCCCGAGTTATATATTGACCCTTGTTCTGTCCAGAATTCATTTCATTTTATCTTTCATCCCTAGTTGGCTGTTGTTGCTCTCTCAAATATCTGGAGGTGATAATTGATAACAATATAACATGGCATATTTGCAAGGTGGACATAATATATTTCTGTTCACAGAGGTCAAATCCATAATAGGGGTTACCTGTAACCCTCATTGTGATTTGTTAATTTAAATTTCCCTACCAGCAATAATTGGATAACAAAATAAGTAAACACGGCTGCAATATAAGGTAAAATTATTTTCCTTCATGTCACAGAAAGATAGAAGTTCAGAACTACACAAACTTGAGGGTTTTTTTTGTCACAATATACAAAATTACAGCAGTTTGTTTATGATGAATCAGGCAATGGTTCCTCTCCATGAAACCTAAACCAAAGCAATCACCACATATTTTTTTAAGCACCTCTGAAATTGTTGCTGATGTTGTTTATGTTGTTAAGCAGTCAAAACTACCATGGACTGCAAAATAGATAAAGAGTATTGACTATCAGAATAATCCTTACCAAAAAATCTGACAAGTCGGAACTATAAGTATTCTTTAAAAGATCAAACATTAAAGACGATCAAAAGAATAAAGATGTGGGATTTTAACATTCCAGTTGATAGCAAAATTTTATGGAAGTTTACAAATCGAAGAAACTAAAAATACATTTAGTCCAAAATATTTTTCGATCCAACACATGCATTGGACCCGGGTGTTGGTGCTGGTGTTAAGGCCACTTTATCTCCTGCAATGAAATTGTGTCGTGTTTTAAAGGTATCTAAAATAATAATAATAATAATAAAAAAAAAAAAAACGGAGGCAGAGCGAAAGAAATACTTACCGCATTCCTTTAAGTACATCATCCATCCAACAGCAACCACAAACACCATTGAATAGAAGAGCAATATGAATATATTTAGAAAATAAGGCCACATATACCAGAGTCTTGTGTAGAAATGGTGATAACCAAGACTTCTACGAGTCTTCTGTGACCTTCCTGCTTCAATATCACTTTCCTCATCTTTGTTTGACTCGTTGCGTTTTTGATAATCCATCAACAATGGCATCCCTACATTCTCGTTTTCACCTGTGACACTTGTGCTACGTTTTTTCTCTCCCTTTAAACTAGTAAAAGCTGTGATCAATACGGCAAGGTCCTCACTGACATCCCATACATTGAACAACGCGAGACCACAAAGAACCAGAATCCCAACACATCCCATAACAATTAACCACAAAGAAGTGGAAAAGTTGTTGCATGGCAATGTCGTGCTAAACACAATTCCCAGGAATCCCACTAGGACAGATGTGCCGCTTCTAAATTCTGCGACAGCCTTCGCTAGTCTTTCCTTCAGATTAATTTCTGCTTGCAGAATATCCAAGGTGTTGCGCAAGGTGGACTCCTTATCACGTTCTATGAAGCCATCAATTGAAATAGTTATAACAAGTTCGAAAGAAAAAATCGACAAGCAAAGGTTTAAAATAGTTTATGTTTAAGAAACTACGTACTGCACTTTTTCTTTCTTCATTGCGAGAGGCTCAATAGGTATGATCTCAGAACTTCTATTTAATTTTTTCATTTTCCAAATCTTGGACCCTTTTCTGTAGCGCCTTTATTTCCTTGCTCTCCATAATCCCAAGATTGACTTTGTTTGTGATGGTCTGTAGAGCAGCTTTCAATAGTACATCAAGCTTTCCTTGCAATTGACCCTAGCCCAGTTCAGATATGTAAGTAACTTAGTATACTAAGAAACGGAAAAAAAAAAACCCTGACTTCAAAAGTAAATAAAATACACGAGACACTCACTTGCTTTATCCTTGAAACAATCTCATAAAGTTCTACATGATCTCTTCCAATATTTTTACAGAAGTCATCCACTTTTTTGATACTTCATTCAATCTTTTGACAGTGGGCATCCACTTCTTTGACGTTTCCACTCAACTGTTGGATGGCCCCAAATAGATTATCCAATCGTATCTAAAAAATCATTGTTGCATAGTAATGATACCTAAACATACTAAGATCAAATACAAGATTATATGAAACTGTTTTAAGGAAAACCAACTAATACTAAACTTACTGATAATTCATCGATACGCACAATGCTAGAAGACAACCTTGTCAAAGAATTTTCACATCGTTGACATAGATCTATGATAACAGACATGGCCTTCAAGGACTTCAAGCAACAATCTAAAGCAGAGCACACCATTATCAAGCAATGTTCTAATTGTCAAACCAAAGCTATCTATTTCTAAAATGTTATACGTGACATATTTCTCAAACATGATTTTTGCTCGTTGAATTCATTAAGCCCATGACACACTTGCAACAATTTCAAAATCTGAATTTGTTGCACCCCTAAAATAGGTTGTTTACTAATGGCTCTCCCATGTTAGTTCACGTGTAACACTTGCCACATCATTTTTAACTACACGAATAACAAAAATAAACAATAAAGTAAAAGACAAATAACGAAAGAGAGAAACTTAAATAAATAAACTAATTAACAATCTTATCTTTCTCTGGTATCCCACTATTGAAAAATGGTAAAATTGATAAAAAATACAACGTACTTTACCACTTTTTCCCATTAATACAATGTACAAAAAAACTGACCAAACAATGCTTGTACTTTCGTTTTGTTTCTACGTTATACAATCTGTTAAAATGAAGCTAACAGACTGCTTATCTGTACAACATTTTCTGACGTGGCTTTATCTAATTAAGTTAATTTGCTGAGGTGTAAAAAACATAACAAAAATTCTAGTAATCCACGTGTTAGCAGATGTTGTTACCACATGTTTCAATCTCAGCCGTCTATAATACTCGAATTGTTTCAATCTGTCCAGATTAGTACAGATTGTAGTTGGATTAGAAAGAGAGTTTAATGAACCAATTGAATGAGGAATTGAACCAGAAAGTTGATTATAACTTAAATCAAGAGTTCTTAAACCACGAATCTCAGCTAAAGAAGGTGGAATTTGACCTGAAATGAAATTTTTACTAATAGCAAGAAACCGAAGATTCTTTAATTGAGACAGAGTTGGTGGTAATGAACCCATGATTCTACCTGGAACAATAGATAACTCAGCAAGTGCAGAAAGTTTACCAATTGAAGGATGAAGACGACCAGATAAACCAGGAGAACCAGCTCTTGGATCACCAAGATTTAATGCTATAACTTTATTTGCATCACAATAAACACCAGGGAAATTACAAGGATCAGAAGTAAAATCCCATGAAGAAAAGAAATTAGAACCTGGCATATCTTCTAATGATTTTCTAATTGATTGTAATGCTAAGAAATCCACTGGGTCTAAGATTGCTAATGAAGTTAAACTTAAATCACTGTAAATCATTACAAATACAAACAGAGTATAGATTAAAAACTTCCCGTGGTAACAACATCTGCTAACACGTGGATTACTAGAATTTTTGTTATGTTTTTTACACCTCAGCAAATTAACTTAATTAGATAAAACCACGTCGGAAAATGTTGTACAGATAAGCAGTCTGTTAGCTCATTTTAACAGATTGTATAACGTAGAAACAAAACGAAAGTACAAGCATTGTTTAGTCAGTTTTTTTGTACATTGTATTAATGGGAAAAAATGGTAAAGTACGTTGTATTTTTTATGAATTTTACCTTGAAAAATAAATAGTATCATCTCTCTTTCTCTCATTTATCTTTGTTTATTCTTTTGTCCCATTCAATTGTTTAAACATTTCTTCAATCAATTTAGATAATTTCATCTTAACCTTAAAGTCTGTATTTTTGTGAAGACAAAAACCTAAGCATACAACAAATTCAAGATAAAATTGTTTGCATGAATGGACAAGAAATTAAAGTTTTTTTAGAACAAGAAAAATAAGAAAGAAAAAGAAACCTAGAAAGATTTAAGGTTAATCACGAAGTCAGAGTGTTTTAAAAAAATCTCATTCTTCCATGTTCTTTAAGGAGGGGTGTATTATTTATTTTAATAGTTAAAGATGATGTGGATAACCCCCAAAAATTTGGTTGTACTTGTGTTTACATAAGATGTGTAACACTTCGTCTTCCACAAACATTTCGACTTGATCTATATCTCTAGTTTGTATCCCTTAAGAAACATTGTGCTAAATATCATTCACCTTTTGCCACATGAGCGAGCAATATAATATCCTAATGAGCGAAGTAATACGTATCTCCACCAAAGAAAAAAATATCGAAATTTCTAATCCTAAAAAATATTTCAAGTTGAAGAATCAGCACAATATCTACCAAAGGGTACATAAAACCAACGATCACTACAACCAAACTCAACCATCATATCCAATCCATTATTATCGAAATGTCAATATATCGAGACTAAGATTTCAAGAAATATGTCAGAGACACGAACAATTATCGAACAACACTTCAATCTCCAAAGGGTTCCTGATTCAACTGGTAACACCCGGGTATCACGGTACTCTATCAATGTCTTGCTCAATAACAGGTATGAAACCATTGCCCCATAGTTTCATATAAAAAAAATACGAAAAATAAATATGTATAAAAACCAACAAAACTAATTAAAAAATTATAATCATACCTCCGACTTAGTCGCATTTGCACCATGTACTTCCACAGTTAACATTGAAACGAATACAACACCATAAAAGCAACTTCCAAAGGAACAGAGAATAATAATCTATCTACCAATGCATGATTGCTTTAGAAGCAACCAAACCATACCACACATAATCCCCAAAAGCTCTACTGTAATAGTGTCTACATAGAATATGTGCCACTTCATGTGCCATTAGTATCGCAATCTGGTCTATCTTGAGTTGGTAAAACTTTAGAAAATCAGAGCTAAATAACATTGCTCCTCCTATAAACGAGCAACCAATCCAACGTCCACGTGAAATGAACACGTACCTCTATCTCATTGACAAAAACAAATTAGTCAAATGGTTTTCATATGATATTCTCATAAACAAACCGTAATTCATCTTTACGAAAGTCTTCTTTATTACTCAAACCACTCTTACAAACTGAAGAAAAAAATGAATCAAACTTTCTACTCCTCAATAAGCTTTTAACTTGAAGTGGGATATGATTAAGTTGAAACTTGTGAGCAGGGACGGATCCAGGAATCTGAGTTAGGGCTGAAGAATTACATGTAACCTATATGCTAAGATTCTGGGGGGTGCGATTCTATATATTTTAACTAATTTTTTTTTATATATGTAAAAAAACATAGGGAAAATAATGAAAAATCAAATTTTGGGGGGTGCGGTCGCACCCCGACGAACCCCCCGTGGATCTGTCCTTACTTGTGAGTAACCGGTAAGGTATCTACCAAGAAGTTGATAATACCAACGATTATTACGATCAAAATCAACCACCCAATCTAATCCATTATGAAATGTCAATATTTCGAATTTAGGGTTTCATGAAATATTAAATTCTCGAACAAAACTTCAATCAAATCAAATTGAATAAAACCAATCAGAGAAAATCAAATCAAATTATCGAAATCTCGATGAGTAGGGTTTCACGAAATATCTCGAAACCCAAACCAACTATCGAAAAACACTTCAATCTCGAATTTTTTGTTTTTGTTTTGTTTTTTTTATCGACAAAACAATAGATTTTATTTATAACAACTTAAATCAAATAAATTAACAAGACCAATTAGGAACAACTCAAATCAAATCAATTAGTAAGACCAATCAGCGAAGAAATCGAATCAAATCAAACTAATGTCGATCTCCATCAATCAAATTTCTATCGTAGATAATAGATCTAATGGAGAGAGCGAACGCTCTATTTCACCTCAAAAAAAAAAAAAAAATGAGGAGTTTAGGTTTCGACTTATGCCCGTCCGCTCGTATAAATCTGATTGATTTTATTCCGGTTTTAATCGATTAATCACGATTTACCACGACAAATTTGTTGGACAAAATATCACTATCTTTAAAAAGTACCGAAACTTTAGATTCCATGAGATTATTTTTTGTTACATGAATGTTGTGCCCACTAGTTGAGTTATTCTTAGATGCCACATGGTTGAATAGGAAAGGTGTTGAAGTACTATGTACTATAAATTAATTTAAATATATTAAAGAAATGCAAGTTGGATAATGTCAGACCTTTATGCCGTGAGCATATTCTGACAATCACACTTGCACGTTAGAAGGTTGCCCTAAGACGGGCATTAGTTGTTTACAAGGAGATTGATTTCCAGTAGCATGGTTTTACCAACCGACCAATAATCCTACCATTAAGCATTAAGCCAAACGTATATAGTTGGCAACGTAGAAAACTACCACAGACCCAATGTTGTAGTGGGTGCGGTGAATCCACCCTTAAGGTTGGATAAGAATGTGAGTATCATCGCACCAAAGAGCGGAGAAGTTCATAAAGCACCTGCCATGAAAAACCAAACCCACCTACAACCTGGAAATTGTATATACAATGAAAACTGTGTAATTTCACACCTTTGGAACTAAGGAAAAATCTGCGTTTAGTGTTTATAGAAGGTGTGTGATTACAAAATAAGGGTGCATAGCATTTGACTAATCATCCTTAACACCTTAAGATCCTCCTAGATCACAGTGTGTAGTAAAATCTTCAAATCGATAGTTCCAACTATAGGACTAATATTTTTATCCGTTTATAAAAGTTGTGCGTTTATAGAGAGTGGATTTACACAAGTTTCACTACAACTGCAGTATGTATGTGACAAAAACCCCGACCAACGGAAGGAACTTCGAGCTTTTGGGCCATAATCCAATTGACGATTGTTAAACTTCAAAATTCTGCAGAATGTGATGGATTTTGGCTTCGAGTTTGAGTTTGGGCCCCTAGTCCAGCTATTTCACTCCCATAATTCACGAGTCAGAATGTCTGTCAGACTCTCAAATCTCCGCTTTCTCCGGAGTCAGCTCCTCCTCACATTCTTTTGTTTTCTAGTAAAAAGTTTGCGTGACAGCACACGTGTATATGTGTCATGTGTGGTGCATCTTACCAATCCTTTTTAAAGATAGCTAACGTGAGCATTGTGCATCTCACTCATGAGTCATGACTCATTCGTGAATCGTGACAAAATCACAAAACAACAACCATTCATCAACATCCAAAGCTTTATTTCCGTTAACCTATCTCCAAGTGCACGTTAGTCAAAACTCTCAACTAGAATCTAAACAACACGACGGATATCGCAATTACTCGAGCGGAATTTACAAAGAAAACTAACAACGAAACTCAGTTTGACAGTTTCTATACTCGGATACAAAACTAGTAAACATCACCTGACTTCTACATCATCCACGTGTTAGTCACTAAATAAAATCCAACGGTTTATATTTGTTACTGGATTCCTTATAAATATTCTCATTTCTTCTTTCCTCCGTTTTTCTTTCGATGTATCTTCTTCTCTGAACTTGACGAAATTTCAACTTACTTACGCCATTCATGGCGTCTTTAGCGTTAACTTGTTCACCTTCTTCTTGTAATCTAGGTTTTCGATCTCTATCAAGTTGTAGATCTCGTTCAATCAAACCTTCTTCTTCATCACTAAATCTTCAATCTACAACCAGATCCAAGATCTCTTTAAATCAAAATCATCTTTTTTCATTTTCAAATCCATTAAGAAATGACATTGTTTTGAAATCTACTACTTCTTCTTTACCAAATCGAAGAAGTTTAATAGTTCAAGCATCATCAACTTCAAATCCAGTAGTACCAGCTGAACCATGGCAAGGAGCTTCAATGAAACCATTATTAGCTTCAATTGCAACTGGAGTAATTCTATGGTTTGTTCCAGTTCCAGCTGGCGTAACGAAGAACGCTTGGCAATTACTTGCAATTTTTCTTGCTACAATTGTTGGAATTATTACTCAACCATTACCATTAGGAGCTGTTGCTTTGATGGGATTAGGTGCTGCTGTTCTTACTAAAACTCTTACCTTTGCTGCTGCTTTTTCTGCTTTCGGTGATCCGATCCCTTGGTTGATTGCTCTTGCTTTCTTTTTTGCTAGAGGTTTTATTAAAACAGGACTTGGTAATCGAATTGCTTATCAATTTGTGTCTTTATTTGGTAGTTCATCATTAGGTTTAGGTTATAGTTTGGTGTTTAGTGAGGCATTATTAGCACCTGCTATTCCATCTGTGTCGGCAAGAGCTGGTGGGATTTTTCTCCCACTTGTCAAATCACTTTGTGTTGCTTGTGGTAGTAATGTTGGAGATGGAACAGAAAGGAAATTGGGCTCATGGTTGATGCTTACTTGTTTTCAAACTTCAGTCATTTCGTCATCCATGTTTCTTACAGCTATGGCTGCAAATCCTTTGAGTGCAAATTTGACAATGAATACCATACAACAGAACATTAGTTGGACTCTTTGGGCCAAAGCTGCTTTTGTGCCAGGTTTAGTGTCGTTAATTGTGGTTCCGTTCTTGTTGTATATCATCTATCCACCAACTGTAAAGAGCAGTCCTGATGCACCTAAACTTGCAAAGGAAAACTTGGCAAAGATGGGGCCAATGACCAAGAATGAGACTATAATGGCAGTCACCCTTCTTCTCACGGTAATCTGCCTTTTTCCCCCGATATCTATTGCTTTTGTGTTCTTCATTTATTTCATATTGGGATTGTTATGTTCATGCTTTTAAAAGGTCTTGATTGATTCGCTACTCACGTGGAACTTGATTTTGAGTTCAGGGAATTTTAAAACACATACTGTAGAAATGTTTGTAAAGTTAATTTAAGATAATATGATCTCAGTGACAGGAGAATAATTATAATTCAGTGTTTACTGCAATGTTTTTGGAATGGAAACCTTACATCTGTTAGTTACAAAAATGCTCCGTTTGCCTCAAAATTCTGCTTTTTTTCCTATGGCGAGAACTGAACAATTATGTAAACTTTATTAGGAGAGCTAACATAAATTAGAGCAAGACAATGCTTAGTTAATTGTTGTTAGTTGTGAATAGAGGTAAGGAAAAAACAATTGAAGTCAAACAAAAGAAACCAATTTACCCTGTGTTCTACAGATTCATTTTGATTACGAGCATCAAGTTGATGTATTTCAAGCATGATGTCTGTAAGTTTTTTCTTATCATTGGTAAATAGACTAACATCTACTAATGAACTAATCAATATTTACAAACCCCTGTGATGCCTTCAAAAATAGTTGAGCTAGTAACGAAAGAAGTAGCTGCCACCATACAAATCCAAATTTTGATACAGTTTATTCTTGGATTTGAAAGTGTCCAGTGGTCTACTGGTCAAGAGTTGGGAGGTTGGGCCCAAGGTCTTGGGATGGAGTCCCACTTTTATGGTTGTAAGAGATTTGGGGTGAAATAATTCTAAGTTTCTAACTATCAAAAATAAATAAAAAAAACCTTGACGTCAATATGATATATAAAGAACAACTTTCTGCTCATATCTAGGGTGTGTGTTATTGTTGATAGGACTGTTTCCTCATGTAAGTTCATCAACTAAGCTGAAGCTAAGCAACAGATATTCAGAACATAACAAAGTATGTAATCCTCACTGTCGGGATGGAAGATGGGTGACTGATCATTGATTTGAGTGTAACCAATGACCATGCCAATGTCTTTTTTTTTTTGGTTGGCAAGCGAGGTTGAGGGGACCCCTACCCCTTTTAAATTACGTTTGGAAACTTATATCAACAATCCGCTGTTGACGTGTTTCGAACCCACGACCTCTACACTTTGTGAGAGGGGTGCTACCACTGAGCCACAGGCTCATTCGCAGAAAAAAATGGTGTGGTAAGCCTGTTTTTAATGAGATCAGTAACTCGGTAATGCTGGCGGGATTCGAACCCCAGACCTCTGGTATCATCACCCAAAGGTTTTACTAGTTGAGCCCAACTGGCACCTGCGAACCATGCAAATGTCTGTCCTCTGCATTAATTTTGTGTGCTTCGGCAGTAAGACTATATTCATATTTACAGATTACCTTTTGTGAAAAACTTCACCAGGATGTCATGCAAAGATCTCCGTAGAGTCTAGACCAATTATACTCAGCTTAAGTGATAGGTGAGAGACTGACCATGTTGACATAAATGAGATATCTTTTAGGAGGGTCTTTTTTTCTTCAAAGGAAATTTTCTCCTTATTTGAATGGTTTGTTAGGGGGCATGTCATGTCTGACACTGTTCGGTTTTTTAATGGTAAATTACTAATTCCATTACTCGCTTGACATTGTCACATTCTGACTTGGAAGCTCGTCAGTACCATCTACATGCATGCACATTTTTTACGTGTTTCTGTTATAGTTCTTTGCTGTGGCAATATTTAAACTTTTATTATAAATCTACTCAGGTCGGGCTTTGGATTTTCGGAGGAGCGCTGAAAGTTGATGCGGTCACTGCTGCCATTCTTGGGCTTTCTGTCCTTCTAACAACTGGAGTGGTTACTTGGAAGGAATGCTTGGGTGAAGCAGTTGCCTGGGATACTCTCACTTGGTTTGCTGCACTCATTGCCATGGCTGGCTACCTCAACAAATATGGTCTAATTTCCTGGTTCAGCGAGACCGTAGTTAAGGTTTGTTTTCTTTTTGCCATTTTAGTGGAAAGCACTTTGTTTTCAATTATTACAATATAAAATTTTGTTTTATGTTTGACAAATAGAGCTCCATAAAACTTTCTGGTGTGTGAATTTCATTTGACTATGGTCTCAAAGCATGATAAGTCCATGCTTTAATACCAAATCAAGTTTAGCCAGCTGTTGCAGAAGTACATAAAAGTTTGGTTACAGGCTTACAGCTACTACTTTCAAATTTTTGTCCTGGTGCCAACACAATTTAATAGGATGAAACTCTTCCACTCTTGAAGAGGTCTTTTCCATTCAAGAGCTTCCTTATCCCATTTTGAAGAGTTTCGTGATTAATATTGTAACTTTGATAAACTACGTGTATGTTTAGGCAACTCATACTTTGCACTACGTCCATAACACAATTATTTGCACTTTCCAGGTTGTAGGTGGGCTTGGTCTTTCATGGCAGTTGTCCTTTGGAATTCTGGTTCTGCTCTACTTTTACTCTCACTACTTTTTTGCAAGTGGAGCTGCCCACATTGGTGCTATGTTCACAGCATTCTTATCTGTAGCAAGTGCTCTAGGAACTCCTCCACTCTTTGGTGCCATGGTACTCGCATTCCTCTCCAACCTCATGGGTGGACTCACCCACTACGGTATTGGGTCCGCACCAGTTTTCTACGGAGCCAACTATGTACCTTTGGCTCAGTGGTGGGGTTATGGGTTCCTGATCTCTGTCGTTAACATACTCATATGGCTCGGCGTTGGAGGTGCTTGGTGGAAGTTCATTGGCTTGTGGTAATAGGCATACATAAGTGTTGCTGGTTTGATACTTCAAAAATTCATGAACTTTCTGGTTTGTGTATGTTTCAGGGACGGCCACATTTTTCTTTTTCTTTTTCATATATGATGCCGGCAATTTTTTTTCCCACTTTGATTCTTTATGTTATAGGTTATTGGAACCATTGATGTTGACCTTGGAAAGTAGGTATACAGATAAACAGGTCTGTTTGGAACAGAGGCTAGAATTTGTATCTAAATTTTGATGGTTTAGTTCTGAAATTTTAATGTCTTTCCATTTCTCCTTGCATTTTAAGATGAATCTGTAGAAATAGAGGTATAATTAGCTGGTCCCAGGATATGTATATGCTCTGATCCTTCATGGATCATGACTGAATCATTAAAATAGTACTGGCAGTCTTTGCCTGTCAAGCAACATGTTCCATAGAAAACAATGAGAACATTCTATGTAGCAATATGCTCAACTACAAAAAAGTACACCTTACCAATGAACTCTAATCTTTCCTCATCCATGACCCATTTTAAAAAAAATTATCACACATTTCATTTATTGACTGGACTGTAATCTTTTACTGCCTATATCTTGCGTGTATTGACTATTGAGTATACTGTCATCTGATCAGCCGGATTTTGCTTTGCTGAAACCAAATGGTGCAATGTAGTGGGACTAGCTTAGGGCTGACTTTGCTCATACAGTCATACTTGCTGTAGTTATTGATATACACGTACAGTATTGATGTATACCACCAAGAGTCCTATACCCTCCCACGGTGATGAAGAGTCATAGTTGGTGACGAAGGGTCATATGTCAAATATGGACAACAACCACATAAGATCAAAATTATAATTGTCATATTGAGTAAGTTTACACCACAGCTATGTATGCAACAGTCCAGAAATTGTTCCATTTCCACACTGCAGCACCGCCTGGACATCTGAAAGGGCAGCTTCCACATAGAAACATGCCTACTCCAAAATTACTCAGCTTGATGAGGCAGATTCCAGGTCTGGTCCATCACCAATTCACCATGATAAGAAAAGTGGAAGAGGCATTCCAGCTCAAAGCGGAAATTTCTACTCACATCCCTCCCTTAGCGAAGAGCCGATGAGGATTGTATAGAATCATATAAACACTAAGCTGCACATTTCAGAAAAAATGAAAACAGTTATAAAAGCAAAATGCATCTGATTGCCAACATTTCATCAATATGAACCTGGCAAATATAGAATTATTTGATTCACCAGGAGCTAATGTTACAACAAGAATATTATCCACTCAATAAAAACGTTCTTCTCTACCAATAAATTCTGTCACCAGTCTCAGCGTCGAAATTTCTAAAACTACGTGATTATAGTAGGTTTGCGTTTCTGAATTTAACAAGGAATGCTCATTATAGTGCAAATGTATTACCAACTATACCAAGATTTTTGTTTGTAATTTAAGAATACACATTTATATAAGTTGAAAGCTGAAAACATTTGAACCATAAAAGGGCAGTGAGAAAGCCTAAGCATTGAGATTTGAATAAACGTCTGAGAGCCTGAGAGGGATTTTCAAAAATCAGAAATTATATGTGTGTTTCGAGTTGGGTTTGGGCCAAACCCGATGAATCTGGTTACAGTACTTAAGTAAAACCATTCTCTTTCTTTCTCTCTCTTTTGTGTTGTTGCAGACTTGCACGTCGTTCTTAACCGCTGTCATGAACTAGTTCTTTTATCTTCTTCTTCTCCTTCCTCAATTCTCACTTTAGTTACACTCATGTTGAAAAGGTTTATTTCTCTCTCACTCACTTTTCTTTTCGTTTTTATTTACCTCTGCACAATACTCTGGATTATGTAATCTGATTCATTTCGCTTAAGGATTGCTAAGCATGTGAAGTAATGTGTTCATTTGGAAGAAAAGCCTTGTGAAAGAACATTATTGTTGTTTTGTTTTGTGCTTTTATCTGGTAGAATATGAGAAGCAAGATATGTGTTTGATGAAATGCATGATTTAAGAATTTTTTTTTTTTCTTTTTATCAAGTATAGCTACAACTGTAGAATGTGAAACATAAATAATTTTTATTTAGGACTTTGGACTTCAAGAGTATACCATTTGAGTAGTGCTGCTTTCCCTTTTCCCAAATTTAAACTCTTTAAATGAAAGAACTGTGTACGTATTACATTTCAATCTAGACTGTATTTAGTTTGGAATTTGTAGGAAATGGTGGGAATAAGATTACACAGATAGAATTTTCACTTCTGGAATGATGAAATTACATAGATTGAATTGAAATAAATGAAAGAATATCATTTCTGTTTGTTAAGAAAGTGTTTCTCTTTGACAAGATAGTATGATGTTAAACATGTTTTATTAGTACTGTATTAACTATTAAGTAACCTTAACTTGTAACTCAGGTCTCTTCATCTTCTTTCAAATCTTCTCAGTGGTTTCCAATGTATCTAATAATTGATTACAGTTTTTGTTGTTTCATCCCATTTCTGACAAAACTTGTGTCAGGTGTTTATATATTGAAGATTTCAAGCTGTGAGCAGTTCTCATCACTTAGCAGTATAGTGGTCAATCATGTTCCATCCAGCTCAAGAGTAGTATGGCAAATCATCTCCTTCGCAGCCTTCGAAAAGTTCCACTTACTTCTATTCTTTATCTTTCTCCTCTGAAGCCCCTATCTTGCAGGTAGTACAACCCCTCCTTCCCTTTTAAATCCAATTTGTGTATAGTTTAGTGCATTTATACCCCATGCCCCTCTTCTTTTTTTTCGCAGATGGATTTCCCACGCCCCGCAGTCGCTTAATCTCCCATCAACCATAATTTCCCCATTCAATCAATGGAAATCTTCGTGGGAATTCAGGAAGTTCAGTCATGGGTTAGTAAACCTCGTGATCTCTGAGGGAAAACCAAAGTTTGAAACACATGAAACTGAACCCCCAAAGAAAGAAAAATGGAAGACAAAGAAGCGATTAAAGATGCAGAGGAAGAGGGAGAAGGTAAAGAGGAAATCGGCTAATAAGAGAGATCCAAGGTGTCTTGGAGTCAAGGGGAAGAAGAAAAAACAAAAATTTCCTAATGCGGAAGAGAGGATCAAGTGGAAGATTGAAAAGGTGAGTGCCATAAACTATACTACTATAGAAGGTTTAGAGTTCAGATAAGTCAGTCTAAGCTGGTTTTTGCAATATGATACAAACTGTTGATTGATCAGGCATTTCCCATTCCTGGAATTGTAACAATCTAAAATCAAAAGAATAAAAAATAGAAATAGATCGACACACTAAGCTCCTCATACTCTCATAGTGTGATGTACATCGTCAGTAGGTTCGAAAATCGGTCAACTAGTCCTTAAAACAACGTAAAAGACCGGTGTCTGTGGCTATAGTCATAGAAACTGTTCACATGATGAGGAGTGGATTTAGGTTGGAAAGAACGTTCATGCTAAACCATACCATTTGTCCCAGAAAATATATTATAACCATCTCATAGAAGCAATGTTGATTGTATCAATCAATTTCATGGCCGCATTTTTGGCACTTGTACAAAAGAAACTTCTCAGGATGTAAAAGTCCCAGAGATTGCAATAAAGATGAGTTGTCATTGAGAGATTAGTTCAGGTTTAGAAATATTAGCTTTATGGACCAAAATTATCTTCTGTATTATGTTACACGATCCTTGTTATTGGTACTAACCATGGTGTTATAAATCTCTGAAGATGCATTAAACAAAAAGTCCCTGTCCCCTAACTAATCTTTATTTCAAAAGCTCTTCCTGGATTCTCGATTAATGGTGAAGATTATAATTCTACGAAGACCCCGGGCCTCTATTGTAACCTACTTCCTCTATTCTTTTGTGACGATAAAGAGCTGCTATAAATCTCCTGTAGACAAACCATCATGCTTTATAAATTTCGATAATAGTTTTGAACAACATCAGATTAACAGAATCACTCTTCATGACTTGCCTTCTATATCCTTTTACTTAAATCTTCACCTTTTTGGAGTGATAACTGAGGTTTTCTGTTAGTAAGAAATCATTATTTGCCATTGTAGGTTTGATAGTAAGTGCATGAAAATTGGAAATGTTTGAATATTGACTAATTCCTCATTCCAGGCCAAAATCAAAGAAGACCTACTGATTGAAAGACTCAAGAGGTATGAAGTTCGTCAACTTCAAGGCCCTGTGGTCGAACCAGAGAACCTTAGCGGTGAGGAAAGATTTTACATGAAAAAGATGGCCCAGAAGAGGTCAAATTATGTGCCAGTTGGCAGAAGAGGAGTCTTTGGTGGTGTTATACTTAATATGCATTTGCACTGGAAGAAACATGAAACTGTCAAGGTCATCTGTAAACCTTGTAAGCCTGGTCAGGTACGTCAGTATGCAGAGGAGATTGCGAGATTGAGTGGTGGAACACCAATTCAGATAATTGGGACTGACACAATAATATTTTACCGTGGAAAGAATTATGTTCAGCCCGAAATTATGTCACCTGTAGATACGTTGTCCAAGAAAAAGGTAGTTCTTCCATCTGATTTACTTTCAGTTTTGAAGTTCTCGACATTCTTTATAATTGTCTTTTGAGAGCAAGGATGGTGTCATGGTGTGTGTTGATATGGGACTTGTGTCGTAATTCAAAGTTCTTGTTGAAAATTTAATTGAGCTTACATATTATCTGGAGCATCTTTTCAGCCTCTCTATTCTTGATATGCTGCAGTTAGCACTAATACTTTCATGGTTCCTTCTCTTAGGCACTGGAAAAATCTAAGTATGAGCAATCACTTGAATCTGTGAGACGTTTCATTGCTATTGCCGAGAAGGAACTTGAACTCTACTATAGGCACGTTGCCCTTTATGGTGACCCAATTGACAGGTCTTCTTATTCAGCTTCTAGCAGAGCAATAAAAGGCTTTGCTAAACCTGGAAATTCTGACGCATATGCTAAAAGCATCAATTCAAGTAGTGATGACTTCTTAACAGATCTTTCAGATATGGAAAGTGAAGATGATTCTGACTGTGAGGACTTATCAGGACCTGAAACTGAGCTTGATTATGGAAGTGCACTAGATTCTTCTGTTGATTCCGAGGTTGAAGAAAACCCTTCAAATCTACATGAGAGTTCAGCCTCCAACCGTCCAGCGTAGGCTCATCATTGGTGATGAGAGGTAAGACAGGCATTTTGATAATGTAGATATAGTAGGTGACAGATTTCTAAACTCAGATGATCGCTTGGGATTATAAACGAAATTCATCATCAGAGCTGATTTGAGTGGATCCGAAAAGAAAGTAGGAAAGTTTCTACAGTGGGAGCATCCTCTTGAGTGCAACTTTGCTGCAAGACAGCTTTGCTTAGTCCTTAAGCTCCAATCACGCATTCACGCGTTGCCATATGTACTAAAAAAACGAAGAAAAGAATGAGTAGTTCTCTTCACTCATGTTTTGTCTTATGGTACCTTTGGCAGTCTGTGATTAGACCTCAAACAACTTCTTGCAGAATACTCGCCATCCTTCTAATTGCTAGGGACACAATAGAAGTGGTTATGTACGCAGTCCATGACTAGCTGAGTTTTGCCTTCCATGTGCAAGTCTGTATATTGTTTGAGAATGAGTTATCTAATGTCAGATATATTGTGTGTGCGCCCTGATGCCTTGGAATTGTAAGAACTCATAGCATCAATCAATCAGGTGTACAAAACAATTGCAGATTTTGTAAGTTTTCTGGTGTGTATATATATCCTACAGACAAAATGGTCAACTAGATTAGTGTAGAAAAATACTCCGTATCCCATTATTTCACCATTATTAAGACATTGAAATTACTCTTGCCAACATTTTGGCTACACTGCTTGCTGTTTACACTCAAGAGAACGAGGCAGGGTTGAAGTTTCGAATGTGTAGTCTATTTCATTCATCAGCTGAGTTCTTTGGGTGTCGGAATAAAGTCAAGGACATGGATGCTCAAGCTTCTGCGCAGAAATTCAAGGTATGAGTTACTACTTTCACATATGCAGTAATTTTCCTTTGTGCCACTTTGCTGCCTGGAACTTGGGCCAAACAAAATGTAGGTGTTAATTTCTGGTGATATTCTGGCAGAATAATACTTGACCCAAATAAAATGTAGCCTGACCCAAATTTGTGTTTTGAGTGGCTTATTTTGAAGGCGTGTAAATGTCTTAAAAGTCATTATGTATAGGGCCCCATATCAAGATGTTACACTCACATATTGGTCTGTCAATTAAGGCGAGAAAGAGAAGACATAATAAGTACATGCATTTCTTTTAAAAGCCTTGTCATGAGGAACATCACACGCACAGTCGCGCGCGCGCACACACACACACACACTCAGACACTCAGTTAGTCTTTAGGTTTGCTTATCCCTGGTACTGTGGTACAGTTACAGTTAGGAATATTTCTGTATCTCAAATACTTGTTTGCTTGAGTTGTTCTTATCCATTTTTGTGGACCATACTTAGTATGATAGAAGTCTAGAACACCTCTGGAGCTTTCTTCTTCCCAATACACCCCAAGTTTCGATAAAGACTTAGTTTGTCATCTAACAAATAATTCTGATTTACAAAACAATTAAATAGATTATTTTTTCTTATATATTATAGATCCGTCCATTCTAGAAAAATAAAAAAAACAGAGGATTTCCATATGCTTTGTTTAATTTAATCAACTGGCTCATGAACTAGTCATATTTTGATTAGATTACTCTGTATATAACATAGAGTACTCTGCTATTAAGAAGCCAATACCCTTTTTTAGCAACCCAATTTACATTTTTCTGTACAGTTTAAATAAATAATTACCAGTTCTCAGCATGGATCCAAAGATCACACATAAATATATTTATTTTTTGAATTTTATTTTTGCGTGGGTTTTGCTAATATGTTATGGCTGTCTGGCTGACGGTCATCTTAATAGTAGATTTTATTCAATGCGAAATGACTTGGTACTTATGGTGCGAAATCGATTCTCAGCCACACACCTGTCTTTGCTTTACTTGGTAACCGGTTAGGATGGTTTAGGTAATAACCTTTTCCTTCTCTAGTCAAACTGACATAATGCTGACTGTATTGGGACAATATGATGACTGTATCAACATCTATCTAGGCCTGTCAACTATCCAAACTGATCCATGATCCAAACCGATCCAATCCATTATCTTTCTATTTTGGATATCCATTTGGATTATTGGATCCATTATCTTTGCTACAACAACCTCTTTCTCTCTCCTCTTTCTTTCTCTGTTTTTCATCAATGGAGGTAACAGTTGAGCGAATCGAGACAGAAGTGAAGAAAATTGAAGATCGTTACGAACTATTCGACGCTCACATCGGAGACAAACTTCGAAAAGCTAATCGAGAAAAAAAAAAACGGATCGGATCGGATCGGATATCCGTTAATTTATATTGGATCGGTTCGGTTCAGCTGTACCAATTATCCATTCTGAATTGGATCGGATCACAATACATACGGATCGGTTCGGATCAGCTTGATATCCAAACCGAACCGATCCATTAGGCATCTATCTTCTTTCTCTCTTGGGCTGGAAAGGATTTAATACAATGTGATAAGATCGCTGTGATTCGAATTCCGATGAGTCAAAGGATTTAATACGCCGACTGAAATCCCCAATACAATACAGATAGTTAAGTGGAGTTAGATGGGCGTTGCATTGAACTTGCCTATAAAAGGCTGTATTGATGAAGTCCAGGTACAGAGCAATGGCATTTTCAATGAAGTCTTTTTCCTTTTCACTCCTGAGCTTTGGTGAGGAATTTGTGAGGGAGGCCGACCGAGCGTATTTGCAGCTTGCAGGTAGTGAAGATGAGGCCACAGAGACTGAAGAAGATGACGACAATGATGAGTCAGAGTCAGAGTCAGATTCAGAACCCAAGTCAGAAACTGATGAAGGTGAAGATTCTGATCCATTTGCAGGGTATCCAGGTGATAGTGACATTTCAGAGGAGGAGGAGGAGCCACCAGCCCGTGAGCCAACTCCAGATGATAACGAGATCAGCACTGAGGAAGAGGGCGAGGATGATGATGATGATGATCAGTTTCCATGAAGAGCTGTTGAAGAGGAGGGCCGTTCTGTGTGTTTGTGACTTGTGTGGTTTGTTTTTTTTTTTTTTTTTGTAGTCATGTAATTTTCTTTTTTTAATCATGTGCTTTTGTTTTTAATCATGTACATTTGTAATGAACTGCTTTTTTTTAATCATGTGTTTTTTTGTAATCATTTTATGAAATTAGAAATTTCGGTAAGACTATTAAATACCATGATTAAACACAATTTAAATAATAAATTAATTCAAGTTATTAGAAAAGAAAACAAGCATTTACCAAAAAGATAAAATAAAAAAAAAATATAAATAAAAATAAAAGTAGAAAACAATATAAATAAAGATGGAACAGAGCAAAATTAAAACAGGGAATTTCAAAGATGGAATTCGCATTCCAGGGTAAATTGGTTATTAGCAAAATTAAAGATGGAACAGAGCAAGCTGGAGTAAGAAAACATGGAAGTGTAGAGAGGAAGACAGGGATATTTTAGGACATATGATCTGGACTTCTAAGATATTACAATCGGCGCAAGAATTTGTTTTCCAGAATTCTACTAAGGAAACCACTTTCCTATTTTGTAGCCTAAAAAATCTGGATTAGGAATTTGATTTCCCTAATTTATAGCTAAAATCACTCACTTTCCACGGAATCCAAGTTCCGGCGAACCAAACGTATTACTAAATAATGGGCTTAAGAAGTGGGCTTAAAATGAAGAGATAGTGGGCTTACTAAATAATTGACAGGGCTTAAGAAGTGGGCTTAAAATGAAGAGATAGTGGGCTTACTAAATTAGACATCTTAATATACCAAAGACAAAATATGGGCCTTGTAACTTTTGGTGGCCTTAATCGGTCGCCTACATGGAGATCCGGCCCTGGCGTTCTTCTTTGTTTTCTTGCTGCTTTGTTGCATGTTTTCTTGTAGTGTGTTGTGATGTTGTACCAAGGTTTTGGACTGGCCTGCAATAGTTCAATGCAAGATGTATGCAGGTTTATAGGTGTTGAACAACTGAAACAGGAAGAGGTAGAGGTGTGTTTGGGTCTTGGGTTTGGATCTTGGAATAGGGCTTTATTTGAGAGTAAATAATTGGCTTCAGTTTGAAAACAACAAAATGAAAATGGTCCTTAGAGTAATTAATGGGCTTCACAAAATCAGGACTAAAATAAGAGGTGTGTTTGGGTAAAATTATTGGTTCATATACACCTATCTGACCATACATGAAACCTATCTGACCATACATGAAACCATCCCCTCTTACCAACTCAGGAGCACATTTTGTATATGTTAACCACAAGGGCTCCATTTTTCGCAGCACATAAACACACATAAAATAATCTAACACTAACACATCAAAAACATCAAAACAATGAACCAATAACATCAAAATAATCTAACACTAACACAATCAACCAATAACATCAAAACTAATTCTAATAACAAACACAATAAATTAAAACAGAATCAATATAAATAGATTAAAAAACCATAGTTTACTATTAAGTTAATAAATCCTTACTACCATGCATTGTATATCAAAAATATAATCTAACAACAAACAATCTAGTAGAATATATCATCATTACATAACAGGCCCGAACCGGCAAGGGTAGAAATCAAAACAACTACCACTTGCCCAGATAATGCACCCAAACCAAACCAAAAGCAAGAAATATTTGGATATGATTCCAGACGACCCAAAAAGATGACTTATATCCCATGACCTAACACCTCCCAAAGACGAAGTCTCAACCGTACCGGCCAAATATAGTGTCACCAAGGTAAAACTGCAGATCATCTTCAACATAATTTGGGTCGGCAGGGCAGTAGTGTTTGACCCTGTTCTCTTTTGCCATGATGATATCAACTGCCAACTGCTGTCTATAGAACGGGATCTCCTCCTGGCCAAACAGGAAGAGCGAATCAATTATGTTGGCCTATATATAACTCTATTGAATTGACTATATTCTTGTTACCTGGGTGATAACGGACGTGAGCATACTTCCGTTCCAAGACTCCATAAATTTCATAACAAAGATTCCGCAGTCATGCCTGTTCCATAAAAGGGGTAGTTTTACAAATAAAGAATTAAATCAGAAAAATAAAGCTAGCACCAGTATAGAGGGAAAGCTCACTGAAACTTCATACATAAAACTGCGTTATCTATGTTGCTTCTGGTCAGTGGTCATTAACGTACCCATTAATTTGCTGCGGGCAATCAGGAATTTGCCGAATCAACCATGCCGTTGCCGATTTTCCTTGAGCTGCTTGACAACCAAGTTGTTGCAGTACAGCATGCACGTTTCGAACCTACGAAATCAAAGAAAAAAACAATCTTACGATTAATATTTAGTAGACAATACCAAAGAAAAAACAAGGATAAACCACACAAGTTGCTCAATTTGCACACCATGTTGGAAACAAATGGAAAAGTTCCTGATAGTTGAGACTTATCAAAGTGATTGGAGTCAAGGATTGCTAATTGGAGCTCTTTTATGTCGAACACATACAACATCCAATGTTTAGCTTTCAGCACCGGCATAACTATCTGTGCATGCACCCCACCCCAAATAAATAAATAATATAAGGATAAACCTACCATAAGAAAAATATATAAAGAATATACAATGAACAATGTACATACTCTTGTGTAGTCCCCAATCACACCCTCGAGCCTTAAACTGCGGATTGCAACTAAAATATTGAACTCGTCGTGGTTGCAAGAGAAGATATGCTGCAGAGTCATAACTTCATTAATATTAAAAAAAAAAAGGTTTGGTTGTTCTATAAATCACAAATATAATAAACCATGTATATCAAGTATGCTAAACCATCGTCTCAGAATGCGAGTTAGTGTGATAGTGAGTTCGTCTCCCACGTGCCGTCGCCCTTTGTCGAGCATTTAACAAGGCACACCACACATCCATCATCTACAATCAGACACACAATAATTGTAATAATTTAAAGTACTGTAGAATAAAGTAGTTCACAGACAAAATATGGGTCATCATAAATCACGGGCACATGTAACCTGATATGTTGAATCAATATATATTCACAATTTATTGGCAAGAAAAATCAGGGGGAAACTTCATGCTTACGGTTGGCTCAAAGTAGACAAGGAAGGTAAAAAAATTGGAACTTACCCAGTTGCACAACCAACGGTTACCATGAATTGACGAGAATGTACTGCGAGGTACTCTTTCATGCAAGATTTCTGCAATTATGCAACTACCAAGAAAGACATTCAATATTAATATATACCATAAGAAAATGTTTAACATTTTATTTGCTATACAAGGCACAAGCCATGTTTGTTTATAACACTTACTCTGGGCAGGTTTCGTCGACGATATATTTGAAAGTCTGTTTTTCTTGTTTTGTAAATCTTTGACTCGGTGTCTTTGCAGCCTTCGAAAGCTCATCCACAAAAGCTTTTGTGGTGCTCGCATGAGAGAAATCTTTTTGATTTGGAGTATTCAACATCACCGGTGAATCGACATAACTTTCCATAGGTCTGAACTCGTGAAGTTTATTTTTCTTTGGAGTGTGCAGATAGGGGGATTGATTGGCCTTTCGAACGTCGGTGATTATAACAGAATCCCCATCGTCAGAATCGACATGGTTGATATCTAGTTTGGACACACTGTCGAAAAGCTCTTCCAGTCGAGCTACTTGAAGTACCCCCTCTTGGAGAGCAACAGACAAACGAGTCTGAAGCTTTTTCACATCCATCTGATGAGAATAAACTACTTTAATTCAGAAAATTTATAGCACAATATGATTATAGCACAGGGATTACAAACAATGTTGTATTCTATTCAATCAAGTAGTAGACCAACAAAAAAATAGATCATGATTTAAAGTTAAGAAAATTTAATATTGGATAACTATTTCCAGCCACTCAGCCTCTTAAATTAGAATATTTCTAAAAGAAAATACATATACAAGAAGAAGAACATGGGCAATTTTAACTAGTCATTTTTATTTTCTTTGTAGCATGCAGAACAATGTGTACACATTGAACATTTAGTTTTATTTGATTGGTGAAAAATCTACATATACAGAAACATTCAATCAGGTATATATATAATTTTATATAAATATCCAGGTGAACTTGTTTTTTTATGGCTAAGTTAATTAGTAGAAACAACCATTATTCAAAAAACAAAAAAAACATTAGTTCTTGAGAAGGTTTCAAGTTACAAGTTCCTACAAAATAAAAACAAACAGAAAACAAACCTTGACGATCCTAGTTTTGAGTACGTCAAAAGACCAAACGAACCACCAGTGTTGTTATTTCGCTGCAATTGTTTCTTCCTCTGGAGAAGATAGTAACTATATATAATTAAGACCCAACTTAATCAAGATTCATGAAGAAGATCTTGATGACTGATGAGCATATCTGAACAAGATCTTTAAACTTAAGTGGTGCGCGGCTCGAAATAAGTACAATGTTGACTATATAAAGTTGCGCCATATAGTTTGGTACTAGTCCTTAGGCCCGTGCAATGCACGTGCATATCTGATTGTTTTAGAGTTTTTTTTTTGGGGGTTTTATGTTGGTTTTGGACTTTTGGTTTGTAACTTGTAATATTTTGTTTAGCCCGTTTCAAAAGTCTATGATCTGGTATGATTTCATTTAGAATTATTATAAATCTTTGAGTATTGAAATTAAATGATTATTATATATACATGGAAGTTAAACCCAAAACATTTGAAGATATCCAGGAGAATGGGATTTTGCAGTACTCTCAATTCTCAAAGTCTCAATTAGAATTTAGTCTGGCTCAGTTGTTGAGCTTCATCACTTTGGGAAACAATCTTTTCACAGTAGTCCATTAGCAGTCGAGCGTCTCTTAATTGGCTTGTAACAGTTAACATCCTTGAAGGCCCAACTAATATATAAAATAATATTTTTTGATATATAAATATATTTTATATTTTTTTATAATGAAAGTCAATTATTGTGTTTTTTTTTTCTCAAAATTGATTTTGGTTTGAACCTCGTCTCTAAATTTTTGTAGTGTGATGAGTTGATCTGATGTTGTATTTTGTATTGCAAGAAGAAATTATTCCAATATCATTATCGATTTTAGTGTTTTTTTTTCGTGGAACGGGTTCTAGAATAAAATGATTATCTAGCTTCATCATGTTAGCCCCCTAAAAAGAAAGATATACATGAAAATATATTGTTTATGTAAATTAATAGTTTATTAATTAATCGATAAATTAATATCTCGTTTAATTAATAATTTTCTCTAGTCCCAAGGCTATTAATTTATCGAGGTTTTACTGTATTTTATTCTACTTGGGAGTGTGTATACTTTTATTTTTTTTTACTGGGCTTAATTATGCTTGTGATTTGGTCCAACTGAGTACGGGCTGGACTTGATTATACTTGGGATTGGGTATTCTTTTAATTTTTTTATTGGGCTTAATTATTCCCATGGTCTAATTGGGCTTACTTATATCTGTTATGGTGGTCCACTTTTGTGTAATTACAAATATACCCAAACTTAATCAAAATTCTCTTCAATTAGACTATCAATTTCAATCTAATTGATAGCTTAATTGAAGAGATATTTTTTTAGGGGTATTTTCTGCTTTAATATAGTATAATAGATTAACCTGTTTGGACAATCTAGTTTAGGTATTAACCAAACTGGGCCAGTGGGCCATCAAGTTAGTAGTTATGTAATAATATTTTGCAATATCTTACTATAAATAAAAATATGGTTTTATTGCAATAAAAATATATTAAACAATGGTTCACAAATCAAATATTTACATTAAATCTTATTGGTAAACTTATTCTTAATTAAGTTCAAAACACGTAAATATGAACTACCCCAAGTGAGTCGAATAAGGTAATATACGATGCATATATAGACATGCATGCATGATTCCAACAATTACGTAAAGTGCGTTGCTTGAGAGAATAATTAATTAGGTCAAACTTAAGTGGTCATAGCATTTTACCCTACGCTATATGAAAACAATATACCGAATGGTCGAATTGTACTTTTATATCAGGGTTGACGTTGTGCGTCTACCCGACGATATTGTTTGATGTTGGTGATCAACAAGTAATGGGTGACTTATAAGTATCGACTTTCTTTCACCAAATATTGATGCATAGACGTGCATGCATGATTCCAACAATTACGTAAAGTGCGTTGCTTGAAAAAAAAGGTTTTAATTAGGTCAAACTTATAATTAGGTGCGTTGCTTGTTTAGGTAAATATTAGGGTTGACGTTATGCATCTACCCGACGATATTGTTCGATGGTAGGCAACAATAGTTTTGGGCTTTGGGTGATTCATCGAAAGAATTATAAACGGATTTTGGTTGTTTTTATGCAACATTTTTAGGTTTCTAAAATTAATTGAGCTAGCTCAACATGGGACACCCACATGGCCACACCCACACAGACCACTTTCAATTTGTGGTTTCTACTTTCTAACTTCAGAACCAAAGTCAAATTTCATAAATTGAATATCTGACAGAGAGTTGACAGGGATCATAAAGGCGAAGTATTTGTTAGACTAGAGTCATGGTTAAGTTTGGTTTACATAAACAGACAGTTGGGATGTTGGGGAGAAGAGAAGATGTGAATGCACATGTCTCGTCTAATAAAGTCTGATATTTTAAAGTACTAGCTACACATGCTCTAGACACCTATGTACTGCAAGTGTATAACCTACCTATCCACACACGCTGACACGCTACCCCATCAAACTATTAAGTATTAACCATCCACACACGCTAATAGGTGAAGTACATACGCTCATAGGCTAAAATATCGTTTAGGGGCGGATATCCGATCCCCCAAAAACCGGAAAATATCGCGGATATCCGACCTCATGTGTCGGATTGTATTGGTTTGGCAAATTCGAAAAAATCGGTTTATGCCGCGGATATTCGCGAATATTCGCGAAAAATTCGGCAAATTGGGAGGTTTTCTGCACTTTACGTGTTTTTTCGCGGATTTCGATATATAAACTTATAATTAAAAGAAAAACATACATTACAAATTAAACACACGACAAATCATACAAGGAAGCTAAGACGGAACTATTACACAAGCTAGTTTTACTCATAGGTGAAAAAATCGTAAATATCGGGCGGATATTCATAGAAATTTTATATGTTTACAATACAAGAACTAAACACAAACAACCTCATTACAACTCAACCCATAGTTTTATTTTAATAATCTTTCATGCAAGACATGCTAACCCCAGAATGATAGACGCCCCTTGTCAAACCGATGAGCTTCGAGTCGCATACGTGTGGGGACGAACTCAGTACAGTAATATTCCCATGACATTCTTTGCTCGTACGACCTGAATTGGTCAATATGCATATCATATGCATCTTGATCCATACAATACAGAGCAAATGATTCAAATATAGGAAATCTCGAGTATTGTTGAACCGACATTAATGTATCAGCTGACTGCACGTCGGACCCACTTGTCATTGGGGCCAACCAACTCCCTATATTAGGAAACCAAGAACCACTGTCATCTGGTTGGGTTTGGTAGGATGGTACACTGGAATCATCACTTTGGGAGGTTCCTATGTTACCAATTCGATACCAATTATTCATTACACAAAAACAAACCTTGGATACAAACAGTATACTGGTTTGCCAAAAGTGAGAGAGAACTTCACTTTGGCATGGGCGTGCTTTTTTTTCGTTTCTTTCTGATATATTGCTCTTGGAGGGCCATCAAGTTCGTCGCGAAAGTTTCCAAACGTCTAGTGCCTTTTGGACATTTTTTTGATAATCTCATCGAAAATTCTAGTTCGGGGGGATTCAAAAATAAATGTGTTAATTTTAAAATCGAAAATTTCCAAAATTTCGATAAATATCGGTTTTTGCCGATGTATGCCGCGAATATCCGATTTATGCCGACCGGCATGGGGTGTTTTAATATCCGAATATATTCCGTGTGCCGTACCGTGCCGATTTTTGGAAAAACGGAAAATATCGCGAATACCGTGCCGATACGCTACCTCATCAAGTACCAATTTTGGTTTTCATCCTCAACCTTTCCTTTTCTACTCTGGTTTTGGTAATCGAAGAAACATTAATATATACAATGAAGAAACATTAATATTTACAATTATATAGCTAAGTAAATTAAATATTTGTTGCTTCTTAAATATCAATTTGATGTCAAAATTCAAAACACTAGCTAGTGTCATGATGTCATCCACAATAAAGTCAAAATTCTCTACTATATTTGAGTTTCTTTAAACATTATTTATTAAATTAGTTATTTATCTTTATTATAATTTATATTTATTCATTTAAAAATTCAATTAAAACAAAACAAAAGAGAAAAAAAAAAATGTGATTTCAATGTAGTTTACCATTTCGCCCAATGATTTAAGCTGCATGATTTCAATAATTTTTATTTTTAACATTACCAATTAAATGATGTAATTTTTGAAGTAATTGTTTTTGTTTTTTTTTCAGGGGACGAAGGTCCAAAGATATGATCTGCTAGAACCCCAAGAAATAGTTCATATTGTGGTGAAGAAACTAGAAATAGTTCATATTGTGGTGAAGAAACTAGAAAGAGACAATTAACATAGAAAACGAAACAAAATTAACACAGATTCCGGCATTCAGTCAGCCATTCAGGTGCACTACTACCCAACAAAGTGCCTTCAACATGATACAGATAACAATGGATGATTTAACAGATTTTTCTCTTCTTCTCTTCATTCAACTCAGCTTTCAATTCCTTCACTTGTTTCTGCAAATCTTCGATGATAAGCATTGTTTGCCCTTCATGTTTTTTAAACTTTTGGTATAGTTCATACCATTCTAACTTGATTTTCATGAACTCATTCCGAATCAAAGAACCATCACTTATTGATTTTTCTATGTCTTCAAAATCATTCATTGTTTTGATGAACTTTTGGACCTTTTGCGTAATGGTTAAAGATGGAGGTTCATCCATCTGAGAATAAAGTGGAAATGGATTTGTGTATGATGGTGAAGCCATTCGAAAAAGATGGTGGATGGGAGTAAAGAAGGCTTGTTCAGACTTGAGAGAGAGAGGTGACCATAAAGACTGAGAAGAAGTATATAGTATAGTATAGTTAGTTGGTATAAAGTTAAGCACTCTTGGGAACTTCATACTTATTAGCTACTAGCTAGCTAGGTAGGTAGGATAGGATAGTAGAGGTAGACTGGTGGTAATGTAATGTGTATAGTATGGGGAAGTTCTCAGACAAGTCAAGTCCAGTCATGTCATACACATCTCCCAAAGACACCAACAGTCTCTCTCTTTCATGAGTAAACTTTTCACCATGACTCGAGTCCAAGCTACAGACACTGTCCAAGCCTCTCTCAAGTGTTGAATTTGAATGTGATCTCATATGACATAATCTCGTTTCCCAAAGGTCATATGTTTGGTCATCAACTGATCACCTGTTGTGCGCGGCGGAAACTTATTGCACCAATACCCAAGATTGATATAGTGTATGAAAGATAGTACGAAGCTCTCAAACTTGCCAATGGCTTCTCACAATCTCTCTCACATCTCAAAATTAGGTTTTCCAACTTCTAATTGGCTTTATAACATAGCCTTGAAACACGAAAATGGGCTTAAACAGGCCCATATGCACAAAACCAAAGAAGGACGTACGTACGTCAAATTGACGTTCGTACGTTCAGCTTCAAAACAAACATCTGTGATACGGGACGTACGTACGCCCTAACTACGTACGTACGTTCCCAGACAAAAAGTATTGCCTCCGTCCAAAAAATCCAACATCACCACCATAGTTCCATACCAAGAATAACGAGATTTGACCAAAATCTAGGTTTTCTTACCCCATTTGACTATAATTGCTGGCCTCAAATCATTCAATCCAAATTGACTAATGTCGTAGCCGTATTATTCACGAAGATTTAGCAGTGTGGCCGCACCCACACCATTGACTAATGTCGACTAATTTTTATGTATTTTTTTACCTATCTTTAATTACACAAAATAAATTAATTATAAAAATTAATTAATAAAAATTAATTAATTTGTAAGGGTATATAGGTCTTTTATATTAGACAACTAGTAATTAACAGTACAATGTTACTAATTAATTACTAATTCAATGAATAATATTTATTGCTTCTTAAAGTCCATATATAGAAATTACATAATATGTTTATATTAATTAATTAAAATTGAACATATATTTATTAATTAAATAAATTTTAAAGCTAGACTTGTCAACCATCTCCAACCGCTCCCCTATAATTTTCCTCTATTTCATTGTTTTTGTAGGAAAAGAATGAAGGAAACATTTGTAGACCAAAACAGATTTTCCTCCATTTCCACCTCCAAAAGACTAGATATGAAGGAGAAGGTCTTTTGGAGGTGGAGGACCACGGGAGATGAATAGTGATTGTTTTATAGAGGAATGGATGACAACTGGAGATCCTTATTACAGTAAATGAATAATATATTACTTGATCAATATATTAGTATTTATTATTTTACATTACCAATTCAAGTTCAAGCGGAGTTTCAGGACACGCTATAAATTTACGAGTCGAGCTTCAACATTTAAACCTCATAAAGCTCGGTTCAATAGCTACCTTCTTTTACTTCAACAATACATTGGAATATAGGTATGTTTCTGTCATATATTATCATCGAGGCATTTTGGGAGTCAAGCGTGCTTCGGGTGGGAGTAATTCTCAGGATGGGTGACCTCCTCACGTCTAGGCTGCGGCCTAATAAAAGCCTACACTGTCGGATGTCCGTAGTGGCAAAATGGGGAGCAATGAGCATATGAACTTGGACAGAAGTCAACTATCGTCAGCCAAAAGGTCAAATTCAGTCCTTGTGTCAAACTGAAAACATGCCATTTTTGGTAGGCCAAATCCCACACATTCCACAAGAATGTTCTTTACAAAGTATCTGGAAATAGAAACTATCTTTACTCTTTTTTGTCTTATTATTACCAAAATAGGTAAACAAAATACCAAATTTAGCCCTCGCATCAAAAGTTTGATCAATTATTACACCACCAACCCATCTTCTCACCTTAAAACAACACAAGAAGATAGTAACAGTATAACCCTATATTTCTACTACTAGTGCTCTGTTCTCCATTTCTCCTTCCCTCCGACACTAAGGTACCCTTACCTCTCTTTCTCTCTCCTTTCCCCTTTAATCACAATCTTGGCTTTTTTTCGCAGTTAAATTGAGCATCTTCTCCGAGAATATCTTCTCTCTCTATCTCTTTATTGTATTGTGTTGGTTTTAATTTTTCTACTATATTTGAATTCATATATTGTTTTTTCTTTTGATCTGATCGGAATGAAGGATTTGGTGTCTACTTGCTAAGGTTGTCTAATCATATCAGGATTTGGTGTCAACATTTCCAATTTTGTTTTTCATTCCAGCCATATTTGAGAAAATTGGTGGTAGACGTTTAGGGTTAGGGTTAAAATTGGTTTGCATGCCACGTAGATTTAGTTTAGGGTTCCAACAAATTGATTTTATTTGGTAATGTTATTGAGAAGAAAATGGTTATTATGGTCAATGTTGTTGTTAATGGCGGGGAACAGATTATCAAGAACAAATTCAAAATGTGACTTTGAACTTGTAGGAATTCCTAAAAGTATGTATGAGATAGACATCATCAGTAGTTGGTGTAATCTACTTTAATTTTTTTTTTTTTTTTTTTAAAAAAAAAAAACCCTTGAGAGGGGTGGGGTTTGGCTGGACCCCTACCTGTTCATTAGATATCAAAAATTATAACTTTTAAGGGGGACTAGGCCTTACCTTAGAGACTAGTCTATACAACATAGGCCTTTTAGGCCTTACAGTAACAGTGTACTAAAGCCCGTAGTCAGCTCCTAGGAAATATAAGCGCGAAAAGGAGAGCCCCTGCCTCAGTAAATCAGTTTGACTTGGAGAGAAGTCTATCCAACCCAGTTTCCCAAAATGGTACCTTCTGCTACTTCCTCTTCTTCCTCCGATCAGTCCTCCGATGACCTTAGCTATCTTGCATCCTTGATATTTGACCAGACCTGGATGGCTGTAGAGAGTTCGCTATGTGAGACTCACTTTGATTCCTTTGAGACATTCAAAACCGGGTTGAGGGGACTATGCGAGCAGGCCGTGAGGTCCAGGAATGCTGCCGGCAACAACAACCCTGTAACTGATGCCCTTCACAGTTACTTTCCCCCCCCTCCTGACAAAGTGACGATTGGGTGTTGGAATGGTTTTGAGGTGTGGTTGGGGGCCCCAGATGGTGAAAGATTCCGGGCGCTCTGTGTTCCTTGGTGCAGGTATGCAAGCCACCATCTCGAAGTCTGTGTGGATTGTCACCTCGCCTCCATGACCCTTGGTGAGATATATGAAGAGGAGTCTGGCAATTCTGAGGATGAAGAGGACGGCATTGGTGGTGCAGGAGATGCAGGAGGAGAGGAAGGAGCTGAAGAGATGGATGATGCTGGCCCCCAAGATGCTGACAGTGATGGAGCCTGTGATGGAAACATGAGCAAGAAGCCCCGACATTAACCATCTTTTCCTTGGTATAGTTGCTGAAATAGGTCTCATGTATTGTAGCTCTTTAGGAGATGGTACATCTTGTACTGTACATATTGGATGATAGGTTATTTCTTTCTAGCTAGGGTTTTATATGAGATGCAGTATGATTATTGGATCATGCAGGCAGATTCTGAGCTAGGCTATATTTTGGAAATTGGACTCTCTGTAATATGTATAAGGTGCATTATGTTTAAATATTTACCCTACTAAGTAGTAATTTGATGGTGTACGTCTACATTTATTTTTCTAGCCGGCCTGGAATCTTTTTGGTTTGGAGAATATAAATAAATAGTAATGTTTGAAGGAACACATGGGAGGTATGGTACTAGGGTCGTCTGGACGAGTGTTTGCAGACAAAGTGCTACTGGGGGTGCACCACATAAAAATAAATTATAAACAACAATGTTTTCTGAGTACTAGTACTTGGTTTCTGTTGACATGGATGTGAACATAAAAGTTGTAGGACACGATCTATTATAGATACACTATATCAGCCACTTGCACTTGATCAGGCATCAGTCCAAACTCCAGGTCCATTGCACCTTTTCAACACACAAACCTTTGAACAAACATATAACACCTGTCTTTCTGGATCAGATTCACCTTTTCATTCTATTTTAAACGAGATCAAACATATAACACCTGTCTTTCTGGATCAGATTCACCTTTTCATTCTATTTTAAAACTTTTCAAACATATAAAGCACCTTTTTATTCAAAATTTGAATATTTATATTTTCCCGGTCCAAACAAAAAGTTGAATGGGTGGAGCCGTGGAGGGTACAGTGGTACACACAAACTTTGACATGACAACGATTATTTGGATTTTGGACACAAGGGTCGGAATGGAGAATCCACTTTGAAATCTACCTCGTGGGAGAAAAAAAAAAAAAGACGGCATGTGAACAGCCGTCCTAAATTTCTGACATAGTCTTACCCGCCAGAAACTGTGGGATAATTGTCTGATAGATTTGATTTTGAACTTTCTTGCAGTTGTATTATTGACTTAATAAATATTCATAATGATGTGATAATGCAATAAAGGTGCACAAATTCTGTGTTAAAATGTCATTACAATATTACATAGCATAGGTGAAAATATCAGTAAAGGGCGGATATCCGATCCTCAAAAAAACGGAAAATTCCGCGGATATCCGACCTCATGTGTCGGATTATAAAGGTTTGGCGAATATCCGCGAAAAATTCGGCAAATTGGGAGGCTTTCTGCACTTTCCGTGATTTTTTGAATTTTTCGATATATAAACATATAATTAAAAGAAAAACATACATTACAAATTAAACACACGACAAATCATACAAGGAAGCTAAGACGAAAGTATTACACAAGATAGTTTTACTCATACGTGAAAAAATCGTAAATATCGGGCGGATATTCATAGAAATTTTATATGTTTACAATACAAGAACTAAACACAAACAACCTCATTACAACTCAACCCATAGTTTTATTTTAATAATCAAAATAAAAGACATGCTGACCCCAGAATGATAGACGCCCCTTGTCAAACCGATGAGCTTCGAGTCGCATACGTGTGGGGACGAACTCAGTACAGTAATATTCCCATGACATTGTTTGCTCGTACGACCTTGGATACCAATTATTCATTACATAAAAACAAACCTTGGATACAAACAGTATACTGGTTTGCCAAAAGTGAGAGAGAACTTCACTTTGGCATGGGCGTGCTTTTTTTTCGTTTCTTTCTGATATATTGCTCTTGGAGGGCCATCAAGTTCGTCGCGAAAGTTTCCAAACGTCTAGGGCCTTTTGGACCTTTTTTTGATAATCTCATCGAAAATTCTACTTCGGGGGGATTAAAAATAAATGTGTTAATTTTAAAATTGAAAATTTCCAAAATTTCGATTAATTGGACCTGCCAAGACCACTTGTAATTTTAGAAACCACCATCTACCATCTAAACCCTAAAATTAATTGAATTGGACTTTCCAAGACCACTTGTCTATGTAGATTCACAAGGACATATATGACCACATGTGTATGTACTTTATGAGGCTGCCTGGACCACTTGTGTATATATTTATATAATGTTAATAAGCCTGTCTGGAGTCTGGAGTCTGGACCGCTTGTGTCTTGTTAAAAAACTAAAGGCCTTTTAATAAACAGACAAACCAAAACCCTAGAAAATATATAACTTTAGAACATCCCTTTTCAGTAACCTAATTAAACATTTGGTCGAAACAGTGAGAAAGCGACAACGGCGGTAAAGACGACGATTATTGCTTGATTTCTAGCCGGTTTTGAACCACTTTTCACACTTTCAAACTACAGGTACCTTCTTGCTTGTTTTTATGTTTAGTTTTCTGTTCAATTTTCCCATCACAGTTGCGATTGTTTGATGGAAAATAGCAAACTTATCGTATATCTTGCATGTTTGTGGGTTAGGGTTTCTACATGTTGTTTTACTGTGAACATGTGGCCGAATTTGCTTGTGCAGATTAGGGTTTTATAAAAATCAAGTTTTGAGGTTTAGGGCTAGGGTTCTCTAGAGAGGGGAAATATGGTCTATATGGGGGCTAAGGTTAGGGTTTATAAAAATCAAGTTTTAGGATTTCATTTAAAGGTGTTTTAATAGTGGCATTTGTTTTAATCCTTGGGTTGAACTTAAAAACCCCCCCTTTCAAGCATTAAAATCTGGTCTATCTATTTAATCAAGTTATTTTTGGTTAATAAAAATAAAATCTTATGACCAAACTCATAAAGGTTTTATTTTTATTTTGTGCTGAAGTAGGAATTTTTTTTGTAGATTCAATACATTTTCGACTTTGTTTTGAACTTGAACGAAGTGCGTGTTTTTATTTATGAACATGATCTGTCTTATTAATCTTATCAAAATTTTATATATATGAAATATGTATTATTAAGTTATATATGTGAACATGATCATGATTAGGGTTAGTAGCTAAAGAATTGTATATTCTCTCTGTTTTTATTCCTTGTGCGAAATTTGATCAATCATGTATTTTTTTTTGTTTCTCATACTTGCAAAACGTTCGTTCGTATGCTTGAGATAGTTCTCTGCGGTTGATACAGCGTGGACAAACAACTTCTCCTCCTGTTTGTATCTGAACTCTGAAGGTATTCAACTTATTATTGTCTATTTTACTTATATAACACGCAAGTAATTTAATTATATGTTTTTTTCTAGAGCTAAGTGATCTATCCTTGATTCGTTCGTATACATAATTATATGTTCACCATGGTTTAAAAAGCCGTTTTTGAGGGGAGCCTTGAGACGCGCCGCAAAGTGAGGTGGTAATATAAGGCACAGGTTGCTATGCCTCTAATGCATATGCCTGTCAACCTGATCATATTCTAAAAATGATTTGATTTTGTGATGGAGATTTTGCCAATTTATGTAGCCACTACCATTTTCGTCTACACACTAGCTAGCTAGGCAGGTGGATATGTTCCTGACATCGAATTCATTTATTGCTTACGCGTATACAAAATCAGAGATCATATAGTCATATGTATACTAGAACTAGGAGCGATCTGTTTTTACTTTGGATTAATAAAAAATTGAACAGTAGAATTATAATTAATTGATACTTGGATTTAGTTGTTTTAGTCTAATAAAGCACAAACTACTATGTATATACAGAACAATGGGAAAATATCCTTTCTATGTTGTTAAACGAGGGAGGCGTCCAGGTATCTATCGTACCTGGGAGTCGTGTGAAGAAACAACCAAAGGGTTTAAGAATCCTCTATTCTGGGGTGTTCATTCTCTAGAAGAAGCTATGCGTGCCTTCAGTGGCAACGAATGCCGAGACAGTCGATTTAGGGGAAGGGATGACTCCGGAAGGCCTAGTGATCACATTGAACCAAAAGAATTGCTTATGTCCACTGCTCGAGAAAGTAGTCTTCTGGTTCCTTGTGTTGTGGACGGCGGCAGTTGGTTGAAGTGGGTGAAGTCATTTATCATTGTACTGCTAGTTTTGATGATTGCTGTTTTACTTAAACTTTTGTTTGTACTTTGATGTTGGTTGTATTTATGAAACGTACGAATTTCATTCGTGGGGAATGTATTTTGCTTTGTACTTAACACAAACAATATGGGATAATATTAATAGTTGTGTACACTCATGAGGGTTATTATCTGATTTTTGTGCATTGTGTTTTATCAAAACCCGAGTACATATAATTGTAAGGTTGGATCGTTTTTTGTCTTTTTTATATCAAATAAACTACGCAGATGCCTAGAGAACCAGAAATGCTGCATCCAGTGTTCTTTCCCCATGATCCTGAAAGGTGGTGGTCCGTAATACTGAAACGTTGGAATGTTGGATACCACTGTAGGAACACGAGGATGGTAATCAAAAATATTATTGTTGTTTGTGTTATCGTAATTGATTTTCATTTTGAATATTAAAAGCACATCATTTAAATTGTGGTTGTTATCCTTTTAATTAAATAATTGCAGGCCTTCCCCAAAAAATTGCAAAAACATCTCAGGGATGGACAGAATCTCATTATCTCTACTGCGGGTCACCCATATTTCAGAGGTTCTGTCCACTATGATAACAACCACAACTGGTACATCAATGGGGCATGCTGGAGTAAGGTTGTGAGGGACTTGGATCTCAGGGTTGGTGATCGCGTGCTTTTTGAACATATGAGAAGGGAACAAAAAATGGCAAAACCGCCAGCCGGCGTCACCATTTTCAGACTCGAGGTAATTTGTTTTGTAGACAAATAGATTAATTTGAGATCTATTTAATTATTATTAAATATGGCACCACACCTTTAAACTGCAGGTGGCACGCAAACCCAGGCATGGCCATAGGCAAGCTTCCCCTTCCCCTCCTCTTCACCTACCTCCTACCTTCATGGTACGCATACGCACTCGTGCTGATCTGAGGAGCGTTGTTCTAGAGGAAGTTGGTCCTTCTACTCGTCGTCATGGTACTCCACGCTGTCATCAAACATCAACTTCAGCACCACGATCCCCTGGTGTTGGCCGAGGCCGTCCAAGCTTTGTGCAAGCTGCTGCACCACGGGCACCGCCATCCAATCATCGTGCCCAACAACACCACCAGGCACCACCTTATGCTTCTCGTCGCCATGGTCGTCCGAGGCAGGTTGCTCAAGAGGCAGTTGGTCCATCTACTCGTCGTCATCTTCGACAACCTGCTACTGCACCTCCAACTTCTCGAGGTAGTCCACACTGTCGCCAACCTTCATCTTCAGCACGACGAGCCACTGATGGTGGCCGAAGTCGCCAAGTTCATGCTTCTAGTCATGTGGAATATGTGTCATCGGAATGGACCAATGAAGAAGATGAGGTGTTATCTGGTGAGGATCAAGAGAACCCGGTCGTTCTTAGTTCGGATTTTGACAGTGACAATCCAAGTTTGTCAGTTGAAAACAGTGACGACACTGATTTTGGAAGTGATGGTTCGGATGGTGATGGTTCGGATGGATAGACAGACTCGATGTGTTGATAAGTCTTGCTTTGATGAATTTTAAAGTTGCATCATGGATATATTGTTGTTTTGTTTGTTTGTTTTTGGACATATTATTTGTGCAGCAGGTTATGACATGTTTATGTTTTATTTTGGTGGAAAAGTGTTGGACCGGGTTGTGTGTCATGAACTTATTGTGATTTATTATATGTATTATTTCACATCTCTTAATGAGTACACAAAAAATGTAAAACCAAAAATTTAGATGGATTTAATCTAAAAATTAAGTGGGGGTTGGCACCTTTTTTTCAAGGCCTAGACTAGGCTAGGGCGCTAGGCTATAGATAGGTTGTTGGAAAGGCCCTGGTTGTTTGCCTTTGGGCCTTACACTGGCCTCAGGCCCTTTCTCTGTTTTTAAGGGTTAGGCTTTATGTACCCTCCTCCCCCGTTTTATTAAGGGAAATCATATTGCCACCCCAGCCGTTTACAAAGAGCTATCCCACTTATCACAAGAACCCTTAAAAAACTTATGTACACCCTATACTAAGAGCCACCCGCCCACATAAACCATTCAATCCCTTCATCTTCCCGATTTAGATTTAAAAAACAGTGGAACACATAGCATATATCAAAATCAAATGGAAAAAGAAGAAATAATTTGGCAAGAAAGACATGTTCCAATGTGATGGGTGGAAACAAAATGGTTGATGGCTAGCGTGCAGTGGGGTTCAAATAAAATTGAACTTGCATTAGTCCCCTCCTTTGATTTACCCAAGAATTCAATATATTAATTCTATCAGTAACACCGTCTTTGTTCGTGTAAATAAAATCAAAAATTGTAGTTCGAAATTGAAAAATAATTTAATTAGAAGATATTGGAAAAACATATTTATGATAAATTCAAAAATAAAAAAGAATTTAATTAGAAAATACGAATTACAAATAAAATTGAGCACTTATTTGATCTGAGTGTATGTCGTTCTTTGTTAATGGAAAAACACAGTGAGAGAGACAAAGAGTGAAGAGATGGAGAGAAAGATTTTTTTTTTTACGGGTGGCTCATAGTAGAATTGGTGCCCTAAAGATAAATTATTTTTGGTGGGGTGAACTAAAAAAATGGGATAGCTCTTTGTAAACTACCGGGGTGGCGGTATGATTTCCCTTTATTAATGCACAGGTAGGTACCCGGGGTCCATGCCAAACCCCCATTTGGAAATTAAAAAACAAATAAAAATAAAAAAAGTAAAAAATTTACTCTAACCACAATCAATATTTTGATGGTGAAGACTTTGCATAGTGCGCAATGACAAGAAGAAGTATGAAATTAAATTTAAGAATACATAAGTCTCAAATATTTCTTAATTACTAATTGAAAACTTAAAACCATTGTTTCATCGTCAATGTTTAAGACTCCAAAAAACATCCCCATTTGGTTGAGTGTGCAAATACGCGTCACCCATATCCGTAACGACAACACCCGCAATGGGTGAATCGGTACCTATAGACAAATGAAAAGAAAATAAGATATTAAAATCCTCAATATAGCATCGCAGTGAAGTCATTCACTAAATAAAGGACCCAAACCCTATAGACATACAAGTTAGTTATTTAGTACACTAATAAAATATCTTACTTTGGTGTTTACGTCTACGCGGACAAGCATTGCACCTATGACCCACTTCATTGCAAAAGCTACATGTTGGAGCTTTCCTAGACGATGTTACTTCTGGGGGCACATCAGCAAACACTCCCGTTCTTTCACCTGTCTCATTCATGTTATGAACAGGGCTAAAACATCAGGGATACAAAGCAAAAATGCTGATAGCCACGGTCAAACAAATAAATAATACCTCCTTCAGAACCATGTTCATGATCAGTGACCTCATCATCACTAAGTAGACCTACACATCACAAAATTGATAAAACACAACAAATGACGTGTAAGTAGCTGTACATATCAGATACATAACGTACTCGTATGACTACACTACTGTGTACTCTAAACTACAAACAAACAAGACCCAAATTAAGAAAATCTAGGGAGAGATAATTACTAGGGCATGTCCTCCTTGAATGGCCAACAATATGACAAATTCCACACCTTGTGGATGTACGTTGGTGGAACATCTTGCGCTTTGCCCTTCTTGGGCCACCTCTTCTTCCTAGATCGCGTTGTGGATCAACAATATTGTCAGGGGGGAAGGACTGTGGAGGAGTAGACGCAACCGGCTCCTCCTCAAAACCCAAAGGATTTTCCGGGACTGGTGTTTCATCAAACCCTTGTGCTACCTCACCTTTGTCAAAAGCTGCAATGTGGCCTTTAACCATAGTACAACGCTGTACTGATTCACATCCCCACATAAACAGGTCACGACTATATTCCTCAAGCTCCTTTAAACGAAGTCCAAAACCAAGCCTGCATGAAGTTGTTGGGTTTGTTCCAAAATCTAAACTCGATGATTTAGCTTCTCGGGTCCACCTGTGCAGAATGCAGCTTTTGGGCAATGCTTTGACATGTGTATGCTTTAAAACTGCAAGTATGTGTCTACATAGAAAGCCAACTCTCTCAAATAGCTTGCACGTGCAATTGTATGCATCCTTTTCTCTGTTGTATTCGACTGTCGCCGGGGCATTAGGATGCATATGACGGTTCACCAAGTATTTGATTATGTCCTCTCCATCCTCATATGACTCATTTACAACATACGACGGCTCATGCAACAATTGCTTAAAAAAATATTCATAACCTGCTCGAGTATACAATGCTTCGGCTTGTTCCCCAATGAGAGTCAAGTTGGGAATTTGTGCTGACCTGGTCATGGTAGTATTAACCTCTGCTTCAAAGTCACGGTAGCGAATATGCCTAATTTTCTGCAGCAATTTATCTACAAGCTCAATCAGGCTTAGGCCAGACTTTACGCATACCCGCACAACAGAGTTAATACTTTCGCACCGCTGGTTGCTTCTACACCCGGCAAAAAAATACTCTCTTAAATAGGCCTCTGCCCACATTTCCTTTTTCTCATATATATTGTGCACCCATTTCTGCTCAGCGACAGTCTTGTATTCAATTAACAATTCTGCCCATTTTTTCTCAAAAGCATCGGGAGGACCCTTACAAAACATTGCCTCAACAAAGCCTTTGACAAATCCATCAGTCCAAACATTAGTAATTGCATTTTGGACAACGTGCCACACACACAACCGATGTTTACTCTTAGGAAACACATTTTCAATAGCATTGGGAATGGCCGCATCACCATCCGTGATCACCGATTTAGGAGCGATACCGTCCATTGCTGCAAGAAAGGTTTTCAAGGCCCATTCATAAGAATCTATCGTCTCATTATTCATCAGTGCAAGGGCATAGATGACAGTATGTCGGTGGTTATTCACTCCAGCAAATACAACAAGGGGCATGTCATACCGATTGGTACGGTAGGTTGAGTCAAACATAAGCACATCACCGAAGAGCTTGTAATCCTCTTGCGACTGGGAATCAGACCAAAACAATTTAGTTAACTGCTTTTTTTCATTAACTTGGATCTTTTTGAAAAACCCAGGATCACGCACATTCATATCCTCCAAAAAAGAATTCACTAGATTGGCATCCCCATCGATAATGCGTTCAACCCTTGCTCTGTTCATTTGATTGTACAAGTCTCTGGCAGTACAACCGGCTGCTGCATGACTGCCAGACTTTGAGATGATAATATCCATAACTAATTTTTTACTCACTCCCAATGCATAAAGGTTTTGGGCTAAAACTGCATTGCTTAGACTCACTTTTCTATGGGATCTTAAGAAATGTGAACCACCAGATGGTGCCAAAACATGGTTGTGCTGGGACATAAAACCACGCACTGTCCACATGTTTAATTCATCATCATAAACTATGTTCAGTGCTGCAGGACAATTGCATCGGGTTAACCGACGTGCTTTTTTTCTTCGCTTGTGCAGATTCGTCCATTTACGTTCTCTAACACCTGCGCATGAACAGATAAATCTTCTTCTGCGGGTTCTACCATCTACTACCGTCTTGTGGTCCTTGCGCACACTAAACCCTTTAAACTTGGCATACTCGTTATAAAAAAAGTACGCATCCTCATCTGTATTGAATCGTGCCCTTAACATATCTTCATCAGAAATCTCACCCATATCGTCATGAATTTCATCTTGCAGCCTTAAACCCACTTTATATAGAAAATCTGCATTCCTTCTCCTAGGATTGTCACCCTCAGCCTCACTATCATCACTAAAATCTTCAACAAATTCATCGACGAAGGCCGACATAGCAATGTGATCGATCCCTGAAAGATGTCTAGTCTAGTTATTTCTATATTACACACACATTAATGTTTGGCTTCTTCAATTATATTTAAATCTAATAAAAGCTAATTGGGGGCTTAATAGGTCTGAAAAGCTAGAAAATTTGTGCATTGAAAGGATTAGGCTTGTATTCAAAACCCAGACACAACAAAACGTACGTACAATGGTTTGTGTATTTCCCTAAAGGAATTCATTCACTAGCAAGCAAGATCATCTTATCACACCAACCCAGACAGTAGGACAGACACCAAGACTTTTTTTCACACGGAATACGTTATTATTAACTACGTATATATTTTATCTAACCCCTAAAATGGTAGCCGAAGGCAATTGTTGAGTCAGTCAAGATGTTTACAAATCATTAGCCAAAAAAAAAAAAAAAAATAGAATTTGAATTTGAATTTGAAGTACCACATCATTAAGCCATAAAAACAATTAAAACCATTCAAACTTGAAATAATGTGATCGATCCCTAAAAGCCTCAAAGATGCCTAGCTAGTTAGTTTTGTTTGATCTCGGTTTGTCTGAAATCCTGATTGAACTTGAAGTAGTAAAAGAAAGCCTTCAAAAACGAAATGCAAAACAGATCTCACTAACCTTAACTTCAATCTTGGTTTAGTAGACAAAGATGAAAATCCCCGTTGATATACTGGCAAGAGCAACAAGAGTAGACGCGCCGCTCGAAGCTTGAACTGTAGTTAAGTTTCAGACAACATTAGTTTTTGGGAAGACAATGAAATAAAGATATGATAATTAATTGTTTCTACACGTCGGATTTGGACAGCAAAGTGGTAGTCGCGTTTTCTAGAGTCCACATCCGTTAAAATAATATTTTCTATAAAATTTTGTTGACTTTAAGTTAACAGGTAACAGGTTGCTTACTTTTTACACGTGGAAAAATGCTTGGTCCGTATTTGTCCGCACCGTAATGTACCAAACCATTTCGCACGAAATAACGGCTATCTTAATAGAAAGGAATGAGAAAGAAGTGGCTTCTATACTGTTTCTTTTCATGTGTTTTTCCTTTTCATGAGTAAGCAAAAACAATTTGAAATAGGCATGGTTAATGACTTAGGACAAACTCCATCCCCACCTCCCACTTGTTGTACCAAATGCAAGTAAATGATTATTTACGTCTTAAGCAAAGTTCATGGAGAGATGGAGGGCAAGATGAGATGTGGGTCTTGTGGGGCTGGTAAAGTATTATGAGGCATTAAAAGTAAACAAAGTAGTTGACATACATAATCTCGATCTAAGACTAAGTGATATATTATAGTATTTTAAACAAAAAATCGAATTAATTCGAATCAAATATAATAATGAAAGTGGTATTTTTTTAATTATATGTTTTGATCAGTGGTGTTAATATTTTAATTTATCACAGGAATGAGAATCACGAGGTGTATATATTGATAAACAATCAACCTGACCCACCTTATATGAAAACCATGGGCTTCTTTCTCATCTGTTTTTTCTTCTTAGTATTAATTACTCAGAGATATAAATTTTGAGTTGATGAAATAATGGTCATTTTCTATAAACCAAACTCAATTGATATGGTAGATGAGATCTAAGTATCTATCTAATTCTAACAACTTATCAATTCTGTGTAGGTTTGAAATGTATTGATGTTGCTCAATATTTGGGTTACTCCATAAATTGCTGCAGATTGAGTGGACCATAAACAGATATGTAGCATATTATGGACCATGTTATTCTGAAATTAAAATATGTAATATGCTCATACTTTGAATTAATCCCCTTTATCCAGAATTTTCCTTAATTTTTTTTTTTGATAAAGTTAATTATTGTAGTATATAAAAACTTATTATAAACGTTTCAAAAGTAAGCAACACCCACCAATTCTGACTGGTGACACCGACTACCTCTGTTCAACCTCTCTCAACAAATTCTATAAAAGGTGTAAACTTCCATCTCTCTCTCTCTCTCTCTCTCTCTTAAAGTTCTTCAAGGGGCTTGTTCATCTCTATCCTTCCATTTCCTTCTACATGGCTCTACAAAATGGTCATTCAGGTGGTCTTATAGTAAGTTTTGGAGAGATGCTTATAGATTTTGTTCCAACTGTTTCTGGAGTTTCTTTATCAGAAGCACCAGGATTTCTAAAGGCACCAGGTGGTGCACCAGCTAATGTAGCCATAGCTGTGGCTCGACTTGGTGGTAGATCTGCTTTTGTTGGTAAACTAGGTGATGATGAATTTGGTCATATGTTAGTGTCTATCTTGAAAGAAAATGGTGTGATCAGTGATGGGATCTTATACGATCCAGGGGCTAGAACTGCACTCGCTTTCGTTACTCTTAAAGCTGATGGTGATCGTGAATTCATGTTCTATAGGAATCCTAGTGCTGATATGTTGTTAACTGAAGCTGAACTCAATGTTGAGTTGATTTCAAAGGTATGTTACTAATACATTAATTCTCATGTTCTTAATTCTTATCTCTAACTTTCCATTCAAAAGTTGACTTTGAATTTCTTGTACAGTAGCAATAGTATACATTAGTTTTTCTTTTATTAATGCTAAGGTTTTAGTCTAATTTTGCATATAGATTAAACTTTTCATCAAATGCAATCAGATCATCCAACAATTATGATCTGTGAAACATAATATATCTTGTATTATATGATTAAATATTACGTTATATTCGTAGTCAATAAAAGCGACACATGTTATTTGTAACTGAGATTGTCTAACAACACAAGATAATAATCCACTAGAAAATAATTTCGTCCAGAATTTTATGAGTGCCTATAATTTTTCTTGTTGATTTGTTTGTGATTATACAACACTTTACTACCTTGGGGCCAGAAGATGTTTCTTTGCTTCCTGTGAAATTTCATGAAACACATGAGAGATTTCCACAACATATGGGATCTGTTGCTTTTCCTGTTGCTTTCAAATACAGTTATTACAATAATCTAGATCGAAAAATTGAATCCATCACTAGAGCTGTCAATGGGCCAAGAAAGAATCTAGCTTTTGGTACACTTTCAATAGATTGGGACCTAACAGCCCCATGTGATAAATGACAAGATTAGTTGTATTGAAAAGTCATTTGATTTTTAATATTTTATATGAATATAATTACAGGCTAAGATTTTTCACTACGGGTCGATCAGTTTGATTACGGAGCCATGTAGATCAGCACATTTACGAGCAATGGAAATAGCTAAGGATGGTGGAGCATTGCTTTCCTATGACCCAAATCTCCGATTGCCATTGTGGCCATCACCAGAGGAGGCTCGTGAGCAAATCATGAGCATTTGGGGCAGGGCAGACTTGATTAAGGTTAGTGATAATGAATTGGAGTTTTTGACAAACCAAGAGGTTAGTGATGAAGCAGCATTGTCCCTATGGCATCCTGGATTGAAACTTTTGCTTGTGACTCTTGGGGAGAAGGGATGCAAATACTATACCAAGGTACATGCACTCTTTTAAGTTTAATATAAGTTGTAATAGTATGATCAGCTTACTGAATCTAACAGTCAAATCCTTTTCTTTGTGGATGAAAAAAAATTACAGAATTTTCATGGAGCTGTTGATCCATTTTGTGTTAAAACCGTGGATACCACTGGGGCAGGTGATGCTTTCATTGGCTCTCTACTCCGCAAGATTGTGGATAACCAGTCAATTATAGAGGCAAGTGTAATTAGGGACTATCTGTGTAACATAATTTTGTTTTTTCCTCTCTAACTTACTAATTATTTCGATTTGATAATTGTTTTACAGGATGAAGTAAGGTTGAGGGAAGTACTGAAATTTGCAAATGCATGTGGAGCCATTACAACTACCAAGAAGGGTGCAATCCCTGCTCTTCCAACTGAACCAGAAGTTATTAAGCTACTTCAAGCATAAGAGAGTCACAAGATTTTCTTTTTGGTTCTTGGAAATTCTTCCTAATAAGATTTTTACATTTCTGTGGTGATTGTCTGATTGAGGAGTGTGTGTATTTGCTAAACTTCATTTTTTTTTTCTTAATTAATAATGAGAAGGTTTTTGTGCATTGCTTAGTCTCTTTCCTCAATTTTTTTTTTAATAATCATAAATATATAAAGAGAATCAAGGATCTGAAATATTACAAAGCAGACTTTAAGATGGCAATCTCCTCTGTCTATCTAAGCCTTTAAGATGGTTTGATCGTTGTTGCAGAAATTAGTAATCGTAGATTGAAATTTACGATATTTTAAGTGTTACCATTAATTACGGTATCATTGGTATGTACTATGTAGGCCATATGATTGAATTGGTTATCTGGTTCCAACTTTGCACACAAAGTAGCTTTGTTGACCAATGATAATGGCAGCTGTTTAGAAATGATTTTAATGGTTCTACAACTACAAGTAAAGGGCATTCAAAATTCCCATGTATGCACAATTTATCTGATCTAATAGAGGATTCTAATACTAGGATTAGGGTTCAGGAAAATGACCCTTCATGCTAAAATCATGGTGCATTTGATGTGTGTGTTCGTTATTTACATCTTCCAACGTATATACTGTAAGTATGTGTAATCAGAATACTCAGACCAGAAAATCATTCCCTCCATCCATCAGTCTTTTGGGGCTAAAGAACATGGATCTAGGCCTTTTCGTGGACTGTAATTGTGGATTTGACGGGTACCGGGTACCCATATGCCCAATAAAGGGAGTCTTTATTTTCCTACGTGGCATAGCAATATAGAATTATTTTATTTAATTTTTTTTCTCATAAACCCTAACTGACATTTTCGTACTCTTCTTCTTCCACTTCACTCTGCGCGCCTTCGAATCCTCTCTCTCTCTCTAGGATTTTCTCATAAACCACCAAAACCACTCTCTTTCTCTCTCTACTGAAAACAAAGGTAGGTTTATCTACTTCTTTTGCTTCTTCTTCTTCTTCTAATTTTTGTTTCAATCTGTTGTTTAGTTTATCGTAAATTTCATTACAGGAGCTATGAAGTTTGATGTGAATGTGTTACAATATCTATCAAAAGATGATTTTAGGGTTCTTACAGCCGTGGAATTGGGAATGAAAACCGTATGTTTATTTCTACTACACCTTAATTATATTTCATTCTCTTTCAATTTAGTAACAATTGTTATATACTAATTGTTCATTTTTGGTGTTTGTTGATTGAATCTTTCAGCATGAAATTGTACCTGCAGACCGTGTTGATCAACTTGCGAGACTAAAGTATGAAAGTTTTTTGTTAGCAAAACCTTAATTTTTGTTGATTTGTTTTGTTTTGTTTTTAAGTAGTTGATTTGTATGTGTTAGGCGTGGAGGTTGTTATAAGGTTTTGAAGAATTTGCTTAGGCATAAGTTGGTTCACCACGACTCTACAAAATGTTAGTAAGAAAAGACTACATTTTTATTTTATTTAAGGGTAACTTACCAGTTACCATTATGAATGTATAATTTGGTTGGGACTTCTTTGTTTTTGATGCAGATGATGGCTTTCGACTGACCAATCTTGGTTACGATTTTCTTGCAATAAAAGCTTTGGTCAATCGTGGAGTATTTGTATCTGTTGGTCGCCAGTTAGGTGTTGGGAAAGAATCTGGTAAGTCTATTTAGCTCGTTTTATTTGGGTTGGAAGCGGCTAGTGTTTTCATTTCTGATTTCTAACTTAGTAGTGTCAATAATTTTGTGTTTGAAGTTATTTTTGAGGTCGGCACGGAGGATGGTACCATTTTGGCAATAAAATTGCATAGGTTGGGTAAAACCTCTTTCAGGGCTGTGAAGTCTAAGCGTGATTATGTGGAGAACCGTACCCATTTTAATTGGCTCTACTTGTCGCGACTTGCTGCCAAGAAGGAATATGCCTTCATGAAGGTTGCTTCTTTTGTCAAGTGTTCTTTTGTTTTATTTATTTATCTGGGCAATCATCCTGTGCACGTGATTCCTATTTTAATGGCTCCTCACTAATGCAGAAACTGGGAGAGGAAGGGTTTCCTGTTCCTAATGCTGTGGACTGGAACAGGCATTGTGTTGTCATGTCTCTTGTCCCAGGTTATCCACTGTAAGAATTTCACATGAAGTTTTAATACTACTTTTGGATCTTTATTGTTCTTTTATATTACACATGCTAGTTTGTACATTTTTATATTTAAGTGTATCAGTTCTTTTGCGATCAACCAAGAAAACATATTCTGACAAAGTTTTAGCGAGCTAGCTATATTATTAATTTGTAATTTATTTATTTTTTTCTATGTGAAGTGTGCAGGTGAAAGAAATTCAAAACCATGACGTGGTATTTGAAACTATCATCAGCCAAATAATTCACATGGCAGAAGTAGGACTTATTCATTGCGATTTCAACGAATTTAACATTATGGTATGCATTTGTAGCACCAGGTCATTTTAATCCTTGTTATTAAATTTTAACGAGTATTTTTCTGTTAAAGAGTCTTGAAAATATAATGAACTTTCATTGTTTTAATTCAAATCTGCAATTTCTAAGATCTCAAAGTTCTTGCTCTTTGTTGTAGCGAGCTACATTTTGAGTTCCAACATTCTTTTGCACCGCTTTTGAGACAGCTTTCATTTGAAGGTTCATTAAACTTGTCCTTTGACTTTGACCTTGTTTAGATTGATGACAATGAAAAGGTTACGATGATCGACTTCCCTCAAATTGTCTCCACATCACATCGTAATGCAGAGATGTATGTAAAGTTGCTGCTTCTGTAATCACATATGCCTGCTTGTTTGAGTTTGAGTAAATAATCATGATCTTGAAGTGACATTTCTCGGAAGTCTGCTGTTTTATCTGCTTGCTGGATTCTTTATCTGCATATGTTGATCATTCTCATAATGTTCCATTCTTAATAAGCTTTCCTTACTGCAGGTACTTTGACCGTGATGTTGAATGCATTATCAAGTTCTTTAGGAAAAGGTAATGGCTAAACTGCTAAGAATTATAGATGGATTTAGGGAAGCAAATGCTATTATTTGGTGCAAATTTTGTACGTAAAAATGGCATTTATGAAAGTCTCATTTCTTTTTGTTGACCCAACTATATTTTTGATCTATAAATTGTTATCAAATTTAATTGGAACTTTTGGAAGCATTCTGAAACATGTTCCGAAATCCAAATATGATTTATTAACTTTAAATTTCACATTTTTGTGTGTGAAAAAAACTCGCGAATATGCTGCGTAAATGTTTAGACTTAAGATTGTGTTTCTATAAGTTTTCTTTGGAGAGCTTTTATAATATGCATTAAGATTCATTGTTCCTCACGTTTGGTTTGTAGGTTCAACATCCATTATGATGAAAGGCCATCTTTTTCTTCAATCGAAAAAAGTTCCGATTACGACAAGGTACTTGCCGCCAGTGGTTTTACAAGGAAGGACCAGGAAGAGATAGAAAAGGTAACATGCCAAACACATGATCTTTCTTTGTTTTGTTTTTTCTGTCTAACGAAGAAAGGAATCCATCTATGATACTACAGATGGCCTGTATATTGATGGTAAGAGAAATTCTACGAAGTTACTCCTATAGTCTTAATGTCCTATATATAGAGTTGCAATATAATTACCAGGTTTTTGTGGATTCCCAACATAAACAAAACTGTATAGAATTTTTCCTTTGGATTCCCAAGACAAAATGTTATCTTTGAAGGGGAGTCTGTTATGCCTTTAGATTTTTTTTATTTGGTTACTAGTTTTAAATTGTTTTTATGTTATTGTTTTTCTAGTTGTCTTGACCAGGATTATTTCATCTTTTGGGACCTTTGTAGGCTACTTTTCTCTATTAATTTATTGATTGGTTACCTCTCTCTCTCTCTCAAAATAAAGAATAAGTAAATAATAAAGGAAATGCCATCTCCTACTATTTTTAAATAAAACTTGTGTTTGTTGACAAAGTTGTTCCCTTTAGTCCTTTACCATGGAATAAGCTAGAATATCCTGAAAGGACCTTGCAGGCTCTAAAGTGCATTAGAAGCATAGTCTGAGAGTTTAAGAAATGGTTATATTTTTTGCCACTTGGCCTGATTTTATCCATTCACTTATCCTTGGGGCCTAATTAGAAGATCTTTCATTGTAATTACATTAGTAATCTTCAGTGCTGGAGTAAATGAGATTCCTTTTCTCGTAATGTGGGTGGTTTTTGGATTGTGCTTTACTGATGTGGGGTAGCGATTCAAGTTGTGGAAAGAGCATACATAGGCTATTGGGGTGTGTGGATGGTTTTGCACACACTTAAAGGGAAAGTATTAGTCTTTATATCTATGTTTTGCTTCCTTTATATGTTGCTTTGTTATAATTTTATTATCAGAAAAATTCTTATGTTTTTCTACGATCTCTCCCTCTGCTTTCTCTTGATTGATCTATGTCTGTATTGTTTTATAAAGTTCTAATGCAGTTCTGTGATGCAGATTACCCAAACGAATGAGTTGAATAGCGATTCTGGAAATGAGAGCGAGGCTATAGATGAGAGCGAGTCTTCGGATGATGAGAGTGAGGCCACCGATGAGGCCATAAATGAAAGATCCCTACCTGATGCTTACATTGAAGCTAGCATCAATGAGATGGAATTGTTGCATGTGGTGGATCAAGTAGGTGGTCATGTTCAATACATTTTACTTCATTAAATTTCAACATGTCATTTTACAAGAGTGAACGTCTGTTAAGTAGCACCCAATATTGGTTTCAAAGGCTTCAGATGCCATCACATCAAGGTCCACCTTAGGGAAAGTCTCTTTAAGGTGTGGGCGTGTGGGTAGCACACCCTCCTTGAAGTTCATCTTAATTCATATCTCCTTGAGGTGTTGCCTAGGATTTCTCACGGTCAGAAAGTATTAGGCCTTGTTGGGTGCGCAAAGTTGCAATCCTCAATTGTTGTTTGATCAGTTTAATTTGGAGAGCCCCACCTCAGTAATAGTGCATCATAATCTGAATTAAATACTACAAAATATTTGCGGCCAAACAGACCCTTAAGGCTTCTAGTGTTCGTTTCTAAATAAAGAGCATTTCTTTGTTTAAAGTAGCTTAGTATCCAGATCTTTATTGTTTTCTCTTTCTTATTATATATCCAGAACTGCTGACTGAGATATCAATAGAGGACTTTGTCAAAAGTAGAAGTGCCTCGAGATATGTATAATGCATATCTTGAGTTTGCTTGCGTATCACGAGGCTTTTTTGACTGTGAATGAGGGATAGGGAATTTTAATTATTGTGGCCGGAACAGATGATTTAGATTTTTTCCTCTAATAAGACAAACAAATCATGAACAATTAATTTTCTTTTAACATAAGGGGAACTTATTTTCCTTTTTCTAATCAAGGCACTAATAAGGAGGAAATCGTTTATCTGGTGCTAAGTTTCCCACTGCACCTTCTCTATCTCTCTTTTACCTTTTTATAATGAATGTAGGGGTACTATATACTCCAACCAATAAAATCAAGCCACGTGGCACGGTCATTAATCTATCAGGTCGCTCTGTACTCGACCTACTCAGAACTCGACCAGAGCAGCTCGACTACAGGATCAGCAACGATCTAATTGCGCGCACATGCCCTAATTCAACGCACAGATAATGTCTCCAGCTGTCATACATTCATTACAACCGTTACCCAATCATTGGAGAATATTACATCACCATAAATATGTCGGAGAATCTGCAAGATCCCGAGATCTTCGCCTCATCACCTTCTATAAAACAGAACTACGATGGCTTGATCTCTAAGTTGAATCCCCACGAACTAGAGTACGTAGGCAATCTCGATCTCAACGAGGTGCAGCCAACCCCGATCTAAAACTCCCCCTTTGGTCAAGTCCGTTAGCGACCTGATCTAGTGAATGCATTAATCTAGAAATAGATTAATACAATGAACTACCCTAATTTTCCAGTAATCCAAATTCCTCTAATTAAGTGAATCAAACCAACCTATGATCTTAGATGTACCATCAACAACGAGCCTTAGAAATCTGCGCAGCTAACCATCTCCTTTTGTCCATCGACGAATTTCATTTATTCTGCTTTGATTTCAGCATGAATCAACTGTGGGATGTAACACAAATGGCGGACTGGGTGATAATCCTTCATGCAACGAATTTGAAAGCAATGGGCCTGAGACACAAGCAAGTGAAGAGGTACGCTTGGTACAAACTCCTCTGGATTCCTTAAACCAAACACAGCCTATGATGCTGTATGTGTGTAGTTGTGTACCACTCATCAAAATGTCTTGCAAAAGTTGTTTTGAGAAGTGTTGTCCCAAAGCTACTAACAACCCCCTCTTTTTCATTTATGAATCTCATTTACATCATTTTCATGTTTCAGCATATATTAACTGCGAGCTGTGATGAAATGGCCGAAGTGGGTGAGACATCACAAGCTAATGAAGAGGTATGCTAAAGACATTTCTCTGTTGCAAATTATGAGGTTGTGTTTCTGGCTTTTTAATTCAATTTCAAACCTTACTCAAGGGCTACTTTCTTGTTCCCTTCCCCTTTGGGACTTGATACAATAATAATTACCATATTGCAGAAAACCATGAACCGGTTGCTACCATTTTTTTCTTTAAGTGAAAAACTTGCATGATTTAGGGGAAATAGGCTGATTACCGAACATGTATGTGTAGCCAGCAAATTTGATAATAGAGCGGAATTTTTTGAAAGTATTATGAACTCAAGGCCCTTCCATTCGTTTATGGCCTTGAGTAGCTTTGAAGTTTGAACTCTGCAAGGCCGACCAATTGTTTTCCAGTTTTCCATTTTATAAATTATTTGTATGATTATGTTTTCTTTAAATGTGTTTCCCACTTTACCCACTTGTTATCAACGTCAAAAGCAGTTTACCAAATGAAATGCTTGCATGTTACTGTACAGTTGTAATCATATATCCCCAGATATTCTCAGATTCGACATGTTAACGTTTCATTGATATAGGAGGATGATCACGCCCCAAGTGAAACCCTCGAGAAGAGTTTGAACAAGCATAGACGGGATGCAATTAAAAGAACTCGTGGGAAGCGGAGGTCATTGTCGTCCAGAAATACCTATAAGGACAAGGGTGGAAAAAGTTCCAACAACTCCAAAGTCCAGAAACAGTTTATCTAAACATAGACACAAGATTTTAAATGTATGGATTGAGTTATTGGTACAAGTATGGTGTATGGATCTGGTTTTGTTGTGTAATTAACATACACGGATCACTGTTTTCAATAGGTATCCAAGCCCAAGCTTAACTAAGCTAGGAAGCTTGGTTTTGCCTAGCTGGCAGAGGTGTCATTCGGTCTTAAGTTTTGGTTTTGGGCATCTTTTATGATGAGATTCATAATCTAATAAAAATGCTGCATCCATTTGTAGTTTGGAATTACTTTTACGTCTTTGCTTACCCAGAAAAAAGAAAAGAAAAAAGAGCAAATGAAAATACATAGATGTTTCCATTTAATTACAAAGTTAGTGAACATGGAAAAGGTTGTCTTAATGTAAACTTTAGATTATTCAATTACTGCTGATGACATTATCTGATCCCAGTTAAGTTAAAGCCATGTGGACTTTTTTTTTCAGTTTCTTGTTGCATCACACTGCTTAGCGGATGAGTTAGTGGCAGTCCTAGACTCCTAGTAGGTGACTTTCCTAGCTGAGCTGATTTGATATCCTATTTGAGGGCGAGGGGTGCAAATTATTAGGATTCTGAAGGCGCGAACATAGTAATAGACTAGTATCAGATTTACCGATTACAACAACCCAAAAACACACAAAATGGTTGCGGCATTAATCAAACAAACAGCCTTGTCACAACTAACTTTTATAAGAATGTATCTCCGTCATCCATTAACTTGCAACAACAGCAAATATTGAACCTGCAATATATACACAGAAATGAAGAACATTATTTGAGTATTGAACCTGCAATATATACGCAGAAATGAAGAACATTATTTGAGTGCGTAAGAAAATGCAAAGCAGTTGTAGATGAAATAGCTAATCGAGAATTCGAGATTCCAATCAAGCAGTGTGCCTAAAAACAACAACAATTAAGTATAAGACATTTAGGAGCTTCGCAGACTAATGTAAACCATACCAGTACCACCAATATGCAAATGTATGTCTAGCGTCTAGCCTCCCCTTATTATTCACATAGCAATGTTTTTTAAGGATAATCAATGCGTTGGCAATGTTTTCAAGTAAACTTGAAAATGATGTCAGACCTTTGTGAGTCTTCAAAACCAATATGAAGACTAATTTTTTGTGAAGACCATCTTCTAAAAAATTGCATACCATACGCTTAATATTAGAATGTCACAGTAACTCAATCTACCTGGACAAGATACTATGGTGTGTGCCAGAGGCGCGTCTCAGAAAGACCAAACCAAGCACGGTAGACTGAAGCTGACCTCCATCAGGATAAAAAATGACCATGTGAAGTTCTTGTACTTGCCAAGAAAAATCAATATCGATAACTTAAATGTTGACAAAATACAAAATACCGATAAACTATAACATACCTCCCCCAACGAAGGCTGGTGATCAAGCTTCGTCAGACAAGCAATATTACATTTATTGGATCAGAAATCCTGTAGACAAAATTTAGAACACATGATGATCTTTTGGTTCTAGTCCTGGCACAAGTAATTCCTTCAGACGTGTAGTACTGAGCCATAGGCCTACATTTGCTAGGTAAAAGTAAGAAGAGAATGTGAATCTTTTTTTTCCTATAAAAAAAACCTCCAGTGGGGAGGGGGGTTTGGCAGACCCCAACCAGTTTATTAATTCAAAACTAAATTTACACCTAAGACAGGGGGGGACATTTCAACCTTACCCCTCAAGAATGATCTATACAACAACATGCAAACCTAGTTACTATATGAATGCAAGCTAAATCCTAATTATGTACAATAAAATATGTATGAACAAATTAATGCCAATGTTGGTGCACTCCCCATCACCTTCTATAGGTAGGCATAATCCCTCAGGGCACCATGGGAAACTACCCAAGAGTTATCATCTAGGTCAGCACCAGGATTAAGAACTAAGGATTACCAAGAATGAGGGAGGTCCTCATTATGGACAACATCAACGCAGAAACCCAAAAATCAAGGATGCTTACTAGTCCCACACAGAGACTCTCGGCAAATGAAGGCTAAGGGTCATCGCATTGTCATCACCACACGTACTTTCTTTTCTCTCTCTGCCCTCTTTGCAGCAGGAGTGTTCTTCATTTTCTTCAACTCTTCTTTAAAGGCCTTCTCAACTACATCGATTGAGTTAATAAGTTTCTTCTGCGGAGTTACGAACTCAGAGCCTTCACCAAGCTTAAGGGTGGCCAGGGAGATGCTGTGCTCAAGTGGAAGCTTGGGGGTGGCCAGGGAGATGTTGTGCTCAAGTGGAGCTACTGGAGCCTGCTGCAACGGACTCACATCTTCCTGTTTCTGAAGATCTCTGAGGCGAGCTCTCCTCCTCTCAATCGCCTAAAATTACATGAATATTCAGTAAGTTTAGGTTAAACATACTTAATTATAAAAATAATTAAATTATAAATGGTTTTTTTGACAAGAGAACCCTCATATGCTATCACAGTTGTCTCAGTGCATAATGCAATTTAAGTAGTAAGCATTTAAATCACAATGCATATTCCGTATCACAAGTATCAAGGCATGTCTATACCAATGATTTATATCTAAACAAATACTAATGTCAATGACTAAGATATCAGCTGTCAGTGTTATGGGATTTATTACATCTCCTGCCAGATAATGTGGCCGTAAATCACAAACAACACAGTCAGCAAATAGAATAAGAAACCACCCAATGAATCTACACTGAAGCTTCTCATAAAAAAAGGAATGAGACAATGAGTCTATAATTTTTTGGAGCTTGCATGCGAGCATGTCCTCACTATTATTATTCTAAAGATTGACAAATGATTTTGCAAAGCAATTAAGCACCAACTGAAATTGAAAGCAAAGTTATTTAGTTAGTCATTTAGATCAGAATATTGGCTTTATGACATTTTGTACAAATGAACAAGTTAAACATTATGATCACAGACCAACCAACCAACTAAAAACCAATGAATAAATTGAATTTGTTCTCATTAAAAATGTTTAAACCTATAATTCATTTTGACTTCCACCTACAGTATGTGCAAATTGCAAGTCTACTGCCCATATGGATTTGATAACTTTTACGGAATCGCTAGACTAGCTACAAAGGACTATGTTATACTTTATTTCTATGCATTGACCAGAAAACAAAACCATACCCTAGAAATCTAGAATCCATATTTGTATTCAACAGTTATATCAATTATATATAACATCCACAGATAAAATTAAAACCCACAAAACCCCCAAACCGCCCAATCCAAGAAACACAATTTATTTGGGGATAAAATAAACCCTAATTTTCTAAATTCCCAAATCCTGTTTAACCTATGGTTCAAATCAAATTTCAAGAAACACCCACCAATTAAGATCGAAATATGAACTGAAAAGATAAGTTTTTTTCTGTTATACTCACATCCATAACAGTTGTAATGTCTTGAAGAGGCCGTCGCGGATACCACGATGGTAACAAAGATGAAGTATTTCTATTAGCATCACGATTCTCTTCTCTTCTTCTTCTTCTTCTTGTTGTTGTTCTTCTTTTTCTGTTAACAGTAAATTCCCATGGAGTTGTATTATACTGAATTCTTCCTGTTGGTGTAGCCCTAATTGATTCAACACTACTACGCCTTTCTTCTCTATTAATAACACCAGACAATGATCTTCGAGTGAAGATCGGTGTCAATGGTTCTTCTCTAATCAATCGATCTCTTGATTCCGGCATTTTTTTTCTTCTTGAACCAAAGAAACTTAGAAAGCTTTTTTCTTTTCTTCAAACAAACAACGAAATGTGAATTTCAAATGGGAACATGGCGGTCTTGAAACTATATAAATGGAATGAAATGAAGCTGAAATGAAATTGAAATTAACTAAATCAAACCCAACTACGGTCAATTTTTAACTCATGGTTTTGTCTTCTCTGGGCGGGAGGGTTTATTTCAATAGAAATGACAGAATGATTATGTGGAGGCGGGACTATTGTATTTTCCATAAACCTATGCAATGGGCTAACGAGCTGAAGTTGAGAAGAAAACAAAACTCCTTGGAGATTCTATCAGAGAAGACCGAACAGAATGGGAAGTATGTTGTGGTCATGAGAGCAAAACTTATGGAAGGAAGAGAGTCAAGGTTGAGCCAAGGTTGTCTTCCCTTTCCAGTGGATGCACTCTTGATATTGGATGGCTTGGAAAAACTTGTGACTTTTCCCTGTGTCGTGGAAAATTTTCTTGGCAGATTTGATCTTAAAAAACATGGACTAAACATGATTACCATTTTCTCTGGGCACCAAGCTAAAGTTATGGGACAAAGAGATTCGCGCCAAGGTTTCTGGAAACAAGTAGTATTTGCACTGTGAAGATACCGAATGTCAGAAATCTAGTTGGGCATATTGATCATTGGGAGCCACCACCAAATAACCGGCATGTTGCCGAAGTACATATTGTTTACGCAGCAGGAGCTACTGTTTTGGCTATCCGTCTAAGTCAGGACAATTGTGTTGTATATTGGCTCGCAATGCACAGGATCATATCTTATATATATTAAGTGAGGTTTATAGGATCATATCTTATGTTTGTTTCTAGAAACAATATAGGTAGGAATTCTACTCGCATAAGTACTTGGTATTCTAATTGGTAATTGGTATTGTTATTCAATTAGAATCCTTGTATGGATTAGGAACTCTTGGGTATTATATATACTCAACTAGTTGGCTATTGTAAAGGGGTGGTAAAGAAGAGAGAAAGTGATCCAAAGGTGAAAGCATTACTAGATAGGGAGAAACAAATTTATGAAGGTTTTCATAATAAGGTTTCTCAGGTTCTGGTGTGTGAGAGAGAAAGAGACAAGGAATTATAGATTTTTTTTTTTTTTTATTTTTTTATTTTTTTCTGATTAGTAAATTCTTCTTGATCGGTTGCTGGGTGGAGTAGGCGGGTTTGCCGAACCACGTTAATATTGGTGTTATTGTGTGTGATTGTGTTTTTACGATTACTTTCTCTGTTATTTGCTATTATCTAGATTATCGGTATTACAACCAATCCTTGGGTTAAAGCTTCCGTTGCACAACAAGTGCTATCAAAGCCAAGTTCTAGGTTGTAGGGATTTTTCGAGATGACGCAAAGGTTTTCAAGTTCAGGTTTGAAGTTTGATGTAGAGAAGTTCGATGGAAAAATGAATTTTGGTTTGTGGAAAGTACAAATCCAAGATCTCTTGGTACAATCCGGGCTACACAAAGCATTAAAGGGAAAACCGGTAGATATGTCAGATGATGTTTGGGAAGAATTTGATTTGAAGGCTACTAATGCAATTCGATTGTGTTTAACGAAGGAGGTCTTGTCAAACGTTCTCACAGAAAGTTCTTCGGTAAAACTTTCGTTAAAGCTTGAAAGTTTATATATGACTAAGTCGTTATCAAATCGATTGTACCGCAAGCAACAACTTTACAGGTTGAGGATGGCAGAATGTACAGGTATTAATAAGCATCTCAGTGTCTTCAATAACATGCTTTCAGAATTGGTTCATGTTGGAGTGAAGTTAGAGGATGAAGATAAAACACATCTACTTCTGAACTCCATGCCCCAATCCTATGAGCATATTATCACCACGTTGCTCTATGGAAAGGAAACTTTGGAATTGGATGAGGTTGTCAGTGCTCTTTTATCTCATGAAATCAGAAATAAAGGCAGAGACGATGAATCTCATGGTGAGGGTTTGGTGATTAATGGGGGATCATGGAAAAGATTTAACAAGAGTAATAAGGCTCACATAGAATGTTGGAAGTGCGGAAAAACATGGCACTTTAAACGGGATTGTGAGGAAAAAGGTGGAGCGATTTTGGCAAATAGCTCCAGATCAGGGAAAGGCAAGCATATTGCTAATTCTGGCGAACATGCTAATCAAGTGGAGTTTGATGATGAATTACTCTTGGTGACTACTCAGGAAGAAAATTTACATCGGGAATGGGTACTTGATAGCGGTGCCACAAAACATGTTTGTTCACATAGGTCATGGTTCGACAAGTATGAAAGATGTGAGGGTGGCTGGATGTCGATGTGTGATGGCTCCAAGAAGTCGATAGTGGGAGTCAGTAATATTTGCATTAAGATGTATGACGAGAGGATACATACTCTTGAAGGTGTTCGACATGTGTCGAGTTTGCAAAGAGAACTAATTTCTCTTTTCAAGTTAGATTCTTTGGGTTACAAGTTCACTGGCAAATGTGGAGTTGTAGAGGTTTGCAAAGATTCCAATGTGATCATGAAAGGAGTCGCGAGTAGTAGTGGCTTGTATATACTATTGGCTTAAACAATAGTAAGATATAGAGTTAGTCCTAAGGCAGGCAAGGTGATGTTGAAATCACAGGGTTCTGTTATGAACAAGGTGGCTGCAGAAGGAAGGAACTCAAGAAAGGGAAAATTGGTCAGCAAGTGGATTCCTGTGGGCAAGTTTGAGGGTATCTCAAACTTGTCGGTCAATCATAATTGATTGGGCACCCAGAAGGGTGGACGCGACAACATGGATCAAGAAGGTTTCACGGGGGCGGGTGGAGTCAACAATAATCAAGTTCATTGGCTCGCCAAGGTGGAGATTGTTGTATATTGGCTCGCAATGCACAGGATCATAACTTATATATTAAGTGAAGTCTATAGGATCATATCTTATGTTTGTTTCTAGAAACAATGTAGGTAGGAATTCTACTCCCATAAGTACTTGGTATTCTAATTGGTTATTGGTATTGTTATTCAATTAGAATCCTTGTATAGAATAGGAACTCTTGGGTATTATATATACTCAACTAGTTGGCTATTGTAAAGGGGTGGTAAAGAAGAGAGAAAGTGAACCAAAGGTGAAAGCATTACTAGATAGGGAGAGACAAATTTATGAGGGTTTTCATAATAGGGTTTCTCAGGTTCTAGTGTGTGAAAGGGAAAGAGACAAAGAATTATAGATTTGTAATTAGGTTGTTTTTTTTTTCTCTGATTAGTAAATTCTTCTTGATCGGTTGCCGGGTGGAGTAGGCGGGTTTGCCGGACCACGTTAATATTGGTGTTATTGTGTGTGATTGTGTTTTTTCGATTACTTTCTTTGTTATTTGCTATTATCTAGATTATCGGTATTACAACCAATCCTTGGGTTAAAGCTTCCGTTGCACAACAAATTGTAACTAGAATACTACCAGAGTGAAGGTTGGAGCGAGAGTGCAAATGGTTGCGCTGTGTTACAATAAGCGACTGCAAACTAGACTGAGGTGACTGCAATTCTGACAATTTTTGTAGGTTCAAACGCAGCCACCAAAGCTTTGCTTCAATTGCGTGCATAGGTTGAGATAATTACCTTTCCTTGAACACTTGAGAATATATATAATCTGTTAAGTTTTCTAAGAAGCACTAGTAAAATATATCATCCAGGCCAGCAAGTTCTGGAAAGTCTACAAAAATAACATACATATGATCGATATGTATTCTTTTACACAGCTTGACATACATGGATGCATGATGATCGATGTGGACATCGATACCAATATAACATCTGATTATACATGATTTTGGATTCAAATAATCAGCAGACATTGAAATACTATGCAAGACGTACTACTAGTATCTAATTAGTCTTCTTCTTCCAAAGGGTTTAGGAGAAAACACTCTCTGTCTTCTTCCTAAGTGTTTAGGAGGAGAAAACACACTCCTATTCACCATACATTACCAAAGATCTACACAACTCTCAAGGATTTCGAATAACAACGATAGTTGTCGAGATCTGTATAAGTATTTAGGATGTAGGGTGGATGGATCATGGATGGATATGCTTAGGGGAACAATTTGCTATTAGAGAGTGAAGTTGTTCTTAGTTTAGTAGTCCTAGTCCATACAAGCTACATGCACTAATTATTTATCTTTGATAAGAGTCCTAAGTACTGTAAAACTGTCTACTAATTAATATAATTACGGCCGGAAAAACTTGTAATTAGAAAGCAATATTCGGCCGGAAAAACTTGTAATTAGAAAGCAATATTAATTAGAGAAACATTCGCAATGCATGCAAGATCAGCTTCTGGATGGTTTTTCCCGCCATGCAACTCAACACGTTTTCTTCTTCAATGTGGATTGGGAATCGTATCTATGAGCTATATAAATCAATGCAATGCAATTGCTATGCTACCTACATACAAACTCACATCCTTCAATTCCTTACAAACTCACATCCTTCAATTCCTTTCGATCCTCGATCAGCTTTCCAAAACTCCCTAATTGCAAGTAAGTAATCCTCTTCAATCTATCTTTTGTCTGTGATTTGATCGATCGTCAGTTTATAGATTTATATATAGGTGATATTATATATAGACAATCTAGCTAGCTAGCTAGCTACCTTCCTACCTACCTACCTAGGGTTTTGTACGTGTTGCTATTGTTAGGAGAAGATGATGATGATGGGTCATCAACGTTCTTACTCTTTACCCAGGTATACCCTTAGTATGAAACTCGGCGAAGGAAGCTTTGGTTGTGTATACAAAGCTATTGATAATTATAGTGGTGAAGTTTGTGCCATCAAACTCTTGAAGCACAACGTAGATCTTATAAAGTGGCCTGAAGTGAAGATATTGCAAGAGATGAAGAATCATCCAAATATTGTCCAACTCAAACAAGTGTTTAGAGAAAACGGTGTGTTAGGCTTAGTGTTTGAGTACATGGATTGCAGTCTTGGAAAGTTAATTGATGATGTAAATCACTCCAGACAAGTTTTTTCTGAGTTTAAAGTGAGGGATTATTGCTTTCAAATATTAAAAGGGTTAGACTACATGCACAAGCGTGGTTACTTCCATCGCGATCTCAAGCCTGATAATGTGTTGGTTGCCAGAGGAGGCATAATCAAGATTGCTGATCTAGGTTCTGCAACAATGTTCAAATCTGATATGCTCAATACAGAATATATTACCACTCGATGGTATCGTGCACCTGAAGTGTTGACAGAGTGCAAGTATGGTTCTGCAATTGATATGTGGGCAATGGGAGCAATCATGGCCGAACTATTTCTTTGTCAACCATTGTTTGCTGGTACTAGTGCAACCGACCAGCTTTACAAGATTTGCACTGTGATAGGTAGTCCGGATCCGGATGACTTATCATGGTTGGGTGCAGATGCTGGAAATTATGAGTTTCCTCGGTTTGAAGAAATATCCTTTGATAACTTAAGGCCGCATGTTTCTGAAGATGCATTCAACTTGATGACACTGCTGTTATCATGGAATCCAAGTAAAAGGCCAACTGCTGCAGAGGCTCTACGCCATCCGTTCTTCAAGCCATGTTATTAAGTCCAAACATCATCCCTATGCTCAACACTCGCTGCCCCAATGGCATTTGGATCCACCAGAGCCGGAGTTCAAGCTCATCAGTTGGTTCCCTGATCAGTTTTTATAATTTCTAGATATGTACTGCATTGTTAATTTGCAATATTAATAAAAGGAAACTATTTTTATTGATAAGTTCTGTATTATTGTTCTTCATGTTTTTTTCTGAGATCCATACCAGTATTGGTTACCATTAACTTCCTTTGTTGACCCAAGGTATTCTATTTATAATGAGCTATGGCAGAGCACAGAGGCAACCGTATGTATGTCGCTAAGGCTGCTGTGGAAAATGTTGGTATAAAGCTGGAATGCTATCTAATTCTTTGATAAACCAAAACAATAAAATACAACACATACCAGTAGTGAAGTGTTATGTATCACATAGTAAAGATCAACTGTATCACATAGTCATCATTGCAAAGAAAGAAACATCATTATACTGTAGTCTTGGCAATGTGCTTTTGTTTTCCCATACTTTACATGCAACAAAAAGGGAAATTTTCCCCGTATGAAGAATACAGTTCCTAATTTGAAAGCTATTTACATGTTTCCCATCACATTACATCCTCTCATCCCAGAAGGACAATATTACTATACAAACATTAGACTGATTTGGTTCAGTCTTGCTAAATGACAACATGTATAAAAGGAGAAAGGATACAACAAGCAGGCAAGTCACATGAACTGCTATGCCAGATATTCTCCTGAAGTACGGTAGATCTCATCCGCGTGGGCGGTGGGCACATACACTGCATTCAACAGCAAACTGTGTCTTCGCCCATAAAACAAATAAATGAAAATTCCAACCACCATCCATACAGAAACACGGATCCATGTTCCAGCCCTGGGTTTATAAAAGAAAAACATTTTTGAAAGTTATGTCAATACACACATACAAACACTAAATATAAGCACAGCTGCATATGCCTACTCAATTCTGTTGTGCTACGCAGTGAGAGCAGCAGAAGTTATAATCCAGCACGAAAATATAACTGGTATAAAACAGTAAACGGGAATCTTTATGTGAATGGGTACTTACCCGAGATTTATCATTAAGTAGACATTAATCAGAATGCAAGCAACTGGTAGGAGCGGAACAAAGGGGCATATAAATCCTGCAGTATACCAACATTAGTTCAAAACCTACTTACAAGCTTCTGCAGCAGAATAAATATGATATATGATTGAAGAATATTGAAAAAGAAAGATTCGTATATAAATATTTGCTTAATTATGACTGGTGCTACACCTTTTGATATCACTGATTTGAATAAAAATAACTATGCATAAAAACACAACCACGCAATCTGTAACACGGTTTAAGAGGTATTACATATCCTCATATCCTATTAGTGGCATTCAAACACCAGAGAGCATGTTTGTGTCTTTGCAAGAGTCCAAATGTTATCTGAGTCTGGATTATGACACTGCCTATGAGATATGCATGCAATGGGAAGGTGGATGGAATTGAAACCTTGGCAGTTGCCTAATGCCTACCATGTACATATTTAACTGACCACGATTGACCTCATAATTACTTGAAGAGAAAAGGCATACCTCCTGTGTGACCAAAAGTGTGCCTCGCGTTGTCTTGGTCAATCCAAGTGAGTGCAATCAGACCACACAATAGAAGCACACCCCCAAGTGTTGTGCGCAGCGGAAACTTAAACAAAACAAAATAGAGAAGATGAAACTCCTATTACTATCAAACAAACCCACACAAAACACAAGATTTACGTGGTTCGGCTAATATTGCCTACGTCCACGGACAAACAAATAGAACTTTTACTATTGGAGAAAATAGTACAAAGCTCTCAAACAAATGGAGAAACCCTAGGTTTCCTCCCTTCTCAAATCCTCACCAAATCTCTCAAAGAGACAATCACAAATTGAGGATACAAACTCTCTCTCACTTGGATGGAGACGATTATACAAGCCCTCACGAAGAAACCAAAGTGTTCTTCCTCACAAAAGTTCTCTCAAACTCTCTAATGGCTTCTCCCAATCTCTCTCACATCAAGATTAGGTTTTTCTCTTCTTCTATTGGCTTTATAGCATAACCTTACAATAGAAACCGAATTGGGCTTAAACAGGCCCATATGCAGCAAACATAATGAGGACGTACGTACGCCTTAACTACGTACGTACTATCTCATGAAAGTTATCTGTGATACAGGACGTACGTACGTTCCTGAAACAAAAACTTCCCTTCGCCCTCTTTTCCACCAAAAACCCAACACCAAGTCCACATACAGAGAAACGGAAGAGACTGGCAAAAACAACAAATAAGGACTCTCAGTCAAAACAACTCTTCATTAATCAGAAAAGGACCCAAACTCATCAGGCTATCCTTTTATTTGATATCAAAGCTCATCCAAGGACATATTCTGAAGCACTAATACCAACTGAAGACCATAATACCCAAACCACGAGAACAGGACATTAAGGATGATCAGAAATCCACACAACCATTTGTTCAGATATCAACTCAATGGGCATCACGTATAAATGAGCCGTATGGATGATATGTACTCTATGATGTTGCTACCACGAATTCTGGAACTTCGGATATACACAATTAAGATTCTAGTTGGAAGTATTTTAAACAAGAGTCTAAGCACAACTTACCTTGGCAAGTTTTCAGCTGACGCTGAAGAGGTGAGAAGAAGAACTCCTACACATACAGATGTTATGTTCCAAGCTGCAATTCTTCACCTTTCTTCATTGAACCTTTCTGCTATCACAAATTAAAAAAAGAAAAAAAAAAAAAAAAAAAACGATGAATCTGGTAGTCCTCCAACCAAAACACAGCATAATAGAGGCTACTAGTACTAGTTATAAGGATGCCAAGATATCCTCTAATAGTTAAATATAAATACTAGTTATAATAAATCCCATAACATTAAGAACAGAAAATTTAGCCTATTATTTACAATGATCACCTTCCTTCACAATAAGAGGATCAAATGGTGCTTCCCCTTTGCCTAATTGCCTTCCAATGGTTGATCACTAGCTGTCCTTAGATGTGCCAACAGGATATCTCAAGTTTTGTCCGTTAATATCCAGAGTATTACTGTATTGCAATGACACTGAATCTATCGATTCCTGAAGAGATGATGGCAGTGGCATCTCATCTGGAGGAACATATCGAAGTATCAATATTGAAATTGCAACAACTGTGAAAGCAAGAAGCGTGCCGACACTGACCTGCATAAAATGGATATCATTTAAATGTCAACTTACTCCCAAGAGAAATTATCATGTTGAAATTGTATGTGTATGAAATCATGGAACATATGGAGTTTTTATAGAATTGTTAAAGAACAGGGAACGCCTGTACAGAACCACGTATGGGATTGCAATGAACATTTAAACCCGATATGGGATTGCAATGAACAGAACCACAGAAACTGCCTTAGTACAAAGTTGGTTTTTATCAAAATATTCAATGAAAAAGATATTATAGGAGCTCAACTTCCAGGGAACGCCTATGTCAAAAGAATTGTGCTTGGATTACTCAGTGATTCTGGAAGACAGGTGGTGCATTTATTAATATGATCTTACCCTTCAATGCAACAGAAAAAAAAATCTTTGGTAATAATGTAAAGTATATGGATACCATCAAAGAATTAATGATTAACATTATAAACAATTCAGAATTAGTTAGCAATGACGGGTGGTTGAATTGTCAAGAATACCCAGCTAGCCATCTGGCGATATATACTACACCACTGAATGTTTCCAATGTAGAAACACTCAAATTGTTCCATACAGCTTCTTTAAACCCCATTCAAAAAATTTAAGAAGCTAACAGCCTTACATGGCAGTAAAGTCACAGTTCCAGACATGCAAAAGACAATCAGATACACAATAAAGTCCACCTACCATCCCTGCCAATTGTGAAACATCCATGAAGAATGCTAAGAGTGCTGAACCAATTCCAGTCAATATGGTACTCTTGACAGGAACTTGAGTGCGTTTATTAACATCTGAAAAGAATTGTGGAAGCAATCCATCTCTAGCCATTGCCATCAGGATCCGAGGCTGACAAACAAGGATAAAAAATCCAGATTACATAAAGCCATGTCGAGTCAAGCATGAGACTTCCTATTGTATCAAGTCAAGCAACAACAATAAAGATCATGTCTATTATATCTGTCAAGCTAACTGTATATATATATTATATCATGAAACACATGCTGTATATCTATGAAATCCAAATAAGAAGCAGACTTGGACTTTTAACCGAGTGCTTTGGCATATGTCGAAAAAACCACTAGTAGATCCAGGCATTTCAACAAATTACAAATCAGATCGAAACCTATATAAAATCTCTATCATATATCACCACAAAAAACCTAAGAACCACTCCTCAGACAATCACATTTATTTACCTGAGGAAGAATTGAGCCCATCAAGGTCGAGCAAAGAGCAGTAACTGCTCCAGCAGTGATTATGTACCTAAAATCCATAACAAAGATAAAGGGATCAATATTCACGGGAAAAAAAAGAAAGAAAGATTTAATTCGAAAGTTATCACTGAAAGAAGAAAAACTGGATACTTATACAGCCCACTCCATCTCATGACTGGCAAAGGCAGTATGGTACCAGACCAACTATGACAACAGATACTAACATGTACAAGCTGCAGCAAATCGACAATGCGATTCCTATACCCAGCGGTAAGTCACGCTGAGGATTTTTCACCTGCCATTGAGATAAATTAATTTTAGAGCCACAAAAAGAACAAAAAAAGAGCTAAGATTCAAGGGTTCATTAAATGTCCAACAGACGGTTTTCAGACATAACGTGGAGGGAACGAGTAAAGGAATGAAATACCGTCAACTTAGAGCTTTTTGGCTCATAAAACAAACTATACATGATGTGCTATGTGCACAATATTTCGTGGTGCAAGTACTGCATAAATTATGTCTGATGCAAACACCAATTCTCCCAATTGAGTTAAGATGTTTGCAAGGTAGAATTTATTGAAGATAATCCCATATATTTTATGGGATTTTTAGACTTAACTCCCCTTTTATGGTCACGCTTTGAGTAAACCCCCCTATTTGTCCAAGTTTGGACTTTACCTTTACCCCCTCTCCGTTTACTTTTGTCAAATTTAACATCTATTTTTATTTTTTCATCCTAAAATATCCTTCTCTCATATTTTTAGGGGGGTTAAGTCTAAAGCAGCAATCGAGGATATTTTGGGAAGTTAAAAATAAAATTGACATTAAATTTGACAGAAACAGGCGGAGAGGGGATAAAGTCCAAACTTGGACAAATGCGGGGTTTACTCAAAACGTGACCATAAAAAGGGGGGTTCAGTCTAAAAATCCCATCTTTTATTGAAACATAAAAATGCTACATGTACCTCCTCAGCTGTACTGGCAACTGAATCAAAACCTATGTATGCAAAGAAGACTGTAGCAGACCCCGCAAGCACCCCATTTACTCCATATATAGGGGAAGTACCTAACAAATGCAACAAGATGGAATTAAAACAAACTTGTATCAGCCGAAGATCAATATATGATACAAGAAACACATAAAAACATTTATACTGCATTAATTTATTTTTCATATCCTTATATAAAAAGGTATCGATATATAAATTCATCAGGATATTGAGGTTGATGAGCTTGGGTTTGTGAAGACTGAAACTGAAGGCATGTCTGAAGTCTGATTGACTGATGAGTGATGAGTGATGACCCCACCTTAGTGTCAAAATGTCAAATACAAATTTACAGCAACAGCCAACAGCTAAGGTTGTGGGCGGATCGGGTATTAACGGGTTAATAAGGTATTCATTGACCCTGAATATATCGGACTTTAACGAACCTTATGAACAGAAAATAAAATTTGAGATCGAAGAAGGAAGGAATAGGATACGGAGAAGTAGAAGAAGATGGTGGAAAGATTTGTGTTTTTAGTTGTTGTTCTTCTTGTTGTACCATTGATCTCATCAGCTCAGCAGCTTAGCTCCAAAGAATGCGAGAATCTAGGGTTTAGTGGTCTTGCTCTCTGCTCTGATTGCAATACATTTGCCGAGTATGTTAAGGATGAAGGTCTCTTTCTCTTTCTCTTCCTCTTATTTTTCTTGATTTTCTTGAATTTGTGCAAGTTCAGATCCTATTGGAAACCTTTAGATTTTTTTTTTAGGTCTTAATTGATTCGTTAGATAACCTTACTGCACACTAGTTTTTGAATCTGTTCGAATAATGAATCTTGTTATTCTAATTTTGTTAAAATTCAGGGTAAAATGAAACGAAGTGTGAGTTCATGTTATTTGAATCCATGATACAATACATGTGGCGTTGCATGACTTTAACATTTCCTTGTTGAATCTGTTATAATTAATTAATTATGAACCTTGTTGTGGTTCTTTAACGTGCTGAAGAATATGCCTCAGTCATTTTTTATTTCCTCATTCGGGGCGATAAACTAAACCAGATAGTTATATGAGTGAAATAAAACGGCTTACAAATGGGCAGTCAAAAGATTAACCCTCATTCCCTAGGTACACGGGTTAAGCTAAGCGGACGTAAATAGAATACAGTAAGAGTTTGAAGGCTGGCATCAAAGTTCAGTTAGACACTGACACACAGATTGTGAGATATGCTTTGTTTTAAATGAGGCTTCTATTTAAGTCCTTGCACATTTAACACAAATCACGCCCCTAAAGAAAGTGTTTATGAGTCTCATTTGAACCTTCAACCTAACACATTCTGTAGTCTGTACTAGACTTAAATTGAACTAAGTACTAATCGAGGGTCGGATAGCAAGACTCTAGGATATGAAGTGTATTACAAAGGACAGAAGATAGCCATCTGTTTTGGCTTTCACAGAAAAGTATTTCCCAAATTTAAGTCTTGTATCTACATTAGAAGTTGTTGCTTGAAGCTCAGGCTTACTTGGATCATATAACATGGATTATATCTAATTGGATTCTATTAATGCCAACTTGGCTTCGTAGTACAATTCTAAAACATTGCTAACCGAATGTCCGGGCCAACTTTCGCGCACCCTGACACTCCAATGGCTTACATTTTTTATCTACCTCCCTTTTTTCTCTCAATTTTTTTTCCCTCTTTGGGTGCTGGAATTAGTCCTATGCCTGGAGGTTAGGCACCCACATCTGTTGTTGGATCACAAGGATCATTGACCTGACCCCAAGGGCCATCGAGAAACCGACCAACAAAGTCGCTGAGAAGAGAACAACACCAACACATAGCTTGACATTGATTGTAGCCCAATAGCCTTAATATCCAACCAGAAAAGCCCATGGAGAAATAAGTAACTAAACACACGCGGCCCACCCATAAATTCATTAACTCAAAACTGACATGTGGCGATAGATGGACCATACGTGTCTGCATGCTAAAAAGATAACTATGAACTGATAGACAACAACACGTGGCAGATACATAAATTAAAGACACGTATGGTCCATCTATCGCCACATGTCAGTTTTGCATTTAATGAATTTGTGGGGTGGGCCACGTGTGTTTAGTTACTTGTTTCTCTATGGGCTTTTCTGGTTGGATATTAAGGCTATTGGGCTACAATCAATGTCAAGCTATGTGTTGGTGGTGTTCTCTTCTCAACGACTTTGTTGGTCGGTTTCCCCATGGCCCTTGGGGTGGGGTCAACGATCCTTGTGATCCAACAACAGGCGTGGGTGCCTAGCCTCCAGGCATAGGACTGGTTCCAGCACCCAAAGAGAGAAAAACGGGAGGTAGATAGACAATGCTAACCATTGGAGTGTCGACGTGCGCGAAAGTTGGCCCAGACATTCGGTTAACAGTGTTTTAAGATTGTATTTTGGAGCCAAGTTGGCATTAATAAAATTCTTAGCCTTTTTGATCAAAAAAAAAAATCCAATTGGATTCAAACATCTCTTTAGAATGGAAAACCATAGCCTGGTTCTCCAAAATGGAAGCTTTACTGTGTAGGACACACGTTGTTTTCCCTTAGAAATGCGGTTTTCCATCCATATCCAGCCATCATATTTGCAGATTCTTATATAGAAAGGACTTCTTTCTGAATGTACTGTATAGTATGTCCTATTGCTGGTGTCTTGGAGATATTTAAAAGATGGGTGTGTTAAGTTCTTTTTAAACTGGTCTAGCAGGTAGGGATTTCCTTGACTGAGAAGAAAAGAAAAAAAAAATTCTAAGCATTTCATTCATTTTATGAGTTTCTCCAAACTCATCATCCTGTACTTAATACTAAAACTAAAATAAGTATTTTTATGTGGACCTAATATGATCTGGTAATTGTACTACTGTACTTAAAATCATCGCCTAACTCAAATAATAAGCCATGTTTGACACCAACATTTGGTTATACTATCTGTTGCTTATATTTCCTTTATTGTGGTCTATATAAAGTTAAGGTAATGAGTTAAACTTGAAGTCAAATTGGTGTAGGTGTTTCAACTTTAATTGCTAACCTATCGTTTTTATTGTTTTAACTTCTTGCTGCAGAGTTAGTGTCTGATTGCCGGAAGTGTTGCACAGAAGATTCTGATGATTCTATGAGCAAGGTATGTTGATGCTATGTTATTATAAAGTTCATTGGTTCTTAAAGTTAAAAAATACCCCATTGATATGTTGGTAGCTATCATCTGCCATGTGTTGTACAAATGGTCGCCTTTATCCATTATATGGTTGACTCCTCTGTCTAACTGCAGATTACATACTCCGGAGCAGTAATAGAGGTGTGCATGAGAAAACTTGTTTTCTATCCTGAAGTAGTTGGCTTCATTGAGGAGGAGAAGGATCAATTTCCATCAGTTAAAGTTCAATATGTATTTAATTCGCCACCAAAGCTTGTCATGTTGGATAATGATGGTCAATACAAGGAAACAATAAGGTCAATTTTCTTTTCGCTAAAATTGCTCTTGTTCATTCATTTCCTGGTTAGTTGCTTCCTTTACATGATATGGGTGTGGTCATTGGACAATGGATGGCAGTTGCTGTATCCAGTAAACGAGCAAGAGGCTTTGTTTTCTATGTTTTGCACCAAGATCTCCTTAGTAGGATAAGAAAGTTCCGAGTTGGTTTTATTTACCATTTCATTATGACTTTATCTTGATATATACCTCCCGCTCACATTAGTGTATCATTTGCCTTTTATTGTGGTTCTTGCTCATCTCTGCTAATTTTGTGCTTTTGTTGTACAAATTTCTAAATGTGGTACCTTGATTATTCTGTTGCAGAATTGATAACTGGAAACGAGAACATCTGCATCAGTTCCTGACAGAGAAGGTGAAACGTGCTTCGTCAACAATGTAAAAGATCGTGGATCAAGCTTAGTTGGTGGAAGATGTTACTTCTGCTAATGGTGTTCAATGTTGTTTAGTCCTGTCAAAAATTTGATAAAGAACTTATGAAACTGCAAGCAGAGCCTTACTGTATTTTGTAGGTTAGTGAAGGATAAGAAATGCATTTCCTTCTAATATATTTGAACCTACGTACTTTGAAAGTTGAAAGAACACCTGAAACTGTCAAATTTGTTTTCCAAATTAAACTAGACATTCTTGTAACAGAGTTGCTCTTTTAAAACCCCATCAGAATTATACGTGGAATGACAATTTAGATAACAAGGGACATTTTCCATCAGGTCTCAGAAGTTGGCCCTTTTACTAGATTTTTGAATCCACATATCTGCTCTCCATGTGTTCTTATAGTTCAATTACAATGAAAATTCTACCAGCTATATGTACGGCCAGTAATATTGCTTTATCTTCAGGTCAATCTCGAGCTTCTTTGCAGACATGCTTGGTTCACTTTCCCTCAAATCTGAGGAAGTGAAGCTTGTGCTTTTGCTGTGTTACGAGCAGATTTTGGAGTCAGACAGTCAGTGGCTGAAAATGTTACTTTTATAGGCCACGCTTGACAGCCCTGTCCTATTGAACCAAAAATTTATAATGAATCGCTTTCTACTGAAGACAGTGAAGTTAATCTCATTAAATTTTCCCATTCTCAAAGTTTAGGTTGACGAGCGTGGCCTAAACTGAACTCTACAAAACTTTGATTTGGTCATTATGTCAGACGCGTGGCATTCCAGTTACATGGGGGCCCAATAAAGTTAAAACAACCTGGGCCAGATAAGATTAATATTTTGATCCAAATCCAAGTCTACTGGATCTAATCTGATCCAACCTGAATCCAGCCCTACACCTTTTAATCGCTCTGGTTCCTCTCTTTCACTGACAGACATTTGGGAATTTTCTTCTCATTTCTCACTCTTGTAAAGCTTTTCTCTCTCTCTCTCTCTCTCTCTCTTGGCGATTTCAGTTATGGCGTTGGCATTTCGAGCAAGATCAAGTTTCACTATCTTTCAGAATATTCTGAAAGCGGAATCTGTTCATTCACAGAGATCGATGTTTCCAAGCATCTCTGAAAACCCTAATCTCATTACTTCTCAGGTAAATTTGATCTACCTCTTCCCGATTTAATGTTTATGATTTCTATGACCTAATTTGATTGTTAATGCATTCGATTAAACCAATTCAAGGAGAAATGTTGAGTAAAAGCTGGTTTTTGTGTCATTTCTTACATGTTTTGTTAGCTTCGATTGATTGTAATTTGGGTTTTTGTTTATTCGATTATTCATAATTCATTTGATATTGATTAGAATGTGTATAGTATGAAGGATTGAGAAAAATTGGTGTTTTTTTTGGGAAGGGGAGCAGGGTTTGATGAAAACTGTTGTGAAGTGAATATCCCAATTTAGAGCATTTTAAGCTATAGGCAATCAATTGGTGTATATTACATTCGATATTTGATTAATGCTAGTAGAGGGTTTTATTTTTTATTCATTTGTACTGTGGAACAACTGATTATGAATTGTTTTTTAGGGCATCTCTAATGGTTGGGCAAATTTGATGGTCCACGTATACACATTTGATGATAGTTTGATGAAAATTTTGCTTTGAAAATGTGCTCCATCTAATGGTTCATCAACTAAAGCGGCTAATGGATGACCGCTTCACTAAAGCGGGCCCCCAACACCCACTTCACTTAGTTAAAGCGGCTAATGGATGACCGCTTCACTAAAGCGGGCCCCCAACACCCGCTTCACTTAGTTAATGGGGCTGTCCAAGTGCCACTTAGTTAAAGCGGGTTTTGAAGTGCCACTTTAAGCGGCACTTCATTAGCCGCTTTAAGTGAAGCGGTCTTCTCTTGCCCGCCTCACCCAGTATCAAACCTTAAGCTTTTCATCAAAATTTCATCAAATTTGATGAACTTTTGATGATTTTTGCTAAAATATCAAATTTGAAAAACTTTTGATGGTCCATTAGATGGAGTTTTTTTCACTTTTTCATCAAATTTGAATTTGATGATAGATTTGAAGAACCATTAGAGATGCCCTTATCCACTTTTGTTGCTAAGAAGATAAAATAGTTATGTTTTGGACCTTAGTGGGCTTAACCATTTACATTCATTATCCCCAACTTATTTTATTTTGAAGAGTTAATTTCATGCTACATACTAAGGATTATGGCTCGAGAGAAATAAAAATATTATGTGAGGGTGAAGCTGCCTCTGTGGTTCAGATTATCAATAACTTAAAGGCCATTGTTTGTGCTTCTGGGAAGACATCATATTTCTTGTACACTATTTTATTTTTGCCTGTAGCCTAGGGGTATAGGGTGATTGTCTTGATTCCACCATGCTAATCTTTTGTTAATGGATTCTTCTTTTACTGGCAAAAGAAAGCCACCTTTATCTGGTTGTAAAATGACTGTTTCTTTTATTGCAGTCTTCGAGGAACTATGCAACTGCAACAGGGTCCAAAGAGCCAAAAGAAACAAAAGTTAAGGTATGCTCTACTGTCGGCATAATGTGCATTGCTTAATTTAACGTTATTCTGACTGTTTTCACATGTTTGCATTAAGATTTTGAGTAATGCACACCTTTCTGGTGAGGTAGTTCCATACGCTTCTCCATTTGCTATCAACAATCAATGTAAAAAAAAAAATCAATCTCCTTTGGGTTGCTAGCATAATTGGATTGTAAGATTAATTTTATTTTTATGGAAGGGAAAAATATTCATTCTGATCAGTTAGTGCAAAAATCTAGTACTTTTTTTGATTGGCTGAAGACAGTCAACTGTGGACGAGTTGACCGTTTGACCTACTAGCATAAAGTAGCACTGCACAAACTTTAACGCATATACATGTGCAGTAGTTCTAGAAATATTCATATGAAGTTTATACATGAATTGGTTGACACATACATGAAGTTTAAAAGCATTATAATGTGGTTTTGGAATTTGTGTCACTCTGACCTTTTTGCATTACATTTCAGTTGCCTCTTTCCTTGTTTGGAGGAGCTGGGAATTATGCATCTGCTTTGTATATCGCAGCCATAAAAGCGAAAGTATTGGAAAAAGTTGAGTCTGAGATTGTTGACCTTGTTGATGCTTCAAAGAAAAGCCCCTTGTTTTCTCAGTTCATTCACGATGTATCAGTGTCTGGTTCAACCAGAGTGAAAGCCATTAATGACATCTGCTCTGCAGCTAAATTTTCGGAGATCACAAAAAACTTTTTGGGTAAGGTTACTGGAAATAATTTGTTCAAATATTCTATTACCATGAATTATTTTCTTACTGTATTATACATCTTTGCTTACTGAGATACCATCTACGTTTTGTTGACTTGGGTACTTGTCTCCTATGCTTGGATTTTGACAGTATTTGGTTGATGAAATAAAGAGCCAAGTGTATATTATAATTACTTACCACAAAAAAATTCACATTATTTTATGGATGTATTTCAGTTTTATTTTACCGTTCTTTTGATTTAGCTGCTAATAATGTATATTCTACCATCACTAGAAGTATTTGCATGGTTGATTTAGTTTTGAAAATCTCTGTAGAAGTATTTTTGTGAACTATCATATTTTTATGCCATCATTGTCATTGAGAGGAAGAAGTCTTTTTTTAAAAAAAAAACAAAACTAGAAATGGCATTAAAGCAAAAGTGATACTGATAGTTATTGCAACAGTGGGTTTATATATATATATATATATATATATGTTGCTATGGGACAGAGAGTACTGATGAAAGTACTGTATTCATCTCACTCAATGAATATTTCCACAGTGCACTGTTGCTTCTTAATTTGTTTTGATTCTCCAAGTTTTAACTCGAATGCGTTGAATTTGTCAAAGTTTGCTTTATATTCTGATAATATTTTTCTTTTAAATGTATAAGTTGTCCTTGCTGAGAACGGAAGGCTTAGAAACATTGATAGCATTATAAAGAAATTTGTAGAATTGACCATGGCACACAGGGGAGAGGTGAAGGCCATCGTGACAACTGTTATTGTAAGTTCAATTTCTCCCATGTAAATCCTTGTACTTAAGAAGTTGTGCCTTTTTTAATTTAAGTTATTTCAATACGTTACTGTCATTATCAATATGGGAATGGGAAGCATATTTATAAAACATCAATATCATGACTGATTGAATTTGGTATTGCTAAGCAAGAAACGTTTTGCAATGATTAATAAAATATAGTCTTTCTGTTAAAGATTGTTTGCAGAAAATGAAATTTTGGTTGGTAATCAATAGAACGGGAAAAGATAGGGCTCTTATACGATTACACTCTTGCATGTACACATTACTGTAGCACCGTTATTTGTTGTTTAGATATTTAGATAGAACTATATTTATAAAGAGTAGCTGCGTGAAGGGCCGAATTTAGTTGGGATATATGAAATGGAGAACACTCATTGGTCGATCAAGGCATACTAAGTTTAATTGTATATATAAACAGTGGAAGTTTGTTAGGTAGAAACTGTGAAGGAATTCAAATGATAACCAACAGAACCCACGCCAAAGCCACAATCTGTCAGTTAGTCAGTCTGCATATATTATAGAATTATAACATACAGTTTATTGTAGTCTGTTTGATGACCTTTATATGACCAACAATGATATAATTTATTAGAGCTTCTCCCAGTCTTACTTTTCTTCAATCTTTTCACTATTAGTAATGATTTAAAAACTTGAAAGCAAATTTTCAATCATTCATTTTGGTTCTTTGCTTTTCCTCGCAGCCCCTTCCTGCAGAAGAGGAGAAAGAACTGAAGGAGACACTGCAGGATATTATTGGGCAAGGGAAGACTGTTTCTCTTGAGCAAAAGGTATTATCTAGCCATATATAACAAATTCTTGTTGCTTCTTCATCCTTCTGGAAACTATGGTTAATGCTTAATTGTTTAGATAACATACACACAAACCAATTTCTCTTTGATTGTAGAAATCATTGGTCTTATGTTCCTTCATAACAAACAATAATTTCTCGTCTTTACTATTTAATACTAATCCAATTCAATGAGTTAACACATCCCCCTCCCCCTCCAACACACACAACCACCGTTCGCACACAAGGTTCTATATGTTGATGAAGAATGATTATTACATAAAACAGTAAGGCTTGTCACTGTGAATGAATACTTGTTTGGAGAACATAAAGCGGTCCCTATTTTGGTCTTTAGGAACAAAGATGGGAATTAATGTTTGTTCAGAGAATTATAAAGCAATCTCTACCTCGGTCGATGACTTGCAAGGAAAAATTTACTTTACCTTCAAGTGATTTTGGAGCTGACTTATGTTGTATTCTCTGTTACGATATTTTTTATGTCACTTCCCCTGAGATTCCCTTTTATTTTTACAATCAAGTTAGCAACCTAGACTTAGTCATCAGTCATCACATGCGTTGTCCCTGATGCTGCACATCTCTGAAAGGTGGTTCTTTCTTTATAAAATATGTTTTCTTATTTCCATTCCATTTTAGCCTTTTTGAAATCTTTATGTCGTCCATATGGACTTCCCCCCTACTCCCAGATATTTCCTTTCAATGTCTCTTACTTTTGAATTGGACATGTTTTTCCAACGTTTGCCTTGCGAAAAAAGAAACAAATCAAAATATGGCCTTGTCCATTTTTTCTGTTTGTTTACCACTTTTGCGCATGGGTTTTCTTAAAGCTTCTTTAAATGTACTGAGTCTTTAATTGTTTACCTGCAGATTGATCCTAACATTCTAGGTGGGTTAGTTGTTGAATTTGATAAGAAGGTGTTTGACATGTCGATTAGAACACGAGCACGACAAATGGAGAGGTTCCTGCGAGAACCTGTGAATTTCGATAGCATGTGAAAGAATTCTGTAGCATGACTGCTGCTAGAGTTCCCAAGGTTTTTTGCTGTTCTGGCTATAAGTTCCTTAAAAAGTTGTTTCTTTTCTTTTTTCTTGGAAAACCTGGATAATGCTTATCCCACTTGTATGGATAGTGGGTCTTATCATTCTGAAAATAAAAGCTTAGGGCTTTCTTATCCTTGACAAACAAAATTGTTAAAATTCTCAATTCAATATCTTGTTCTTTAGCATGAAATGTAGAATTATTTTGCAATACCGGCCCTGCTTGTTTGGGCTGCAAAAAAGGCAAATCTTTACCCATCTATAGTTAGAGTGGTCCCTCCCAAGTTTACTCTTTGATTTGAATGGACCCCCACCTATTTTAGCTTAAACCCTATTGGTCCCCCACTTAAACCTTGCATAAACATGAGATAATCATAAATGGTCCCCTACTAAGTTTATTAGAGAAAGGTGTAAAATTTTTGCACTTTTGAAATAGCACCAAACTTTTGCATAAATTTTGTTCATAAAACTAATTATCAAGAGTTTCAAGCATATTAAATTAGGCTAAATTTCATGCAAATTTTTGCGGGGTAACCAAGCAGGGCCACCGTGTAGACAACTGAAGAAAATTTGTTTCTGTGTGTTGTGCAAATGAAGAATGTTGGATTTTTTTAACATCCATAATGTATTTCCATTGCTTAGCCTTCTTATACCATTTATATATATATATATATATATATATATATATATATATATATATATGCCACTGCCTTTTGAAAGCATTTGTAGTGGCCTTGGCTGATGTTGGTCATAACATAATGTGTTTCTATTTGGCTGCTACAGCATCCATTTGAAGGGCTAGGAAAACTTTTTAGATTTCATGTATTCTTTTGAGGATTATATTACAAAGATATTCTTCTAGGAGCATTCTCAATCTTTGCATGCAACATCCATAATGTATTTCCATTGCTTAGCCTTCTTATACCATATATATATATATATATATATATATATGCCACTGCCTTTTGAAAGCATTTGTAGTGGCCTTGGCTGATGTTGGTCATAACATAATGTGTTTCTATTTGGCTGCTACAGCATCCATTTGAAGGGCTACGAAAACTTTTTAGATTTCATGTATTCTTTTGAGGATTATATTACAAAGATATTCTTCTAGGAGCATTCTCAATCTTTGCATGCAACAGTCATGTAGTGGATCAAGTTTTTATGTGCAAACTCAGTTGGGGAAGAATTTTTGCCTTTATTTGCATCTGGTACTGGGAAGCAAGCTGGACGAGCAGGAGAAGATACTAGTTCATCCACTTGCTTTGTAATTGGGGGGAAGTGGTCTCTGGACAATTTGTTATTGACCCTGGCTAGTTTGGTTGTAGGCTTTTGGTTTTGACTTTTATTTTATGTGTGCCATTTGTGGCTGGGACTCACCTGACAGTGCAGTTTTGCATTTTTGTTCAGGTTTGTATTCTTTCATTTTATTTTCAATACAATTCTATCTTCATCAAAAAAATAATTAGCATCTTGCCTGCACAATAAGAAGGATAGGCCACCAGAACTCATATAGTTTGCTTCGTGGTGATAATGCAACTAGTATGTGCAATAAGATGGTGGACATGAAAGCATGCGAAACACCCATTGGCTTCCGATTATATACATACTGAATGTCAGGGTTAACAGAATTATCGAATGCCCACATCATTTCCTTCTACTGTATTTTTAGTCCTTGGTGCTTTTTCTTCTGGAAGTTGCCTTGAGAGGTTCCTTAAGTTTTAGAATTGTGATTGGAGTCATCTGTCCATTTGTTCTTTATTTCTTTTCACATATTATGCTTCTGGGATCTTTTCACATACTATGCTCCATATAACAATGGACAACATTTCAAACCTACTCATTTTCAGTTTATCCTTTTGCTCTTTTTATCATCCAATTGCTTCAACATCACTGAATACCCAAAACGCCGCTATCGCGATTGGTAATTATCACCAAACACATTTCATTCGTTGTGCATGGAAAATTGGCTTAAATGCAAATTGATGACTATATGTCTATATCTGTCTTGTGTTTTTCTTGAGATAACTTTCAACAGTGTTGTGGCAAAAGGGAACAAGGAATATCTTACAAGATAATTCACTGAAGACTTCTTTTTTACTTTTGACCCTTTTGGTATCTATTTGAAGCAGGTATCAAATATGATTACTATGTGCTTATATTGCTACTAATATAAGTTTATCACACAGTTAAGATCTCGACAACCGTTGACGGACTGTGGAATTTGAATTATGATAGTACCTGTTAGCCTGTAACTAATGCATTATCATAAGCAAATCAACTTTTATATGTCTTTACTACTAAGGCTCTTGATTCATTGGACAGATAAAGCTCCATGGAAATGGAGTGTATTTTAGGGTTGTACGCTAATCAATGAGTTTATTAGCTGGATTGATTAAATTTTCCATATGTGGTTTGCACAACCAGAATAGTATTGATGAAGAAGAATATAAAAAGAACAAAGTACTCCATTTTGAGACTCTTGAATGAATGAAAAGAGTACAGAGTAGTACACTTCTACCCTCCTTTTCTCATTGTTTCAGCCTAGCCTTAAGGTGCACGTGTGGCATTACACATAAGAGAAAAGGATGGAGGTCATTTTTTTCTTGTTATCTTTATATGAAAAGAGAGAAGAAAGTGAGTCATACCCTTTTCATAATACAAGGAGAAGAAGAGAGAGAAATCTAGAGAGAGTGTGTATGTGTGTTATATTATGTGAAGTTGAAGCAAATATCTTACTTGGTTATAAAACAAAGTTGTCTATTCTCAAGCAAATATCTTACTTGGTTATTAAACAACTTCTCTATAGCCTATAGGAAAACCTATAGTGTTCAACACAAGTGTGTTGGACTTAAAACTATAATATAGGACACATTTAAAGATTAATGGTGATCCAAACATCTAAGTATTGTGAAATTTATAAGCTTGTAGGAAAAGTTTAAAGACTACTTGATGTATAATAACTTAAACATTCCATAAAGTGTTCAATGTAAATTTGTAGTTTTCTATAGTGTCTGTGCATTAAGAGAGAAGGTTGGACAAAAATGCATCAAGCATAGTTGGAGAATGGATCAAATTCAATATTGTATTGGCATATATTGTTTCCGCCTCTATTGTTGTACATTAAAATTCAAAATGATGATTACCTTGTGAGTGAAGAAAAATGCATCGAAAAAGACAAGGTATGGAGTCAAAGACAAGAAGACCATCTATCCTTCTCAATTCTCTAAGGTCCCCTTCCAAACCGTTTCCACTTGACTCATCAACCAACATTTTAATTCTCTTTTCCCCTCCTATCTCTTCTCCATATTCTAAGCAAACCCCACAACAATCTCCATCATCATTATCATCATTCCCACTCCATCAAGCCTTCTCTCTCTCTCTCTCTCTCTCTCTCTCTCTCTCTCTCTCTCTTTGATATATATAAAGCTTTACCTTCCCTACATCAGGTCAGTTGGGGAAAAATAAAAGTACTTCTCACCTTCACAAAGGTTGAGTAGCCAGATTGATAATATTGAGATCATGAGGAAGCCTGATCCCCCAGGAAAAAACAACATGAATACTGATAATGTCAAGCTTAGAAAGGGGTTGTGGTCACCTGAAGAAGATGACAAGCTCATGAACTATATGCTTAGTAATGGGCAAGGTTGTTGGAGTGATGTTGCAAGGAATGCTGGCTTGCAGAGATGTGGCAAGAGTTGTCGACTTCGCTGGATTAATTACTTAAGACCTGATCTTAAACGAGGCGCATTTTCACCCCAAGAGGAAGAGCTTATCATCCATTTGCATTCTGTCCTTGGCAACAGGTATTCTGCTAATCATATCCCTCTTCTTTCTCTCTCTACATATACACCTTACATATGTTTAAGAATCAAGATTGATGGATGCATATGAGTCAATTCACACATTACGGATGCAAAGATGTGGTTTATTTGTATGTGTGATTTGTGTGAATGTGGCACATATGAGGATCTATCTGCATTTCGATCTGAATATCTGATCTATAAGTATTAAGGTTTAAGCAACAAACTTAAATATATATATATACCATTGTACTTATAAGAGGTCTTTTGCATATATCTTCAATCTTCCAGCTAGTTCAAGAACTATACAATAAGTACAGTACATATATGCATGTGTTAAAGAAGAAATTGGCTTTTAACATACATCAATGCAATACAATATAGAGAACATCTTATTAATGGATTGTGGATTAGGAAAATGTGAGATTTTGTTACTTATAGGCCAACAACTAACACTTGTTTTAAACTGTATATTCTCTTCTCTAGTCAAGACCCTGCACCTCTATAATATGTTTTATTTTAGCTAGACCTTAAGCATCCTATCCATGCATTTAACAAAATTGAAACATCCATCATTCTGTTGATTATGTTTGAAGTTATAACCTTAATTATTATTATTTCAGGTGGTCACAGATAGCAGCACGCTTGCCTGGTCGAACTGACAATGAAATAAAGAATTTTTGGAATTCTACAATAAAGAAAAGGCTGAAGAACTCATCAACATCAACCTCACCAAACAAAAGCAATGCATCAGATCCTAGAGATTTCACAGGAGGGCTATTCTCTATGAGTGAGCAAGACATCATGAATTTGTGCATGGACTCATCATCATCGTCCTCATCTTCCATGCATGCAATGGTAATGAGAAACAGATTTGATCCGTTGCCTATGCTGGAGAATAGCTATGATCATATGCCTAATGCAGGTGCGGGATTGTTTAATGTGTCAGCATGCATGACTCAAGTCGGAATTGGTGATGGTTTTTATGGAAACCATGGGATCATAGGGGGTGGTAACATAGGGTTAGATCAAAGTGAGCTATTCATTCCTTCTTTGGAGAGTATAAGCATAGAAGATAATAATATAACTGACAATACCTTTGAAAAGACAAACAATAACAACCTTCTTAATAACATCAACATCATCAACAACAACAATAACAATAACAACATAGATAACATTGTTGAGAGTGGGAATTATTGGGGAGGAGAAAACTTAAGAATGGGAGAATGGAATATGGAGGAATTATTGGAAGATGTCTCTTCATTTCCTTTCCTTGATTTCCAAGTTCAATAATTGGTTTCTCATCCAGTTCTTTTTCTTCTTTCACCATCTAAACTTTTCCATTTCTCCTTTAATTTGCCCCCAAGAACTTCTATATATGTTTTGTAAACACGTACCCTTCACCTCATAAAGATACTCAGCTCAGCCCATGTCATAAAGAAAGGTGAGAGTTTTGAAAATCGCACATATATATATACTCTTCAATCTTTACTTTTTTCCTAGTTACATTTTGGTCTCTGATCAAACCTTCAGTTGTCCATTTTTATCCATGAAACCTATACATACAACACTTTGAACATGTGGGAAAGGTTTGTAATAAAGGTCACAAATATGTGTATCTTGGTGACCAGAACATCTTGTTCTTGTATGTAAGTACCTTATTTCCACACATGCATGTAATTGAGGGTAGTTCAATTCTGTTATATCACAGACAATGTTAATAGCTTGGTGCAAATAATACTTGTCAAGAAGAGAAATGTGAATAGTGATTGATAATGTTCAATGTAGAGAGTAAGATTAGTTGTTAATTAAGTTGTACTCGTGATGTACAAAAGGAACAAAATGTGGTGGAAGTTGTTATTAGTGGAAGCTTAAATAGGTTGTACTTCAAACATTGATTGATATGTAGAAAATCTTTCTCTTTCCAGCATATAACTTTATTGTAGATTTCTCTTGATAAATCAAAAAAATGATTAGTGCATATAACTTATAAACAAATGAGGTTCCTACACTTATTAGTGTATATGGTCAAATTAAGATCCATAAGGTAATTATAAAAAATTCCACTAAGTTTAAATTTGTGGAAAAAAGCGTTAATCGTTACCATGTAGGAACAGAACCTGTGTCTGATCGAAACGTGGAGGTTTGATAATCATAAACGTGAAGGTTTAAATGAGCAGCATGATTAGTAATAGAATGAAACCATAAGAAATTTAATTGCGTGATCATTCTTACTTTTGATTTTACCATAACTAAGTTATGAGTTATGATGATCTTTAATATTTGAAAGGTGAATTGTTTGTTAATTAGCTCTTGTCTCCTAAAATATGCTTATATGTCAAATCGTTAGAACATAGAAGTGTCATGTTAATGCAGTGGTTTCAACTCTCAAATGATCATGCATGATAGTAGCTAGTTACTAGTGTGTGACAGTAAAAGTAGAATCAATCGACTAATTCTTTCTTCGTTACATAGGTTCAAGGCCGGGCCAAAGCCCATATATATTTGAATCCACTGGATCGGACAAAATCCAGAAGATGTTAGACTGGTTGGTTGCTTCTTTTTAGGCTAGAGTGAGTAGTGCTTTCCAAATCATAACTCAGCTTTGGCAATGCTCTAATGCCATGGCAGTTTGGTACCATGCATGTCAACAACAAAGCTAAAGTACTGGTGCTAATTGCTAAACACATCACACATTCAAGTCAAACATGGCCATATATCTCTCATACATATTACCACCAGCTTTATCAAATTAAATGACGTGGTATATACTAGTATACTTGTATATGGTTTGATGAATTGATGATGAAGACGACAATTTAAAATGATCCATGTTACATATGTAATCCTTTCCAAAGTACATATTGTCTTGATGAATTTGCTTTATTAATGAAAAATTCAAACACAAGTCCGTTTCATGGATTTATAAGTGGGCTTATATGATAATTTTCAACAAAAATCCACTTGGCTTTTCGTTCATATTTGGGCAATCTTCTTTGATAAGGTCCACATCATTTCTTAGTGCTACCCAACTCAAAATGTTATCCAATGTCGGCCAAACCTTAAGACCTTCACGTTACATTTGTTGGCCATTATCTTCCTTACATAGCTTCACATTAATGCCACTCCAATACATATTTTGATTTTTTTTTTTTTTTTTTTTTCAGATTCAACATTAATAAAATGGAAAAGTTTAGGCCGAAATTTTTTTGTGGGTGATACTCGAAAATATTCGTATATATATAAATATTTGATTTTTAGAAAAATGAATGGATATATTGATGACTATTTAGTACCAATATCAGCAATATTTTCATCAGATTACCAAGAAGAAAGCAATATTTTCATCTATGGTACTAGATGTCGACATCATGTGTTGATTGAGATTGTATATTTTTTTAACAATTACCGGACTGATATTTCTATGGGCTCTTGGCTTCATGCATGACGCAATTCACCGTCATATATGTTATGTGCCAAGCAGTATTTAATACTGTTGGACGTTAGAAATTCGAAAATTCAAAAAAGTCTTCCATTTTGGTGCGAAAGACAAAGTTCTCTCTCTCTCTCTTTCTATCTCCTTCCTTCGCCGAACAACTATCCTTCTCTTTCCAAGAAAACAAAACCCTAATTTCAAATCTAATCTTAATTCGTTCTTAAAACCCTAATCAAAATTGCAGAAGATATTCTTCACGTGTTTTGATTGAAGTAAACGACGAAATTGGTAAAAGTTATTGAAGTAACCTTTTTCGTTTTTACTTTTGTTTTTATATCTACTTTGATCCAAAGAAATGAATTCGTCTTGTTGTTGTGTGTAATCGTTTTTGTTGGATTCTTGTTCAGATTGATAGAGACGGAGAAGAAGAGGGATGTTTGAAGGATTAGAGAAGGTGAAGTTTTTTTTTTTTATTTATTTATTTATTGATTTTGATTAAAAGGATTCAATTTGTGAGTTTCAGATTGATTTTTGTTGCGATTTTAGTATTAATTGATACTATTGTTAGATAATTATAAACAAAAATAGCCGAGATTTAGGGCATGTTTGGATAAGCTTTTGGTATTGTTCTGATTTTAGTAATTGAGTTTCTTTGTTGACTTGAATAAATTCCTTGGTGTTTGAAAATTTTGATGTTTTTTGTCGGTTTCAATGGTCTCTCTTAGTAAGTTCTTTTGTAAGAAGTAGTCGGTTATAGTTCATTCACAATTTATTAGGAAAAAAAAAACAAAAAAAAAATTTATTAGGAAAAAAAAAAAACAGGGGACTTTTTAGTTTTTCTTGTCAATATTTTATTGTTTGTTTTGGGTTTTGACAATTTATTTATTTTTTCAAGCTTCATAAAGGAATTTCATTGTTGGTTTTAATCATACATATTCGTTTTCTTCTTTTTCTTTATCGTCGCAGATGTTGAAGTTTCAAGACAAGGAAAAGGGAATGAATGGAAAACATGATCTTAAGGTTCCTCTTCTGGAACCTACAGAGAGCGTCGCAGTTACAGTTTCTGAACCTGCTCAAAGAGAACATAGAAAAGCTAGGACAGTTATGTTTAAAGTTGGAGGAATGAAGTGTGCTTCTTGTGCAGTATCAATAGAATCAGTTATTGGAAAGCGTAATGGGATTGAAAGTGTGATGGTGTCACCACTCCAAGGCCAGGCAGTAATCCGATACAAGCCAGAGTTGATTAGTGTAAGCTATTTTCCGAAACATAATCCAATACATGTTGTGACTCTTTCACATATCTTTGAGTTTTGTTATCTCTTTTACTGGCAATTTAATGCAATTTCACTACCTAAACCTTTTTCTGTGGTTCATTTTAAATTTTTAGTTGGTTTTTCATAATTTTCTGCTGTTTAGAACTTTAGATGATTTACCCTTAAGAGAGTTCTGAATCTGACATTGTATCCTAATCATTGCAAATTTATCTGTGAAAAAACGTGGAGAACTGCTTACTTCTGTACGGAATGTGGTTTTCGTCTATTTGCGCTAGTTAATTTTAAATGCTTAAATGTATTGAGCAGAGAGAGAACTGAAACTACGACATAAGATGTGAAGTTAAGAATAACAGAAGTGCTTATCGGTTGCTTTTTATTGTGTTCTGCTTAAGACTTGTTTTAAGATCTTAGTTTAGGTTCATATGCTGATAATGCATGCATTGAAGTTGTATGGATTCTAGGGTATTTTGCAAGCTTCTTACCTTCTATCAGATGATTTTTGCTCCATATCTATAAAACTGATAAGTTTTACAATGGGGTTTTCTACAGGTGACCACAATCAAAGATACTATTGAAGATCTTGGCTATCTAGTTAATGAGCTCCCAGAACAAGACATAGCTGTATGCAGGCTCCAAATCAAAGGAATGGCATGCACAAGCTGCTCTGAATCTATAGAACGTGCTCTTCTAATGGTTGATGGAGTGAAGAAAGTGGTGGTTGGCCTAGCCCTTGAAGAAGCAAAAATTCATTTTGATCCCAACCTAACTGATTCTTACCAGCTCATTCAAGCAATTGAAGATGCTGGTTTTGGTGCCGATCTTATAAGTTCTGGGGATAACATTAATAAAGTGCATTTAAAACTTGAGGGAATTAATTCTCCAGAAGATTTAAATATTATCCAATCCACTTTAGGCTCAACTGAAGGAGTGAACCATGTCGAGATGGATCCAGTCGGACACAAAGTAATTATATCCTATGATCCAGATCTCACTGGTCCAAGGTCTCTCATACAATGCATCCAAGAAGCTGGACAGATCCCCGACTTTTACCATGCGACTTTGTATGTTCCTCCGAGAAAAAGAGAAGCAGAACGCCAGCATGAGATTCTGGTATACAGGAATCAGTTTTTATGGAGCTGTCTATTTTCCATCCCAGTGTTTATCTTTTCCATGGTACTTCCCATGCTTCCGCCTTATGGAAATTGGTTGTCCCATAAGCTTTACAACATGTTCACCACCGGGATGCTTCTGAGATGGCTTCTTTGCTCACCAGTACAGTTCATTATCGGTCGCAGGTATATATTTACATCACATGCAAATAATCCACTGCCATTATTGTTATGATGCCAATGGTTGTGATCTTTATTTAATTGCATGGCCAGTTACTTTTAAAGAGTGAGAAACTGTATCCTCACCTGGTTTGAATATTTCAGGTTTTATACGGGAGCCTATCATGCATTGAAGAGAGGTTCTGCCAATATGGATGTTCTGGTTGCATTGGGCACTAATGCTGCTTACTTTTACTCTGTCTATAGTTTGATAAAAGCATTAAGCTCCGATTCATTCGAGGGGCAGGATTTTTTTGAGACGAGTACTATGTTGATATCCTTTATTCTCCTAGGAAAGTATTTGGAAGTGGTGGCCAAGGGAAAGACGTCAGAAGCTCTAGCAAAGCTCACAGATCTTGCTCCAGAAACAGCTTTTCTGTTAAACTTGGATGGGAATGAAAACATAATATCTGAGAATGAGATAAGTACTCAATTAATACAAAGGAATGATATAATTAAAATAGTTCCAGGGTCTAAGGTTCCTGTTGACGGGGTTGTCGTAAGGGGTCAGAGCTATGTTAATGAGAGCATGATTACTGGAGAAGCTAGACCTATTGCTAAGAGGCCAGGAGACAAGGTTGGTTTCTTGTTTTATGATCTGTATTAAATTTTATTTTATATCCATAACTTCTCAATTCTTTTTATGTGATATGCAATTTTACGTATTTTACTATATGAAACTTCAGCTGCTTTGTGATGGGTTTACAGGTTATTGGTGGAACCTTGAATGAAAACGGATGCTTAATAATAAAGGCTACTCATGTTGGATCAGAGACTGCATTGTCCCAAATAGTTCAGCTAGTCGAAGCAGCACAACTGGCTAGAGCACCTGTACAGAAACTAGCTGATCAGATCTCCAAGTTCTTTGTTCCTACAGTATGTTCACTTCTTTGGAACTTTGCTTCTACATATTATATGGATGTTCCCCAAATTTTCAGCGTGCTTTGTTACATCATATTTTAGTGAATCGAAGCTATTGTGTGGAAAAATAGAGAAGAGCAGAATAAAATTGAAATATAGGTTTAGGGATAGTTGCGGCAAAGTAAGGAGTTTCAACTTTCAAACAATATTCATAAAGATATCTGACCTCTCTTTTGTGAACTTACGCAAATTATAACTATTAGATGTTTGTTTTACAATGTGAATTAGATGTAGGAAACTTGCAAAGTTGCAAGCCATTTGGTCGTGTTTAGTCATTGATCATCACTTTGTTGTTTTAGATATGCTTTGCGTTCCGTTCTAATATTTGGAACCATCAGACTATCATTGTTGAGATCCTTACTATGATACTGCCCTAGCTGAAGCTACTCTGTTTAGTGACTATACATTCCATGCTAATGTTTCGGTCCTTCTGCCTGATGGTGTGTGGGTAGGTGTGTCAGGGGGAAAAAGGTAAAAAAAATGGTGATTCCACTGTGGTTGTCAGGCTCATCTCATTAAGGACCCAATCCCATTGACAGTATAAGTTGGCTACAGACACATCATGTTGCACGTTGTCGGTGGTGATACTTTTATCGACAAAGTACTGTAGGATTTGTACACGTAAGAATAGGGGATAGAGCTAAGATTGTTCAAGTATTATACTCGTAAAGACGTAAAGTCATAAGTTATTGTCATATAGTTACAGTCACTTCTATTTTTATCGAAAAAACTTTAATTAATGTGATCTCTGTTGTTTTCAACACCTTGCCACAAAAACTGCAATTTTATCATATTTATTGGTAAATTGCTTTCAAGGTTTCTGTTTATTGTTCTGTAATTTTTGTATTTTTTTTACAGGTTGTTGTGGCTGCGTTCCTGACTTGGTTGGGCTGGTTCATTTTTGGAGAAGCTGGTGTGTACCCTAGAAGTTGGATTCCACAAGCAATGGATGGATTTGAAATGGCACTGCAGTTTGGTATTTCTGTCTTGGTAGTTGCTTGCCCATGTGCTCTGGGATTAGCAACCCCAACAGCTGTCATGGTCTCCACTGGGATTGGTGCTTCTCAAGGAGTTCTCATCAAGGGTGGAAATGCTCTCGAAAATGCACACAAGGCAAGAAATTGTATCTCTTCTTTTTCTCTTTACAATTAAAGTAAACAAATAACCTTGATTTCTTGTGTCATGTGTCTTGTTTTGAGTCGCGTTTTTTTGGTTAAATGTATATTATTGACATCAAATTGTTGGCTTTTATCCTTATCTTCAGGTGAAAACTGTTGTGTTTGACAAGACTGGGACACTTACTGTAGGGAAACCTGTGGTAGTTAGCACTATGCTGTTTTCAGATGTGTCTATCCAAGACTTCTGTGACATGGCTGCAATTGCAGAGGTAGGCACCTATTGTCAGCATGTAGTTTCATCATGATCACTTGAAGTGTAAGTTGTTTGGGAACAGCTGTACTGAATCATCATTGTTTCCTTTTTAATTGCTATCAAGGCGAACAGTGAACACCCTATAGGAAAAGCTGTACTGGAATACGCTAAGAAGCTGCATCAGCAGTATGGATCCAATACTGAACACATGACAGAAGTTAAAGACTTTGAGGTGTATCCAGGATCTGGGGTGGGTGGCAATGTTAATGGGAAAAGAGTTTTGGTTGGAAACAAGAGACTCATGAAGACTCACAACATCCCTGTGAACCCTGACGTTGAGGACTATATGTCAGAGAGCGAGCAGCTTGCTCGCACTTGCGTTTTGGTTGCTGTTAATGGCATTGTTTCTGGGGCATTTGCTGTGACAGATCCTGTAAAGCCGGAAGCTGAGCGTGTAATTTCATTTCTTCGGACAATGGGAATTACAAGCATTATGGTGACTGGTGACAACTGGGCTACAGCAACTGCTATAGCCAAGGAGGTTGGAATTCAAACGGTGTTTGCTGAGACAGACCCGCAGGGGAAAGCTAATAAAATAAAAGATTTGCAGGTAACCAGAATATTTTATCTGGAGAAAAAATTGAAGTTACTAAATTATTAAGTTTTCTGTTGATACCTTGGAAAAAATACAAATATATATTTAGGCAGTTTAAAAATCACTTAAAAACGGTTGGCTTGTCACTTAGCATTCAACCGTTTGTCTTGCTTTCTAATTTCAATGTGCTTCTTGGGTACAGATGGAAGGGGACGCTGTGGCCATGGTGGGTGATGGAATCAATGATTCACCTGCTCTTGTTGCAGCTGATGTTGGAATGGCTATCGGTGCAGGTACTGATGTTGCTATCGAAGCTGCTGATGTAGTTCTCATCAAGAGCAACTTGGAAGATGTGGTAACAGCCATTGATCTCTCCAGAAAGACACTCTCTCGTATCCGACTCAACTATGTATGGGCTCTCGGCTATAATGTGCTTGGTATGCCTATTGCTGCTGGAATCTTATTTCCTTTCACTGGAATCCGGTTACCTCCTTGGCTCGCTGGCGCTTGCATGGCTGCCTCTTCACTAAGTGTTGTCTGCTCTTCTCTCCTCTTGCAGTCCTATAAGAAGCCTTTACAATTTCAAGATAGTCGAGGATCAATTGACTTTTCTAACTCAGTTTGAGGCAATGACAAAATTCTTATATGAGGGGTATTTTGTAGATTAACCATTAGTGCATTTTTACACACAAACAGTTGCAACAGAATTACTTCCAGCAATGTTGTATTAATGGACAATATTATTAGCAATAGTATTAGTTGCCTGTTAGAAAATGCATTGGACTATATCAAAAAAATTCATGTAATTTTCATGTTTCAGTTGATATAGGTGACTCATACAGAGTGCTATAAAATGGTGAGTAGTTCTATAAAATGGTGTTGTACACTTGTACCAAATGGTCTTAATTCCTAACTCCTAAGTCCTAACCTAAGGGACTAGAAACTAACTAAATGGAGCATACACAAACTCACAAAGAGTACACAAGCCAAAAAAAAAAAAAAAACCGTGATTGGATGTGTGCAGTCAGAACATGCCAAAGATTTTCTCCTTGCTATCCCGATGGAAGGGCTTGGACAACGCATGACGCTTGTGGAATACCGTGCCATTCTACGTTATCGATTGATGATCCCTCTATATTCAGATGGTGAGTTTTGTCCAGTGTGCAAGAAAAGCAGACTTGATGCCTTCGGGGACCATGCGGACCATTGTAAGTATTATCCCGGCTTCAAGTACAGGCATGACCACGTTAGAGATATCCTGTGTGATGTGTTCTGGCGGGCTGGAGTACAGGTTAAGAAAGAGGCTCCTGTTAACTTTCTTACTGATCCTAAGGAAGGAAGATCGACATTACGTCCTGCTGATATTCTGGTCTACAACTGGTCTGAAGGTAAACATGCGTGTGTTGATGTTACAGGGGCGTCTCCGATGGTTGGGTTGGGTGCTGGGATTTTTGAGGTGGGGCTAGCAGCTAGCAATGCAGCATTAGCAAAAGTGGAGAAACATGAAGGAGCTTGTAGGGCTAACCAACATAGTTTCATCCCCTTTGCATTTGACACATTTGGATTACTAGGCTTAGAAGCAGTTGAGATCCTCGGGAGAGTGCAGAAGGTAATGGATAGCAACGTGATGACTGCGGGTTCGAACGAATATGTATTTAGGAGAATCGGGTTTGCTATCCAGAAAGGACTTGCCGCGCAGTTTGTGGCGCGTTTGTCCTCTACTTTTGTGTAATTCGTTGAGCTTATCAATAAAAATTTTCTTCGTACAAAAGAAAAACAAAATAGTGTGTATACTAAAATGTAATATGTAGTTTGAATAAATAAAAGTAGCTACTTTTGAATTTTTGATCAGAAAAAAAAGAAAAGAAACTAACTGAAAGCTACTGTACTTGGCCAACAAATACAATAAGAAACTAGACATGTGTTTTTAATTTTTTAATTTTTTAATTTTTTAATTTTTGGACATACCCCTATTTGAAAGTCGAAATTTGAGATACCCATTTGGAAAAAAAATTGAGATACCCCATTTCAAAGCAGAAGAGCTTTACAACCGTAGGTTAATTTTATGGTGGACGGCTAAGATAACACCACATCTTGAAATGGGGGTATCTCAATTTTTTTTTTCAAATGGGGTATCTCAAATTTCGACTTTCAAATTGAGGGGTATCAAGGTATGTCCAAAAATCTCTTTTAATTTTTTTTGGCTAAATAGAATTTTGATTGAACTAGACATTTTACAATCCATTAATCCAATATATTTGTATTTCCATTGATCCAAAATATTTCTATAAATATATATAGGTGTGGGCTTGTCATCAGACAGGTGTCAACAGCAGGGATCCAGGTGGCACTCAAATATGCTTAATAAGCATGACTTATAAAACATAGATGTATAGGTGCTTGTGTATGTATATACACACTTACTTGCATGTGTACAGAACTGAAGAGAAATGAAAATACACGAGCTATCTCCGTCCATTCCATATCTCTCTGTTGTACATACTCGTTTTTAAGTATTATCCTGGTCCATCTATTAAGCTAACCTGAAGTTGCTTTATTTTATCAAACGTTATCAGCGCGAATTTGCTCGGTTATTTAAGTACATAGCTAAGAACTACATATTATTGAGGTGCTATTACACCAAGGTGATACTAGTGTAAGTATTGGGTAAGTATATTTGGTTTTTTGGAATTGGAATTTCTGGAATTTGAAATCATTGGTTCTAACCATTTATCTCTGTAGTGATACTGATATGTTCCATAGTGAACCAGAAGCTCAACATCAAATTTAATTTCTATTTGGGCCTGAAACTCCAAGAACTTGAAGTCTTGTATGATTAGATCAACACCCGAAGTCTGATGATCATATTTTAATTAAGAACCAGAAGTTCTAAATGTTTACATGTTTGGATTACATTGGACCAGAAGTTCTATGATCTCAATTTAGAAGTCGAAATTCTAAACTAGAGATACTATTTTAAAATTCACGATTTTAGAACATGAAGTTCTAATTGAAGAATTTTGAACCTGAAGTTCTTAAAGAGTTTGGAACCTGAAGTTCATTCTCTAAGCAATCCTCATGAACCTGAAGATTCATAAAGGATGTTATTAACCAAATATTTTTCAGCCTGAAGTCTTGATAGAAGCAGAAGTTCCTTAATGAGATTGAACTCTCAAATATTTGATTTTGACTAAGAACCTGAAGTTCTACTTGTTGGTGATCGAGCCTGAAGTCTCATATCCTTGATTAAAACTTGAAGTTCTAATTCATTAGTTGAGAACTGGAAGTTCTAACCTTACCTGGTCAAAGCATCCATACATACAGTATGGATCCCACACATAGCATGCATAATCGTTTTGCAGATGGTAGAGTTGTATGCCTCGTAGACAGTGCCATGACACATACAATTTTACGAGACCGTAGATACTTTTCACAAATGAAATTTGTGAATGCTAATGTGGACACTATTTCTGGTACATCAAGTCTTGTTGAAGGCTCTGGCAGAGCCCATATCATGCTCCCTGGTGGTACCATGTTCAACATTATGGATGCTTTATACTCCACAAAGTCCACAAGAAATTTACTTAGTGTTAAAGACATACGTCTAATGGTTACCACATCGAGACTATGAATTACCATGATATTGAGTATTTATATATAACCTCTCAAGTTTCAGGTAAGAAGCGGGTTGTAGAGAAACTTAAGGCTATCTCTTCGGGGTTGTACTACACAACCATTAAGCCCCTTGAATCTTATGCGGTAATGGGCCAGAAGTTCCATGACCATAAGACATTTATGTTATGGCATGACCGTTTGGGTCACCTTGGGGCTAGTATGATGCGAAGAATTATTGAAAATTCACATGGGCATAGTTTGCAGAACTAGAAGATTCTTGCATCTAATGAATTTGTTTGTACAGCTTGTTCTCAAGGTAAGTTGGTCACAAGGCCATCTCCGACTAAGGTCACTACTGAGTCTCCTACATTCCTATAACGGATTCAAAGAGATATTTGTGGACCCATACACCCACATTGTGGACCATTTAGATATTTTCTTGTGTTAATTGATGCATCTGCACGATGGTCTCACGTGTCTCTGTTGTCTACACGAAATATGGCATTTGCACGACTTCTTGCTCAAATCATTAGATTACAGGCACATTTTCCTGATTACCCTATTAAATCCATCCGCCTTGATGGTGCTGGTGAATTCACATCACAGACCTTTGATGACTATTGCATGTCTATAGGGATTGACATCGAGCATCCAGTTGCTCATGTACATACACAGAATGGATTAACAGAGTTCTTTATCAAACATATTCAGATGATTGCACGCACCATGCTTATGAAATCGAAGTTGCCGGTTTCTGCATGGGGATATTCTATATTGGATGCCGCCGCACTGGTTCGACTTAGACCAAATGCATATAATCAATATTCTCCTTTACAACTTGCTTTTGGTCATCAACCAGATATTTCTCATCTACGAACATTTGGTTGTGCGGTGCAAGTTCCAATTGCGCCACCCCAACGCACAAAAATGGGACCGCAACGTAGATTAAGAATTTATATTGGTTTTAATTCTCCGTCTATTATTAGATACTTGAACCTTTGACAGGTGATGTTTTTACCGCAAGATTTGCGGATTGCCACTTTGATGAGACAGTTTTCCCGTCGTTAGGGGGAGAAAATTCGTCTGTTCCTGGAGAACGACGTGAATTTTGGCTTCCCGCAGAAGCACCTAAATTGACTTGGTATACTCCAACCCTGTCTCATCTTGATCCACGTACTCCTTTGTGTGAAACTGAAGTACAAAGGATCATTCACCTTCAGAAAATTGCTTGGCAATTACCTGATGGTTTTACAAACGCAGCAAAAGTGACAAGGTCACATGTACCAGCTGCTAATGCGCCTGCGCGAATTGAAGTCCCAGAAGGACGATCTGTTTCTGAAGGCGACACGTCTCTGAAAGACAACCCGCGAATTTGGCAGCAAATGAATCGTCTAAAGTACGCCAGAAGCGTGGACGACCTGTTAGGTCAAAAGACTCAAATCCCCGAAAGAGGAAAAGTCAAACAAAACCTCCAGTAAATAGCGCTCCTGGAGAGGCTACAAGGCAAGAAAAACACACTCTCTCTAAACAAATACCTCTTGAAGAGGAAGATGTCCCTGAAGTGGCACAAGCCCCTGAAGTGGCCGTCCATGAAGTGACACAAGCCCCAGATGTGGCCCAGGTACCTGAAAATGATGAAATTTCTGTAAATTATGCATGCACAAGAAAGTTGTGGAATAGAAACATAATTGTCATCGATGACATATTCTCCTTTGCCGTAGTTGCTGAGATTGCAGCAGATGATGATGGTCTTGAACCACATACTGTTGAGGAATATCGACAACGACATGATTGGCTAAAATGGAAGGATGCAATTCAAGCAGAATTAGATTCTCTTGCAAAACGAAATGTGTTTGGACCTGCAGTCCTAACCCCCAAGAATGTTAGCCCTGTAGGTTAGAAATGGGTATTTGCAAGGAAACGCAATGAGAAAAACGAGATTGTGAGATATAAAGCTCGTCTCGTGGCACAAGGTTTCTCGCAGAAACCTGGGATTGATTATGAAGAGACATATTCTCCCGTGATGGATGCAATTACATTTCGGTTTTTAATTAGTCTGGCAGTCTCTGAAAGACTCGACATGCATCTCATGGACGTGGTTACTGCATATCTTTACGGAATGTTGGATACTGATATTTATATGAAAGTCCCTGAAGGATTAAAATTGCCTGAAGCAAAACCACGTAATATGTACTCTATTAAGCTTAAGAGATCATTATATGGATTGAAACAATCCGGGCGTATGTGGTACAATCGCCTCAGTGAGTACCTACTGAAAGAAGGGTACAAGAATGATCCCATTTGCCCATGTATATTCATTAAGAAAGCAAATTTAGGGTTTGCCATCATTGCGGTTTATGTCGATGACATAAATATAATTGGATCTCCTGAAGAGATTGCCAAAGCATCGAACTATTTAAAGAATGAGTTCGAGATGAAAGATCTCGGGAAAACAAAGTATTGTCTCGGCCTGCAGATCGAACATACAACACATGGAATATTTGTCCATTAGTCAACGTATACTGGAAAAGTTTTAAAGCGTTTTAACATGGACAAATGTCGCCCAAGTCGCACTCCAATGGTCGTAAGGTCACTTGATGTGAAACTAGACCCATTTCGTCTTAAAGAGGACAATGAATCTTTAATTGGTCCTGAAGTACCATACTTGAGTGTTGTGGGTGCTATTTTATATTTAGCCCAATGTACTAGACCTGACATTTCATTTGCAGTGAATTTGTTAGCCAGGTTTAGCTCAGCTCCAACCCGACGACATTGGACTGGCTTAAAGGAGATTATGCGTTACCTTCGAGGGACGACATATATGGGCTTATACTATTCCAGAGAACCACCAAATGGCTCCCAACTAAAGGGGTATGCAGATGCTGGATATAGATCTGACCCACACAAAGAAAGATCGCAAACTGGGTATGTATTTACTTATGGTGGTACAACAATTTCTTGGCGATCTTCTAAGCAAACATTGGTTGCTACATCTTCCAACCACTCGGAGATACTTGCACTCCATGAAGCAACTCGTGAGTGTGTATGGTTGAGGCTCTTGATACATCATATCCAATCAACATGCGGACTCCCCTCAGTTACAGAGACACCAACAATGATTTATGAAGACAATGCTGCATGTATTGATCAAATCAGGGAAGGCTACATCAGAAGTGATAGAACAAAACATATTTCTCCAAAATTCTTTTTCTCTCATGAACTCCAGAAGAGTAACGAGATCAATGTCCAGAAGATATGGTCTGATGAGAATCTCGCTGATTTGTTCACTAAGTCACTAGCTCCACCAGCTTTTGAGAAACTGGCGTATGGCATTGGGATGCGCCGAAAGACTAGCTTAGTCTGATCTTCATCAGAGGGAGTTGTCTTCAGGGGGAGCCGCCTGGACTTTAAGCATACTGTACTCTTTTTCCTTAGCTATGGTTTTTCCCACTGGATTTTCCTAGCATGGTTTTAACGAGGCAGTATATAGCGCGTCCAACACCAGTCAAGATATCACCTATTGTACTCTTTTTCCTTCGCTATGGTTTTTCCCACTGGATTTTCCTGGCAAGGTTTTAATGAGGCAATGATCTTGATATGGTGGACATTGTACATCCAAGGGGGAGTGTTGTAAATGAAAGTATGGATGTCCAGTCCAGAGCTCAAAGCCCAAGCCCATTTGCCATCCCTTATCTCTATCTAGGTGTGGGCTTGTCATCAGACAGGTGTCAACAACAGGGATCCAGGTGGCACTCAAATATCTCTATTATAACGCAGAGTTTTGGGCAGCCCGGGCGGGCAGGTCGCGCTGGCGGCTGGGATCGCTCCGTCTTTTTCGGGCAGCGCTTGGGCGGCTGGGATCGCCCCTTTGTCTCCCGGTTTTCCCGTTTGTGTGTCCGCCTACTAACTACATATAGCTGCCCGGCCCTGCCCGTTTTTTGTTTTTTTTCTTCTAACCGACTTCAATTGAATGGGCTTCAATCTTCTTCCTTATCTCCCCTCTCTCTCTCTGGCTTACGAACTCTTCATCAGTCGGTGTTCTCTCCCTAATCTCTTACCCCGCTTTTGCTGCAATTTCCTCCTCAAGTCGGTGTTCTCTCCCTACCTCCCTAATCCTTCTGCTTAATAGTTCTCCCGCTTTGGAATTTATATAGTATGTGCCCTTGATTTCTTTTTTCTATTTGTTCTTTCATAAACCTTGATTGCAAATTGTGTGCGCCCAATTTATGCAACTTTGTTGCTGAGTTTAATAGTTGCTGACTTTATTAAATAGAGACTTAGTTGTATTTAGGCATTTAATTGTAATTGCTGATTTACAATTGTTCCTTTATTTTGATTTCATTGCAGTTGCTCCTCAGTCTCTTCCGCGTCCCTCGCATTCACCTCAGGTTCTTCCCAACTTATTCGTTCCTGTATTTATATATGGTATGCATATATGAGCCTTTAGATTTATCTTTAAGATCTCTGGCCCTTTAGGTTGTTTTTATATATGTTTAGTTTCACATGATTCTGTCTTCCTTTTAATGAACCTTTAGATTTGGTATATATACATTATCTATATATATGAACCTTTAGATTTGGTATATGATATATATACAAGAACCTTTAGATTTGGTCTTGAATATTATTCTTTATTGGATTCACAAATCCCCCCTTCCGGGGAGCACCTCATGGTTTTGCTAATATTATTTGGTTTCCACACGGCATCATACATTTTGCTCCTGCTGTTTCTGAATTAAATTTTCCCCTGTTTTCGTAGTTTCACATATTTGGTTTATATACGACGTCCTCAGCTAGAAGAGCAAGGGAGGCTCTTTCCCGAGTTCCCCCTGTTGTTGCTGCCCCTCTTGCTTCCTCTGCGCTTGGTTCGGAATCTGCTGTCCTTCAGAATCTTCCTAGGTTTGTCTTCTGTACTTTGAGTCCTTCTCAGTTTTTTCCCACCCCGGTTTGGATTTCAGGTTTTTGTTTTGGTTAAGCAGCTTGCAACCTCTACGGTTTCCATCTGCGATTTCGATTCCATCTACCTCAGGTGTTGTGCGGGATGTCCCTTTTTTTATTATGTGTTGTAAGTGTTTTCCTTCCCCATGTTGTTTTCGGTTTTGATAGACCGCATCATCTGTTTTGTTGTTCCTGTATTATTACTTCATTCAGGGTCCCAGTCGCAACTTCTTCCCAGATAATTTCTGATCCGTTCCATTGTATTAATTCTTCTGAACGTCGTTCCCTAGGCCAACGAATTGCAATTTCTCCTCAGATTTTACACCCAACAATTGTGTATTTGCAATTTCTCTTCGGATTCGACAATTTTGCTTTTGCCCAAGGTGAGGCTTATTTGTAATTTGTAATTTGCTATTTACATTTATTCTTCTACTATGAGATACGTTTATTTGTAAATGCTCATTTACAATTATTTCACTACTGTGGTTTCATCATCAAATGAGCTTCCCTTTGTCGTGTGAGTTTTCAATTTACAATTTCCAAGGTCAGTATTCCATTGTCATTTGCTATTTATTGTTTTGTTCTGCTAATTATATATACTCCATTATTCTTCTCTCATGAGTTCACTTTCAAATTTATTTGATTTTCCAAATTCCTCAAAATATTGATATTGTATTTCTCTTTCAAAGTAAGTCCTTCTTCCAAAAAATTTGCCCTTAGTTTGGTAATAATGGTTTGACAAAACTGAAAAGCTTAGCCAGTTATGATTAGTGATAGACGAACGAGAAAAATGTTCGGATAGACAAAAACACCATGTTGTAGTAGGATTTAGTAATTGCTTGCCACACTATTGACCATTGAACTTGATCGTGGACATTTCCTTATTATTGATATAAAATCTCACCATCATTTTATTTAATATTGCAAATATCTGCACGCACAAAGGGAGTGGACTGGACTGGGAGCAATTGAGGTATGTCCTATGTGACTATGTCTCCCTACCCCTGATCGCATACATGTTTTGTATAAAAGCAATGAGGAAAAGAATGAAACTAGATAATAGGTCTGTAACCAGCTACAAGAGTTGCTAGATGCACATTAATTCCTTTTGGTGCAAAATATTATCTCAACTGACAAGAAATGGCTTCTACGAACTGAAGACGAGTTGATCAACAGATAGCTTTTCGTACCCCTGCTCTCTTTAAGGTCAATTCAAGCCCTATTGGTGATGTTTTGGCCCTTCCCCTTATATACTTTTCTCATAGCAAGGTATTTTAATGTGAGTTATATGTCCAAGGCATTTCAGCATTCATTGGCTAGGTATGCATCCCTGGTCATGTCTGCCAAGTCCCTGTCGAAGACATTGTAGTTTCAAGGCTGTGATCTTTGGATTTAGATATGTAGCACAGGTGAGTTCCTGTTGCATTTGCTAAGGCTCAGATAGCTGCTGCCAGAGGCTACAAACTTTTGGCTTGAGTGATTGACGAAGCAACGTCTGCCCACTATAGACTTGCCAAACATTTGTGGGTGTTTAGCTACCAAAACAAATATTGACTAAAAGGTAACATAGATAAACTAATATGATTTAAAATTCATATGCGAACAAAGATTTAGTTTACAAGTGATTACTATGTTCAGGAGTTTGTTCAAAATTGAATTGTTGTCATCTGCTACATATTGTATGAGATACTAATCTAATTTGATTGTCAAATAGGATAATGATTTTCTCTGTGGTCATGATATTCTAAGCTTTTTTAAGAGACCTTCATTTGTAATGTTTTTTTAGCATGATATATACAAGCTGCCAATGGGTATTCCCTTCGCATGAAGCAAATCTTATTTTTCACAGTGAAATCTACCATTTATTTTTATACTTCCTCATTGCTAAATGATTTCTAAATTTTATCGTACAGATATAACTATTATGGAACAACAAACGGAGGTAGACATACATAGACAATTCCGGCGACGAGTTGTGGTATGTACATTCAGGCCACATTTGTGATCTCCTTTTCTATTGGATTTGAAGAAACCAGCCACATAAAAACCTGTTATACTTTTCTTCTATAATAGATGATTATGATGATGCTGCAAATTAACTGTCTCTTTTTCGACATCATCTCCAAATGGGTATCTATCATTGGTGGACTTATTACAATACCAAGTAGATTATGGATATACTTTTTCATTGATTAAATTGTTCATTTGGGGTCTAACCTTGATTATGAGAATTGAGCAACGAATGATTTTTTCAGATAAATGCATCTACAAGAGATGATGGGCTAAACATTAATGATCATGGTCATCAGCTTGAGCATGTTCAACCTATTATTGGTTCTTCTCCGTCCACTTCCATACGCATCTAGGTCATTTAAGGTTCATGTCGTGCAGGTATGTCGAGGTTGTTTTCGGTAGTGGACTCATGCTATGATTTTGAGCACGCGCGTCTTCTTATTTTTGTAAGCAATCTAAACTATTCATGGATGAAGTAATTTGCCATATTGTTAGTTACTTCTCCTACCTAGGTTTAGCAGTCCAAAAATGCTTAATCGACATTTACTTTGACCCGCCTTTGATTTAAAGTATCCAAGACACCTTCCCCTGTGGCTCTCTGTTACCTGCATTTAAGGTTAAGCCATTGTGATCATATTGAGCCCTGTTATTACTTTTTGTTCCTGATTCCTTTTTTTTCCTATACCTATGTAGTACTTTTCTTTCTTTATCTCTTGCAACAGCACACAACACATTGGCAAGGATTGGTTTTTCAAAATGTCATGTTTATTTAGAATATTCCATTCTCCACCATATTTTATTTAAATGTCTGGTGTAGCTCGGTTGGTCGAAACATGTGACTTTTAACCCACAAAGTTGAGGGGTCAAGCCATTCCTCTAGCATTTGCATTTTTTTTTTTTGATAAGTTTTGATTTTTAACATTATGTGCATAATTAGTTGAAGGAACTACAAGGTTGGAGATTTTGCACCCTATCCCCCCCCCCCCCCATCATGTGCCTTGATCATTGAAATATTTACACGTAAATAATATTTAATTTACTTCATTTTTTATCAAACCCAAACGATTAAAGATTTGTAATCTGTGTGTTTAGACTTTAGAGTGCCGATACCGACCTATGCATTATTCTGAATTCTGACTAAAAAGAAAGTTCTATAAACTTATAAAAGTGCATTTCCAGTCAGTGAATTGTAAAAACAGATTTTCGGCAAATTTTTTTTTACCTGGAGTCATTTAAATTGGTCAGTATCAATGCTAGATGTTAACCTTGGTTTAGTTAAAATGAGAATGAGTCCTTCAAATTGAGTGCTGAGACTGAATTTTGTTTGATTACAGATTACAAGATAAATAACTATTCTTCAGGTTAATAAATATTTGCATAGTTATATATACTGTCATCTGCCACATTCACGTAAAAAAATTCAATGTTGGAGTTCAAGCTTTATTGCTTTTAGATAAGATTTCTTACAAAAATCAGGTTTTCAGTTATAGGGTTTTACTGAGCATTGTATTCACAACTTCTTCTCCCTGCTGCAATGAATTCTTTAAAAGGTATGTTGTTTGCTGTTTCCCGATTGATTAGATGAATATTTTATTGCTGTTCATTTTTTATGATGCATGAAACATACATATTCATATAATGGGTTATTGTTGACTATCTAACCATTTTGAATGATTCATCATTGGTTATTGTTGTGGAATGGGACCGTAAATTTTTTTTGGTATAGTTTTCGATTTTTAGAGCACTACATATATGTGATATTCTATTTGTGAAAAATATTTTTTTGACAAATCTCGGGAAAATAATTGGCTCTTTGTGTATACGTATTGGATTTCCATGCCGAACCCATTTGCAGGTGCTATCATACAGATACAGGTTTGGATCAGGCAGCAGGATCATCAGATATTTTTACAAAGGTAATAGATTAAGTTAATTATATGCCTTTCTATTGTTGTTGTTCTTTTTTTGGAGGACGTCAATGAAATATCAACTTATTTATTTGTATTAGGTTGATTTGTATCCACATAATCAAATAAGTCATTTGGTATCAACTCCACCGCTTTCTTGACGATCTTTATCATAAAGAACATGTGGGCAGAAGGAAAGAAGTGATTTTCGACCTCTATCAGTGACAAGATTCTTTCCACAACGTGCTTGAAGAGAACGAGAAGGAACTATTTCATTATCGACTTCAGTCTTCTATTATTCAACTTCAGAGTCTCTCTCTCTTTCTTTTTTTGCGTTTTCTCAATCTCTCACTCTCCTTCTCATGTCCAAACATAGGTTTCCAAATATCTCATCTTGATTTTTAAAAGGATTATATGTGTTTGAATTTTCCATTGTTTGTGTTGTAAACATATGTTTTTTTTCGCAGGATTATGCAACAGAGACACCTTTGATGGATAAATCATCATCATCTGGAGATGGAAAAATATCACCTACTACAATATATCATCCGTCTGTAATTCTGGTAAGGGTTTTTTTCTCCCTTTCTTAACAATATAATGAAGTTTTTGGTAAGAGAAATTTCTTAAATTTATTAAGGTTTTGCTTTTTGATGATTTAGGATCACGAAACTGGAATTTGGTGTCAGCTCGAAGAAAGAGACCTCAAAGGGCATCTGAAACTTAGCTGCGACTTTTAGTCTCTCTTCCCTCTCCTATTAATTTCCAATCATTCCCTCACCAAGGAGGTCCAACAAATATAAAATGGTAGGATTACTTTTATATGTCATATATTTTTCTTTGTTTTTGAAAGTTGGATTGATTACCAATTTCATTTTTTTTAAACTCTCAGATTGATACTATGGTATTTCTGGTATGCCACAGTTAATAGTTTTGTTTCTTCTTCAGGCATACACACATGTTGCATGCTATCAAATGAACTTACAACTTTTATCTTGCTTTGTTTGTAGTTGATTGTTTCAATCCATTAGGTAACAACTATATTTCATGTCCTCCACTGAGTAAGAGGAAAAAAATTCCGCCAAAGGATTTACAACATTTTTCCTTAATGAATTTTTCTTAACTGAGCAGCCAAGTGGAAGAGCACTTGATGGTAAAATTGTAAAAATAGCCAAGACAAATACCACAATTGAAACGTTTGGGCCAGTCCTTCGAAGATGGATTCGCACGTAGTCAATGCTAAAAAGGTACATTCCTGATTGATTTATAATGTTTTAATATATTTTGATTTGTTAGAGTTTTTTTTCCCTGATGCGTGAGAGTCTATTACAAGTTCCAGAAGTTTATTTATATAATAGTTATTCCCCCAATGCTTTAAATTTTAGGCTCAAAACTTACCAATTAATAAGCTTAGCATTATTTTTCAAATTGAAGATTTTAGTGGATCATTGGTGTATAATGTTGTTATGATGTAGTAAAGAACCATTTATTCCAATGAGCAGGACAAGGCAATTATCCTTGATTCTGAATATTTTTTTGGTTTTTCTTAAGGGAACACATATCGTTTCCAACGCCCGATGCTCAAATTTAGGCAACCTATTTCAATTAGGCCTTTTTATCCTTAGTCCATCGACCGGTCTGTATTCTCAAACTCCGAAGGCATCACGTTTACTCAGGAAACGACACATCTATTCTTTCTCACATAATCATTGTTGTAGTAGTATTTGCTATTCATTATTTTTCTATGATTGAACCTATCTTTACAGGACGATGAGTCTTTTGAAGACTACACGCCATTGAGCAAGCAGAGGCACACGGTTTTTACATTACTAAATTGTACCACTTGCCCACAATAATTGATTTAGTAGTCCGATTCGAATCTTGATTCTGTATCAGAAGAGGAGGTCACAACATCTTCTTCCCCAGCCAGAAAAGTGGTCTTCATTCTTAGTTTCATTATTGTTAGGTGTTAACTAACAACAACCATGTCAGCTTATGATATTGTCTGAGACGTTACACCATATCGGTTCCAATAGCTTGGTTTATCTTCATATTACCATATGATGAACTTTGTGATATATTTGGTTTTAGTACTGTGACAAGGAAGAAGAAATACACAGTGGCTGTAGGTTACTAAGTGAATGGCAGAAAGAAGAGATATTAAGGTTGTCCAATGCTGCAGGTACTGATGCTGCATTGCTGCTGATAATGGTTGGAAGATGTTGACGCTGCTGAACTTATTACTGCTTCTAAATTGTGTTTCTTTACCGCCCCGCTACATTTTTAGTCCTGACTGTTAGTTTTCTTTTATGTAACTCAGAATGTATAGGAATGTAAATTTTCTTACCTTGAATATTAATACTATACTTTTTCATAATAACTCTTGCAGAGAAGCATTCCCAGCACTAAATCTCCACTCATACTCACAACATCAGAACTTGATAATCCATTTTTTAGTAATAACAGGTCACATTTGTGCATGCAAAATGCACCATAATTCAATATACAGCTGACATTTGAATAAAACACGGAAATCGGACTTCATATATTCCATAGAAACCGAAAACACTCCTCCCTCTTCTCAGACTTCATATATTCCATAGAAACCGAAAACATTCCTCTCTCCTCTCTGCTTCCTATTTCAAAAGTCCATCGTCTGAGTCCATTTTCATATGTAATCAACTCCCACTATTCCCGCAATAACAATAGATATTAGTTTTTTTATATTCCCATCAACTTATTTCTTTTAGTTCTCTAGCTATATATTTATTTCAATTTCACGTCCACCGTATGACCTCCAACATTCTATATTTACAAATATAATAATCAAATTCGTAATAGACAACTTCATTGCAACATCAATATAGTTGGGAATTAGTTCTATTATATGTACATTACTGCATAACTTCTTCCATATAATATATTCATTCAGACAATTTACAATCCCGCAACAACCCTAGAAGGTCTACCCGCAAGTGCCGAAGGCACGGGTCACCTGCTAGTACTTAATAAGCATGACTTATAAAACCTATATGTATAGGTGCTTGTGTATATATATACACACTTACTTGCATATGTACATAACACAGTAACGAAGAGAAATGAAAATACTCTAGCTATCTCTGTCCATTCCATATCTCTCTGTTGTACATACTCGTTTTTAAGTATTAGCCTTGTCCATCTATTATTGCTTTATTTTATCAAAGTATTTCCATTTGAATTGAAATGGTTAATGACTAATGAGACAATTCATTTTGGCCATAGAAGAAAAGGGAAGAATGAAATGAATCCAGGTAAAAATGGAAATCAAAGCTGGCCATGACAGAAAGTTACATTTCTTACCATGTTGATTTAAGGGTCCCACAATCCCAAATCCCAATGTTAAATCTCTAGATAAAACGAACGGGTCTAATACTCCACTAGCAGTTAAATTTAGAAACTCACAGAAGCACTGAATCATTCCTCACCTAACAAATTTCGCCACCTTCTTCCTTTAAAAAGACCTCTCTGGTCTCAGTTCATTTCAATATCAGTCTTGGATTCTTTCAAACCTTTCGCACATTACGAGAGACGAACGAGCGAGACTGAGAGAGAGAATCAGAGAAAGAAACGAGTCAACTCAACCCACATTTCTAACTCTTAGGTAACATTTCTCTTTCTCTTTCTCTCTCATTTCTTTCTGTATGTTTTATTTTATTGATTGGACGATCGATAAGATCGGAAAGTTAGGGTTTTGTGATTGATCCTGTTTTATTGCCGAAAGTTTTGATTTATTTTGTAAATTTATTTCAAATATTTTCATCTCTTTTTCTTTCTGTTTTCAATTATATTTATTTTTCATTTCTAATCAATAAAATAAGAGCAGGTTTGATTACTGAATCTCTCTGTTTTTTCAATCTAATCGTCATTTCGATTTAGGGTTTTAGATCGAAATAGAAAGATTTTTATCATATTTGTGATTGTTTTCTTTTTATACAGTGTTGATCGATCGATTGTTTCTTGCTTTATTACTATTTATCTGTTTGATAAATCTAATTTATAAGAAGATTATGAATTAGATTATGAAGTTTATACATAGTTTCATTCTATTTTATGTGGATTATTAGGGTTTTGATTGATCAATAATTTCTTTCAATATGGTTACGAGAATCAGTTAGTGTTGGTGGGCCCATGGGATAAAGAATTGCGAAATGTGAAATTCTCCTGAGATCTGTTTAATATTCATCACTTTGTTTTGTTTTCTATACTTTCTTTGACATGGTTCACTATAATTTAGAATTTTAATCTCATGTACAATAGTTGTATTTTAATGGTTTGTTTAGTGTGAAAAGCTCTGTTTTGTCTTTCACTTTTAGCTCGCTTGGGCTCTTTTTATTGAGATCTGTTGGGAATTGCTGCTACTTTTTTTTATATATATATTTGATAGGCAAGCCTGTTTTTTAACGAGATCAGTAACTCAAAGATGCACTGCCTGGGATCGAACTCCAGACCTCTGCTGCTACCTTATTACTCATCTTGTTTAATGGATGTTTTGGTGAATGGCTATGGATTCATTGTTTCGAATTTATATTATGAGAAATGATAATAAAAGAGAGAAGGAATGAGCAAGTTATTTTGGGAAATTTTTTGTTTTTGTGTTAGCTCATGTTTCTTCTCTTCTTCATATACATTGTAGCCAGACCCTGGTCTAGGTTATAAAAATGGTGTGGGTGTTGGGAATCCCAACTTGGAATAACCTTTTTATTGAGATCTGTTGGGAATTGCTGCTACCTTGTTACCCGTCTTGTTTAATGGATGTTTTGGTGGATGGCCATGGATTCCTTGTTTAGAATTTATATTATGAGAAATGATGAAGGCATGGGCAAGTTATCTTGGGAAAAGTTCTGTTTCGTGTTAGCTCGTCGTGTTTTCTCTCTTCTTCATTATGCATACTAGCCAAACCCTGGTCTAGGTTATAAAAATGGTGTGGGTGTTGGGAATCCCAACATGGAATAACGTCTTTGTGTATCGGTGTTTATTGATGTCTTTTCACATTTCTCTAATCTCTTGTGTGTGGTTTAATTCTTGATATTTGCGTGAGGTAACTGTTTTTCCTGACACAATTGTTTGTTTGTAGGGCTCTTAAAGTTAGACGCAATGGCTGAACAATCTCACCCTCCTAGTGTTATTCAAAAGGTAACTGGTCAGCTCCATCTTGGTTCACAAGGACTGCAGGCCCGCAATGGTGGCTTCACTAGGCCTTCTATGTATCAGTCGCACTTTGCCTATGGGAATTATGCCAATGCTGGACTGAAGTATCCTTTGAGTAGGGTATGCCAAGGTAGTCAGGATCTTCCAATGGTTAACTATGCTGCCCAGCCAGTGTTTGTCCAAGCACCTGCAGAGAAAGGCTTTGCCGGCTTTGCTATTGATTTCCTTATGGGTGGTGTTTCTGCTGCGGTATCCAAAACAGCTGCTGCTCCCATTGAGCGTGTCAAGCTCTTGATCCAAAATCAGGATGAGATGATCAAGACTGGCAGACTCTCTCAACCTTACAAGGGAATTGGAGAGTGTTTCAGTCGAACAATGAAGGACGAAGGGGTGATGGCACTCTGGAGAGGAAATACTGCCAATGTGATTCGTTACTTCCCTACACAGGTCGGTTATCTGTGATCTCTTAAAAGCATTCTATTTGAAATTTGTTCTCATTCAATTAGTATTAGTCTTACTAACTTTACTGCATTCTCAATCATTTGCTAGGCCTTGAACTTTGCATTCAAGGATTATTTCAAAAGGCTCTTCAATTTTAAGAAAGATAGAGATGGATACTGGAAATGGTTTGCTGGCAACTTGGCATCCGGAGGTGCTGCTGGTGCATCTTCTTTGCTCTTTGTCTATTCTCTTGATTATGCTAGAACTCGTCTGGCGAATGATGCTAAGGCTGCGAAGAAGGGAGGTGAGAGACAATTTAATGGATTGGTTGATGTCTATAAAAAGACACTAAAGACAGATGGCATTGCTGGTCTCTACCGTGGATTCAACATCTCATGTGTTGGCATTATCGTTTATCGAGGACTCTACTTCGGAATGTATGATTCTCTAAAGCCAGTGCTTCTGACTGGAAATCTGCAGGTTTGTATGAAAAACTTGATTCTGTTGACTTAGATTTTTGCCGTTTTGATATCTGTGTCTGATTGGTTGTTTGCGCCATATTGGGATTGGGTGTATTTTCCTGAAACACCCTTCGTTTTTATACAAACATATAAGCTGTCTTGATTCCATTGTTGCCAATAGAAATTGCTGGTACCAAAACTGCTCTGGTATAGAGACAGTGATCATATTTCTATCGGAGAAAATTTGCATATGCTGGATGCCTTGAGTTTAGCACACACATCCTTGTAAATGAAGTAGTGAAATGTTTTCGACCGTTGACTCATTTAAGTTTATACATTTGTTTTGATGATTTCAGGATAGCTTCTTTGCAAGTTTTGGCTTGGGTTGGTTGATCACAAATGGTGCTGGACTTGCATCCTACCCTATTGACACTGTTCGCAGAAGAATGATGATGACATCTGGTGAAGCTGTTAAGTATAAGAGTTCGCTCGATGCTTTCTCCCAGATATTGAAAAATGAGGGTGCCAAATCTTTGTTCAAGGGTGCTGGCGCCAACATTCTACGTGCAGTTGCTGGTGCTGGTGTGCTTGCTGGTTACGACAAGTTACAGGTGATCGTGTTGGGCAAGAAGTATGGATCTGGCGGTGCCTAAGTGATGTTGTATCTTGATGGTGATGAAATCTTTAGTTCTACAGTTGGATTTTGTCAGTAGGCTATTATTCACTGGGAAGAAATAATATAGGTTCGGAGGGAGTTTCTCCCAAATATTTTTTTGATTGTATCTGAGAGGGTAAAACCGAATTGTTGGGCTGGTCGCCCAGTGCTGGCTTCACATTCATTTGAATTTATGGTGCAGGTATTATTGAACTTATGGTATCTATAGTCTTGCTTTTTGATATCATCTGGCTGGTTATTATTTTAGTTTTAGTTAAGCTCCTGTTGTGCAATGGCACATGGTTCGCACTCGGACTAAGGTCCACTTTCTTGTGCCACGGCACATGGTTCACATTCAGACTAAGTTCGCTTTTTAATGAGGACAGATGATTCGAAACCATTTGTGTAGTTGACTAACTTGACTTTACTGGTTTACCACCAACGACTAGTCTAACCTTGGTATTGGTTTGGTGTTAAAATGTGACAGACCTTTATTAGTTGTTTGGTTTTGGTTGTAGCCATTAACACCAAGATTTCTGATAATGATTTTTCTATAAAACAGTGAACCTGAATCATCCTCATCCACGTGCTCGACATGTACAAGAAGAAAAAGGAGTGGGAATTGAGTGATCCCTTGCTTAGAAGCTAGGCTAACTTTCACGGGTATCTTCTATATAATATACAAACTCGAGCTTTTTAAACTTTATATGAATGTGATTTAGGTAGGTCTGCTCATCTTACACACCAAAAAGAAAGCAAAATTAGTGTATAGTAGTTGCTTTTATCTTGCTTTGTCATTTATTATGAGTTTGTTTGAGTTGAGTAACAAAGGTGCAGTCAAATTATACTCCAACCAAACCCAAAGCAAAATTGGCTCTCCTTGCAATCCATTAGTAGATAAGATGATAACAGAGCACTTTTATTGATTTGGGGGGGCCAACCGGCCAACTTCCAACAAATCTCAACCGACAGTACTTGATTTTTTTCGAATTTAGGTCAGAGTGGCTGACCAGTTGGAGAGTTATGAGGTTCCCAAGTTTCCAACGACAAGACAACAGACAACTAGTTGATCATAATTCATCATCTCTTGGACACCATTATAGCCTAATCGCGTGTAACTCACAAATGCAAGGCAAGCACAATTGTTTGCTGTGAGTGGTGAACTAGTGATGTAACATACGATTTTGGCAGTATGGCGTCCAAATGATATTCTAATCCAAAATTTAATAAAACACCTCACATTGATTCCAAATTTATGGCTAATGACATAATTTAATCTGAGTGTATCATGGTTTTAAGATTCGGTCGAGTTTTGTTTGAATCGACCGAGTCAAATTGGGATCAGAGGTAATTGGGTGAAAAATTCTTTGTTGACTTGGATCAACACAGAATCGGTGTTACAACAGGTTGAATCGACCGATTTTTGTATAGAATCAGAAAACTCGCCGAGTCAAACTAATAATTTCAAAAAAATTACTATTTTTTTACATAAAAAATATTAAGAACTAATATTAAATTAATTTTTAATATATTTTAATATTAAAATTAATATTTAGTTTAACAAAAAATTGGTCGATTTTTGGTTGACTCAGTGAGTAGAACCGGGATCGCTCTACTCCGATTCAACTGAAAAAATCGGTTCTTAAAACCATGGAGTGTATTAACTCAAAGTATTTTTCTAATTGGCAAGTTGAAAATGTATATTTGACACACATACAACATCAAGTAATCAACCAAAACCTGATAATTTACAGTTAGTATCTTTTTAGACTCTAGACAAGTAGACAGGACCAGCTGATGCATATGGTTTGAAAGTTGCACAGTGCAACTCTTTAAAGGAGCTGCTATACTGGTCAGGTGGTCCTTGGCAATTGGCATGGCGCATTCCTTTTGCATAAAGAAAGCATAAATACGTCAGAACTCAGAACAAGTGTGTGAGTGAATGAGAAAGATAAGCGAGAGACGGCAAAGACACGAACCCATCTCTCTCTCTCTCTCTCTCTCTCTCTCTCTCTCACGAACCCATCTCTCTCTCTCTCTCTCTCTCTCTCTCTCTCTCTCTCTCTGTGGTTTTATTATTACATTACATGCTCAGTTTCAGAAACTATAAACTCATTCCTATCAGAAACTGAAACTCTCATTCAATGAAACCAAATGCCGTTACTTCAATCCTCACTCATTCATTCTTAACTTTCAACAACTTCTTCACCTTCAATTCTTCTTCTTCTTCTCTAACTCTCTTTCTCAATTGTTCTGATCTCTTCTTCATTTCAATTGATTGATCGAATTAAACTTCCTTTTCTTCTTAGTAATTTTTATCAATGAATTGAACAAGTCTGTGATTGAATCATCAATGTTTATTATTACACTTGAAGCTTCAATGAGATCTGTTGTTGAAATGTTGTTGTTGAATGAGCTTTCTAATGGCTATTGCTTTCTCTGTTGAATCTATAGTGTTAAAAAACCAGGTATATCTTCTTAGTTCTAAAAATAAATTTTCAAATATTTCTTTGCAATTTGCCAATTTGTATTAAATATTAATCGAGAGGTGATCAATGCAGGTTTAGTTTCTAATCTGTAAGATTTCTTTTATTAAGTTTTGATTTCTTGATTTCAATGGAATTATAAATTCTAGCTTGTTTTAAATATCTTTGAAGGATTTTGGTTATAATTATTGGTTTTGTTCTTTCACGCCTAGTTTCAACAGATCTTCTGAAATTATGTTAAATGAGATTTTTGATGCCTTAGAATATAATTCTCGAATAAAAAACTTTGTTTCTCTTATTCTTTGGGAAAACTTTTGTTAATCTATGGAAGATCAATGCAGGATAGTTCATATGGTTGTTACTGGCTTAGCCAATTGAAGTGAGAATCGAGCTGACTTTTTTAGAACAGAATGACAAGAAATGTAGAGAGATATGTTGTTTCTCAACTGATGTGTTATGTATTATGGATAAACTTTGAAACTTTAAGATGAGTGGAAAGATGATCCAGTATATTTTTATATTGCACTATTTAATTTGGAATGAGAATAGTAACTGCTATGAATCAGGACAAGAAAATTTTGGACAAAGCGCAAGATTTTGACTAGTAGTTTTTAATTTTTTATTAATGTTCACATCGGTTGAATTTGGAATCCACTTTTTGTAATGATAATTATTGTTCAGATCACAAACTTTGGTTTTATTGATTTGTTCTTCAGGGAGTTGATAAAGATTTATCTCTTGTGTAGGTACTCAACAATGAACGGAAATCGACAGGTGGAGCTGCATTACATAAATACAGGATTTCCTTATACTGTTACCGAGAGTTTCATGAACTTGTTTGAAGGTCTTACTTATGGACATACAGATGGCCCTTTCTCTGCGACAATTGATGAGTTTGAGGTAAGGATTTAGCTGTTGTATGCCTTTGTATGATTAAGGTCTTACATTAATACCATTTGACTAATTCTTTCAGGTCTGTCTATATGATTTTTGCTTGTATTGTTTTAGCTTTCTTCTTTATCTTGTTCTTATCCAGCAAGCATAATCATTGTGTCCATTGATATACTCTGGACTTTGTGATAAAATTTTCTATAATGACTGCAGGAAAATGCGTATTGGCCAACGCATACAGCTTCTCAAAAATATGCGCCATGGGGTACTGCCTACTATGGTCGAGTTCATGCTTATGATGTTGATGACCATCTTCCAAGAATGGATGGAAGCAGGAGACATGGTGAGAACTCTTCAACGGTGAACAGAGAGCCAACGCACCTGAATGTTCATGGGGAAAGTTCCAGCACACCTACAGCTGACAACCCAGAGGAATGTAAGTATAAAAGCTGATTTGAGTTATTGTACAAGCTGCACTACAAATCTCAAGGCTCTTTCGGATAACAATAAGACTAGATTGTGTTAAACAACTATTTCTTCTCTTCTGACTATCTCTGTATATCATGTTATTTTTCCTCATCTTTTATATCTTTGATATCCACATGACATATCTTACTGCTTCTCCAAAATGAAATACTATTTTTGAAAGGAGAATATTGATTATTCTCTTTCAAAATTTTCAGGCATTCGAAGTTATCACAATGGGAGTAGTTCTCAGGTACAAAACTTATCTAACCTTTACTTCAAAACAATTGTCTGTACATACAAGTGATCACTATCTATATTACAGGGAGGCAGAGACATGTACACTTGTCATAGCCAAGTCATAAATAAATTATATATACGGAGTGTGGACATTTATCTTTAACCACTGAGTACTTTAGGCAGTTACCTAGTTGTACATTTTTATAGTGTGCTGCTGAAGGATTAAGGAGGGTAATTTGCGGACACTCAGGTAGGCAGGGATACTAGCTTACTACAAGATAGTGCGTTTGACACCATCAATTACGAGTTTGAGAATGACAAAAGACTATTATGACTTCATTGATTTTATAATTAAGTTTTGCAGCAATGGAATTTACAGAAGTGAATCCATCTTCATCCTTTTCTGACGCTGCATATTATGTAAGCTGAATGTTTAGGTTCTAAGCATAGTGAAATTCTAAGAGCTTTGTGTCCATGGGGAATCAAAATCTAATCTTGAAACATATGTATTCTTAACAAATTTGTAGTTTGAGAATCCAGAGCATTACACATGTTAATGAGGTCTTGGGTCTGATCTTTATTGCTTCATATGATGTAGTTAAAAGCTCTTCAATGTTTTCGTATCTGAAGATAACATATCGTTTCTGTGTGAATTGCAGGTTCTTTGGCAGGACAATGTTGACCCAGACAATATGACATATGAGGTATACACATGGTTTTCTTTATTGGTCTTGTTAGTAACCAAGTGCCTAATCTATTTGGCATCTAACCTGTCTTAAAATATGATGAGCTAGTTATTATATGTCTAAGCTACTAAAAAGCCAAAACATGAAGATAACTTGCAGCCTTATTTACATCATATGAAAACTATGAGAACATTTTCTTTATGGCAAGGAATTTAATTATGAAGGGTTATTAAATCTTAATAGAATCATACTCTGAATCACATGGGTTAAGATCCAAGATTAGCATTAAGTTCAACAAAATCAAAGTCTTCACATTTTCTTCGCAGACTTTGATTTTGTAACTCATGAACTGCATTTGAATTTCAACATCCAAAAGCTTATTGAATCAAATGGTCGTGATTCTTGCTTTTTCATTTCTATCATTCTGAATACCTCCTCAAAGTTAATGTTTCTAACCAAGTTTCTTATCTACAGGAATTACTTGATTTGGGAGAGGCAGTTGGATCTCACAGTCGAGGTCTTTCGAAAGAACTCATTGAACTGCTTCCAGTATCAAAGTACAAGAGTGGCTCCTTCTTTTGGAGAATAAGATCCAGAACTGAAAGGTAGCACTTCTTCCAGTGTTTACTGTTTAGTACAATATATGTTTCGTGTTACCTTCTGTTGTAGCATGTAATTTATGTACTGGAAAAGGGTGGTTTGGTTTTGTTTTTTCTTCATGATATCTTGCATTACTGTTTTGTAATTACAATTCTGCAAGTAGAGTTTTAACGAGGTTAGCTAACAGGTGTGTGATTTGCCAAATGAAATATAAAAGAGGGGAACGTCAAATTACTCTACCTTGCAAACATGTCTATCACACTGATTGTGGAACGAAATGGTTAAGCATCAACAAGGTGAGCTGATAAAATCCTATTCTCCTTACTTAATATACAAGACTATACCACCTGCTTTGTTCACGGATGAACATGTATTTTCTTTCTCAGGCTTGTCCAATATGCTACACCGAGGTATTTGGTGAATCTTCTAAGAAGTAAAACCCAGTGACCAAGAAAGGAATGTTTTTCGATCTGTTTCAGATGCTTCAAACCATGCTTACTCTGCACTCTTTAGAAGTGATTTTGTTTTTGTTTTTTCTCCCCCATATGGGATAGATTAGAGCTTTATTAGGGTCATATCTTCTTCTTAGCGTGGAATAGTCATCTAGGATAGGATAGTGTAAATGACTGTACTGAACTGCTGAGACAGGATCTCTGCTTGGGATTAGCTGAAATGTTGCAGTTAAGTGTGTTCTTCCTCTTCAATCTAAATTCTCATACAGCTTTACTAATAGGACCTCTGAATATAATTTGTTAAAGTGTGGAACAGATCATTTTTAATTGAGTACCACTAAAAGATTAATGATCATGGACTTAAAGCTGGCAATAGAAAGAACGAAACAGTTTTATTGCAACTGCATTAGGAAGAGGACAAAGATTTACTTGATTTATTATCTCAAAATCTCAATATGGGTCCTTTTAATACATGATTCCGTTCCTTGGCAAGGTCTCAAAGTAAATATACCCCTTAAAAATGTCTATAACTGCAGAGATGATTTAGTATAAGTAGGGATTTTTATGTTGCTTTAGCTAATAAATTGCCGCTCGATTTTGAATTGGTCTTCAAAGTTCAAACAAATTGCTTTGCTTGATGGTCATAACACACACAGCAGATCCTTTAAGGTCATAAAGAAAAGGTTCTAACTTAGGTGCCAATTAAGTTGATGATCACCAGATGTATCTACTGATGGTGGATGAATCATGAATGAATGAGTTATTAGCAAAATTTCCAAGAGTCTAAAGGTTGGAGATCATTAACTTTCATCTGATTGAGTTTGCTATCTAAAAAGAACTCGCAACAATTTGTATACCACTAGTCCACAACATATTCATTTTATCAATAAAAAACATTTTTCACCAAAAGAAAAACCAATAACATCATATAGATATTCAGAAATTTTCAGAAATTTCAATCAAGAATCATCAATAAAAATCATTTTTAACATCATATATGTTTACTCTATTCATAAATTTTCAGAAATTTCAATCATGATAGAATCATAATCAGATCACAAGAATTTTTATCTTAAAAAGGCTCAAGGGTGAAGGGTCCCGCTTTAAATAATATAAAGTAAATACAATAAGAATCTCCAACGGTCGAAAAACTCGATCGACACCATAATCTAATACCATTAGTCCATTACCATACCCCAAAGTCCCCAACGTTACAATATTTCCTGCACAACAACAAACAACAAACAACAAACAAAGAAGAATCACTGTTCTTCCTCATCTCTCTTCTTACTTACATGATCTTCAACTTCTTCAGAACTTTTTCTTTTAACTTTTCTTGTTCTGTTTCCAATTGACTTTCTTTCTTTTTCTTTGTAGATATTCTTCTTCTTCTTCTTCACAAGTAATGGAACCAGCCAACATTGATTGGAACAACATTGAATCAATATTTGTTGTCGACGAGTTATACGAGAATATTAATGCTCCTAAATGGGTAGATTTCTCTGCTCCAGATGATTATGTTGATGATGAAGCTTGGTTTTGTAAACCTGGTAATCAATTTAGAATGATTTCAATTTCAATTTCAGCAATTTTCTTGAAATTTCAGATAAAAATGTGATTTTTATATTTGTTATTAGAGTGTCGGCATCCAAAGACTGTTGAAGATTTTCGCAAATCTTCTTTTGTTTCTAAGGTAAGTAAATCTTAAACTGAAAATTAAAGCTATTTTTAGTAATTTTTGTTTAATTAATCTGATGACATGCATTTTCTTGTTTAATGGTTTTATTTATCAGGTGAAACATTTCAGATCACAAACACTATCAAGTCTTTCTGAAAATTTCCCATTACGAGATCGAAATCTAAGGTATGATTTGAATGAAATCAAGAATCTTGGTTAATGGGGTTTTGAGTTTTGTTGGTAATTCAATTCATATGTTTTGGTTGTTGTTGTTGCAGAGATGAAAATATGAAGAACAGAAAATGGAACAAATCGAAAACTTTTAATTCCTCTTCAGATAGATTACAAGAAGATCAAGAGAATGAGAACCCCAACAACTCTGAAACAACTCCTTCAAAGACAGAGAAAAGAAAACCTTTTGAAGAAAGGAAATCTCCCAAGTTAAAGAGTATTCCTTCTTCTAGTAATTTGTTTGCTGGAAGAGATATCTTAAACCAGATAACAGATTTCTGTAGTGAATTGAAGAAAATGGTTTTGAAATCGAAAGAGGAAAGCGAGATCTCGAAGAAATTGAGTACAAAGAGTGATGAAACCAAGTCACTATTAGAGAAGGAAAGTTCTGGAAATGTGCTGAAGGAAATAGATAGAGAAAATAAGCCATTGCTTGAGGTGAAGAAAGGGATATCTGAAACAGTTGACATGAGCAATGAGAAGAAGCCGAGAAAACTGTAAGTGTCATCTGATCATACTTGTGTTGATTATATCTTGGTGTATACGAACTTTGGAGCTTAGTACAGGAAGCGATTTCGAGCTAACAGGCTCCTCAATGTATTTTACGGCTTTCTGTACGATTTCGAGCTAACAGGCTCCTCAATGTATTTTACGGCTTTCTGTACTATGCCTTGGAACGAAATAAATCATTTCGATCAAACAATGTGTTACAAATAGGGATTGCTACACTTTTTTGTACATGTACATACTGTATTGATTTTCGATTACATGTTATCTCTAGGATTTGGTCTAACTGTTTAGTTTCTATGATAGGAAAAGGAATGAGAAGGAGAACAGTCCAATCACTATGGATGTGAAGATGATTAAGCATGCTCAAGAGGAGAAGCTGTTGCAAGTTCGAACAAACCCTCCTTCTCCTCAATGCTTTTCTGCCTATCGCGAGCCTCTCCGAAGAGCCAAACCAACTACACCTCTTAAGCCTTCCAAGACCATCCGCGCAATGGTAAGCTATCACCTTTATCACTTGCTAATCGTTATTTATATGTATGTTATATCAATACGTAGGGTGTTAGATTGCAGGAGGTATATTGTGTTCGGTTCCCTGACACCCGAATTTATTGCACAAACCAACAACCGAAATGAATACTGCTAATTTTATTTTATTTTCCGTGCAATTAGAAAGATCCATATAAAAAATATATTCGACTGATTGTTAATTATCGGTTTCATTTGATAATTGGGATCTACAGGATAAAGGTGTTCTTCAGGAAGTGGAGCAAAACAACCGAGTGGACAGAGAACCACCATCGACTCCTCAAAACATATCTGTAGACAAAGCAACTCCTCAGAACATATCTGTAGCTGGTAAAGAAGCAAGAACGATGGAGATGTTTTGGATATTAAAGCCCTGTCTAGCTAAATGAAACTACACAGAGAAATTAAGATTCCTATTCTTTTGGTCTACTTTTTATTCTTTCATTTTTATTGATTTTTTGAGACCCCATTTGGTCTTGTATACCTCGGTGTATTTGAATAAGAAATAGTTGTTTTTTCTTTGTTGTGCAAGATACAACTGTGCAAAAGTAATAAAAAGAGTAATTATTTGTCTGTCAAATGATGTGCATAATCCTTAGTCCAAAGTCCGAACTACTCTTGTAGACTGTTGAAGATAATGTTAGAAGGGGACAGTAGTAGGGAACGAGGGAACTCCTACAATGAAATGCATATATCATCAGTCTGAAATGATGTGCATATTCTCTGCATCTAAATTACTAGTGAGACCCGAAGTTGAATAGTCTCAGAAGGGGACTGGGAGTAGCAGTCTAGCAGGGGAACCTGTGACCAATAGCAAATTTTCAGGTGTAACAGCTTAATGTGCCATAGTTGTCCGAGGACACTATTTACTCTTAGAAAGTCTACTACGATGCAGAAATAATTTCAGAAGGGAACTAGGAGTATTGGGGAACCAGAGACAACCTGCAATATCCCCGTCCATAGCACTTACCAGAGTTGCAAACACAACGAACATCTATATGGGGCTACAAGTTCCTTATGTCTTAATCAGATGAATAGAATAGGGAATATGAAACTCACTTAAGTATATTTCTCAATGAGACTAAATGTACCAAATATGTGGAATAAATGCTTCTAATAATACAATAAATGCAGAGAAATTGAAATTTTAAGAACTCAAAAAGTACTATTTCTTGATTAATAAGAAAGGGAGTTACAGATCAAATCAAATTGATGTTGTCATCAGCATTCATGGATAGAGCATAGATTTTTGCAAATATAACAAGTATACTATATCGAGGAAACACTACAAAAGAATGACATACCATCCCCAAGAAAACAGTATCTAAAGTGAATTTGGAACCATGTCGACAGATTGCTTGTGGCTCTTAAACTTTTTCATGCCCAACTATAACTGCCTCAAGGAAGCCACCACCAGCACAAAGGATGATATTTTGAACAAGAAATGAAACCAAAAAGTGACAAATAAACTCTACTTCTAAAAGGTAAAGAGTACATCTTTCAGGAGTTCTCTGACCTTCTAGAACAAACTACACAGGTGAAAATCCTAAAATCCAAGGCATAAAAGGAAATGCTAGCTTACATAGGATGGATCTGCGAAACTGTTTGGAAGTCAGACATCGTTAGATACCAATTATAGCTTCTTCTCAAGATGGTGATAGGAGATGGCTCCCTTATGATCCTCTATCCCACTTCCACTAACTGTCCTCTCCCTTTTCAGACAGATTTATTAAGAAATCCAACCAAGTGAACTAGAATTCCCATAGTTAGTGTCCTATAAGGTGTCTCACGCATTAGAATTTCCTGTCTCATCAAGTGGTCTCCACTCTCAAATTCAACTGTTTCTGTTTGCAGTCAACACAAACACTGAAGAGCTTCTCTAGACATCACTAATCCTCAACTTCCAACCCACTAAAATTCCAGAAATGCATTCTCTATCACTTTCACCAAAGTAACATGCATTTCTAACAAGAAATCTTTCATGACTATATCACATAAACACTAGCAGAATATTAACTTTATTGAAAAAGGCGATCCTACACTCCAGGGACAAAATATTCTCTTCCAAGATAAAAGTTTATTTTCATTACTCGAAAGACTTTTATCATAAGGTCTGTATCTCCAATCATGGAGAATACTAATGTGAGAAGTCTTTCAAAAATGTATCTCCAATCAAATGTCGTTGACTCATCGCATATAACACTGAGAAATCATGATCGTGTTCTTCAAGTAATAAATAACAAACAATAGTCGAATGGGACTATCCCTCAATGTTGTTCCAATCTATCTGGCATTTGCCAAGAGACACCTTAATGGGATGGTAATCCTAAATTAGTCTACTATACAAAAAGAAGAACACACCTATCATTTATCTTGTATATTGTATATAATACTCGCAAAAGGCACAATCACCACAATCACCCTCCACACAATGACAATATCTTCTCCAACTAGACTTTAACCACAAAGGCTGCTTAACAAACGTAGACCATATATATACTTAGGCCGATGACAGAAATAACAGAACTGTTTGCCTCATTCACACATCATAAATATAAAACAAACGAGTGTATACTTCTAGCTTAGGTCCTTTTACAATTTCCAACATTTTATCTCTAACTGAAGAAATAGGAAGCTACGTGAAAGTATTTGAGCTAATAAGAGATGTCAAATAACATTCGTGGAGAATCATACAAGTATGAGATAAAATCTATTTTCCCACTCCATGCTACTAATTAAATTACTTAAACAATAATTAAAACTTTAACATTAATCATCCACAACAGATCCCAAAGACTAATCAAAAACTTTACCGACAGTAATAACAACATTATTTGCCTCATTCGCACATTGTTTGCCTCACATCGTAAATATGATATAGATGGGTGTATGATTCTAGCTTAGGTCCTTTTACACTTCCCAACATTTTATCTCGATCTGAAGCAATGGGAAGGGACACGAAAGTCTATCACATTAAAGAGGTCCAATAACATCCACAGAAGCATACAAAAACATGAGCAAGGATCTATTTTCCTACTCCAAGCTACTAATCCCATTACAGAAACCATAATAAGAACATTAACATTAATCATCCACAACATCAAAAGTTGAATTTTTTTTAACCAAATTCAACAGGTGTGATCTTATTAAACTACATAATTCTCAAACATTATCAACAGAAATTCATAATTCCCCAAAATGTCTCAAAATTAAAACAAACACAAACATAAAAAATTGGAAAAGATGGGTAAGTACCCATTACCCAAATTGTGGATCAAGCAGATTCTTCAGCAGTAGTGAAATCAGCATTAGAAAGAGCAATATTTTTCTGAGCATCAAGACGTTCTAGGGCTTTTTGATGTGCCCAAGTTTCAATAGTGAAATCAGGTTTAGCATTAAGACCAACACCAAGAATAACAATTGTTAAAAAACTAGTAACATAACATGGTAATTCCCAATCTTCCCATTTCCTTGATTGACCTGGTGGTGGTGGTGTTCGATTGAATAGATATCCATTTGGTTTCTCTTGATGACCTTCACTTGACCATCGACTTTCTCCACCTCCTCCTCCTCTAACCCGAATTGTTGATTTCAATCTGTTTCGAAGCATTCCTGATGCTGCAGCTATGGCTTTCGATGTAGACATTTTTTTTTTTCTTCACAGTGGTGAGAGAGAGAGAAACGAAGGAGAGTGGTTTTCTCACTTTTCTGGAGTGACGTTGCAAGTGTCTTCTCTATACTTACAGACCCCCATTGGGCTTTATATTGGGCTCTGTTTTGGGCTAATGAGGATCCATGTGTCTTTATTTGCCCGCGAAAATGAAAAAGGGGAAAAACTTCGAAAGTTGAACTTGAAAAACTTGTTGAGGAAGAGAGAGAGATAGAGATCAGTTTGATTCATCGAGAGCTGCAATTTGCTGAAGTGAAGAGAGAATCTGACTGTATATTTCGATTCGGCCTTCAAATCTGATGAAATTAGGGCTTTTTGAGGTAACGATTTAAGTTCATTTCGATTTCATTTTAGTTCTTATTCTTAGATCTGATGTAATCTGGCATTTGGATACAATGTTTCGATTGATTTTCGAATTGCTGTTTTGTTTAATTGGATAAACAGTTTGAATTTCTAAATTACATCTGGAATTTGATTTTTGTAAGTAATTCAGTGTTTATTATAGAGATTTCGATGTACTCTTTCAAATTAGGGTTTAAAGTTAGGTTTTTCGAAGCTAATATGTACAAAAACGATTTCATTGTGCTTTTATTGAATTGTTATGTTGGATATTGTAGTTATGTTTATCACCATCAAACTGATTTACATTTAAGGTAAAATGAAGTACAATTAAAATGTTGTTACGGCTGTGTCCATTTCCCCCCTCTTCTTTTCCACTTTACAAGAGGAATAATGAACCTTTCAATGAACCCTACCATTGCGTTAGTAAATTTGATTTGAGAAAACCACCAGCTAGCTGAAATTGCCCACTTTGAAAAAGCAGCTAAGTTGAAGTTATTTCTATTTGTAAAGAAAGGACCCAGACTTGGTAAAGGCCTTATTCGGTTCTCTCATATAATATTAGCTAACAGATGTCAGTGGGAATTGGTTTACTTATCAGTTCGAAATTTTGACTTGTTTTACTCCTTCTCGCGTAGATAACCTTCACATGAACAACAGTGTTTATGAAATTCCAACACATAATAATTGCTATAAAGAGGCCAGAGTTCTTCAGCTCAGATCAATTAAAAGAATTTATCTCCTTGCTTTGGAAGAATTTTAATTGTTAATCCCTACTGCAATGCTTGAGGTTTCCTAATGTATCAAAATAACAGAAGTTCCAATGATCCACCTTTTTTCTATTAAAAATAATGTTGTGATATAATGTTGTCACGGGCGGTGCCAAGGCGAGAAAGACGGAATATTAGCATTACCACGCCTCGCCTACACTAACCACGCGCCATTTTCGCTTTTGGCCTCTGGGCGCGCCCAGGCAGGTCGCCTTTTGTAAGGTGGGAACTAAAAAGGCGGCAAAGGCGTTCTGTTTCTGGATTGTTAGAAATTGGGCCCATTTTAGAAGAAGCTAACTCTTCAAAGCTTAGCTAACTCTTCAAAGCTTATTGAAGAAGCTAACTCTTCAAAGCTTATTCAACAAGCTTCAAGGTGTCTTCCTTCTTAATTCTTTAAGCAAGCTACTCCACCCTTCATCCACACAGAGGCACTGAATATATGACTATGTTTTTTACTTTAAAATTGGTAATGAGAGTTAAGTACTTGAGACTATACAAGTATGGATTAGTGCATTACTGTTAGTGTTTACTCTTTCTAAATGATATATGGAATCTGAACTTTGAACTTTTGTTAGAATGTTTGTAGTTGAGAAATGAAGACATTTGGGATAGAAAGTTGCTAAAAAATGCTGCAGGGGTATATTTTTAGTACAGGTCCTGTCCGGGGCGCCAAGGCGACCAAGGCGGTATATGGAGTTCTGGCGCCTGGCGCCTCGCCTCGCCTGTGACAACATATCATTAATTTGATGATATTCTGGATGATCTCTTGTCCCCATCACGAGAGCAGTGTTGCTTCGAAGATCTTGTTTCTTATAGAATTCAGAGTGTCAGACCTTAAATTCCCTGTGCTACAATATTTTGCTGTTCCTGTTTTTTTATCCTTTTGATTCCGACTGTAAAGCTATCCTCTCTTCTTCTTTTGATTTTTTTTTTTTTTTTTGCTTTGTTTTTGTTTTGGTGGAATAGGTTTTGTTAATAATCGCTTGGTTCATTTCACTTGCACGCTTTTTTTTTTAAATAGATGGAAGCGGATTTACAGTCTACACAGCTAGGATATCTACGTGACAGTGATGATCACAATTTTATCACTAAAAAAAGTACGATGATTGTGGCTACAATTCAAGAGGTGAAAGACAGGATCGCCCATATAGAGTATGTTTTCTTGCATGAGCTCTACCCAAAAATCCATTCCAGATCTAAAAGCTCGCACAAGCAGTTTGGTGAGGACATGAAATTGGCAGAAGATGGCTGGAAAAAGAAAGAAAGTAGTCTCTTATCCCAAATAGAAGAGCTTCAGTTCGAGAAGAATAATGCCCTCGAAGAAAACCAGAAGTTGGTTGCTTGCCTTGAAGAGAAGGCAAAGTTAACAAACATTGAGTTCAGAAAGGATGCAGAAGATGATTGGAAGAGAAAGGAAAGTCTACTCCTAGTCCAAATGGAAGAGATTCGTCTGGAAAAGCAACAAGCTGTAGAAGAAAATCGTTGTTTGGTTGCTTCACTTGAGAAGGAGAAGGCCAAACTAATGTCTAATGAACAGCTTTTAAATGAGCGTGAGATGGAGAAGAAACTGTTCCTGGCCAAACTAGAAAGTCTACAGAAGAATGAAGAGGTTGCTGATCGCCAGCTCAAGCAGAAGGCTGAGGATGTTGCAGACAGAAGGCGTTTGCAAGAAAAATTACTTCAGCAGCTTGAAATGAAAGACATGGAAATTATGAATGAGAAGAAGAAACGAAGAGAAGTGATTGATACTTATAAAAAGTTGAAATCTCAGTACAACTTCCTCTGCAGTAAGTTTGGTCTTAAAGATGAAGATCCACAAACCTCAGGGCCTGCTTCCATGATAAATGAACAGAAGCGCGCCAGCAATTTGCAGGAAAATTTGGATGATGGCATAGTGTCAAGATTAAGTGAAAATTCTAGTACCCGCTCAAACATCAAAACCCCTTCTTTATCCAGCTCTCGTTCTCTTAAATCCCCTGCTAGTGTTAAGTCTGAGCCACTCGCTGGCAATAAACGATCAGTTCCACCTTGGAGAGATACGCGATCCCGTCAAGAAGCAGAGGGTGCTGATCCACATGATGATTTTCTTGACACTCCAATGGACAATATCAAGGGAAATCTGAACAAAGTTCTAAAGCAAGAACTCCAAGATTATCCTGTTTTAGCTCCAAAAGACATGAGTTTAGATAGTTTGGACGATGAAACACAAGATATGAATGTGGAACCTTCCCCACAAAAGCAGCAAATCTCAATTACAAGGACAGGGGATAGAGGTTTTAAGTATGTAGAGCCAGTAAGGAAGAAATCCGACAGGGAAAATCTGAAAGGATTTGAATGCAAGCAATGCAAGAAGTTCTATGATGCTGTTATCCCTGATAAAGGTAAGAATGATGACAATAACAATACTAATTTCCGTTGCGAACATCACGAGGGTGTATCAAGGCACCGTTTTAAGTATGTTCCTCCATCAACTCCTGAAGGATTTTGGAATATTGGCTTTGAGTCTGAGATGTAAATTTCTTGTTAGAGGGAATGTGATTGAAGAACAAATTTTCTTATGTTCATCACTTGTTTCCATTGGGGTTAATGTTTCAGTGTTTGATCTTGACCTCAGAATAATCTGATGAGGTAGTTGGAAGCTCCTAGAACAGTATGCAAAATTTCTCAACACTTTTGTAGTTCTGTATAATCTTGAAATTCAATGTGATTACAGTACATTCAAATATTTCAACAGTTGCCTCCTCGTATACATACTCTTAAAGTGAGCTGATCACAAAAGTAAAATGTTATCTAGTTAATATCTTGATGACATTTTTGTAGATATCATCTTTCAAACTTCAAAATAAAACTGCTGCTTATTCCTTTTGTCATCTGAATAGCTGCATATAAACACAATTTCAACTTTGCAGGTTAAGATAGTCTGTGCTGCGGATGCATTACTACTCTATTATCCTTATATACGAGAAACAATAGGCCCTTCAAGAGTTCAAGATGTTCATAGATGCCAATGCAAAGGGTCGTCACTATCAGATATCATTGTGAAGTGGCAGCAGGCCTCAACAATTCCAATTTCCAAGGGTTGTTTATACAAGGAAAGTTACAGAAAATAGATTTGTTGCAATGTTCACTTATATCCAGTTATCCATTAATCAGATGCAATGTTTGTTTACTCATCCTTCATCATAATGATTGAAAGGAAAACATAGCCAAATTATTTTCATCAAAGAATATTTGTTCACGAGCTGTTGCAGCAGTTTCTCTGTATTCTTTCACTGGTACAGACCCGAGTGGAAGCGAAGCAGAGAAATGTTATTTACAGTTGAGGGATTGAAGTCCAATGGGTTATTCCACCCCCTCAAGTGATTGCTATGCCATCTCATGTTCACATTTTCAGCCTCGAAGCCTTCAATATGCTCCATAATAATGCCTGCAGTACTGTGATTAACAAGACCCTGACAACCTGGCCTGTAATCAACCATCCCACCAGTATAATTGGTCCGTCTTCTATACATGAGGTTCACATTGATGAATTTCAAGTTGCTCAGTAGCCCACCTTTGCATCCCGATAAGAAAACTCCATTTTCTGAATCTGCCGTTATGTTAGTAAACAATAGGTTGGATATAAACCCTGCATTTGTACTTTGATCACGTCGACAGTTTGTCACATAAATTGGCTCTGCTCTCCCCCACCACGATGAGTCATAATACCTCGTGCTTATGTTTATGTTTGAAAAAGTGATGTCGCTCACATTTCCTACACAACAGGAGCAAATTTTGCACACAAAACTTAATTATCCAATGAATATATACCAAAGTAATGGTTCTTACCTCCATCACGGATTTGAAGAGCAAGTCCTCTGTGAGAATCAACAATTGTAATGTTGTCGAATACAAGGCCTTTAAAATCAAACCAACTAGCACTACCAAGTTTAATAGCAGATGATTTTGTCCGAATCCAGCAGTCTTTTGCTGTTAGATTATATAGAGGGGCAGTATATGTCTTCGGACATATAGCGTCATCACCTGTATCTATAATACATCTAGTAATGACAGTATTATTAGAATCCTCAATATCTATCCCATCGTTGTTTGGGGTATCAAAGTCACCAAATATCGAAACATTGTCAATTGATGTATTATCGCACCTAACGATGTGTAAACTGCACCAACATATTCTGATTTAGCTCATAAGTATATGCATGTTATAACCTAGAATGCTTAGAACACACTGCATTATTCACTAATGATGTCAGTTAACTTAGGTCTAAAGATGTCAGTTTCAATGCTTCATAATGCAAATTGCAAATGGATAAGATAAGATCAAAGATTTTAAAATAAAAGGAATATAATTAAAGGTGGTAGTAAAACGTACCACCAATAAGCTGGCTGAGTCAAGTTAACGTTCCAAACTCGGACATTTCGACAACTCAGAAACCCAACGAGTCTTGGTCTACATTCATCACCATAACAAGCACCACTACTATTCCAACTCACCATTACATTCTTCTTCACATCAAACTTATTCACAAACTTTAATCCTTGACCATCAATCACACCACCACCACTAATCCCAACGTCCGTAACATTTTCTGCCAATATAACATACCATCTCTTTGATTCCACTGGATAATCTCTCAATTTCGTTCCACCTAAAATTCTAGCCCCTTTTTCTATATCCAATATTACACCGGATTTTAAATAAATCGTTGCCGTCAGGTAAGTTTTACCTGCCGGAAATATGACGTGGCCACCACCGGAAGCTGAACAAACATCAATTGCTGATTGGATGTATTGTGTATCGTAGTTTATTCCGTCACCGATTGCACCATAGTCAATTACAGAGAAAGAGGTAGTGAGTGATCCCGGGAGTTCAATGTTAGTTGAGATTGATTGTGACGTGGTGAGTTGTAATTGGATGGAAGTGAAAAGAAACAGAGAAAGTTGGATGAAGAGTGTTGCCATTTTGCTAGAATAAAGAGCTTTTTAGTTATATATATATATATAGGTGTTGGTTTCCCATCACTTTTGCAATGAACTGCAGAACTTATTTGCAAATTGCAATTAATTTGGTAGGGTTCAATTTGCCCACATAAAAGTGTACAGAGAAACAAATAAGTCCAATGGTATTGATTAATAATTAAAAATAAAAAACAAACCAATACATCATTATTGTTTCTTTATTCCATAACATTTTTTTTTTTCTTTATTTATTGATTGATGATGATCTCCTTTACTTGTAAATTTTTACTGCAAGTAAAAGGCAAGTAAAGACATAACTGAAGCACCAAGAATAGACACTCCAGTAACTGAAGCACCACTGGCACTAGGTGATGGTGCAGGTGCGTCATCAGCCATAACTGCAGTCATAGAAGCAGCAGCAATGAGAACTGCACAAGAGATCTTTTTCATGTCCATGATGGATGATTATCGGCGAAAATTTACTTCTGAGAAAATAGTCACCGAAATCAACTGCCTATGTACTGAAAGTTGTTTTTCTTTCTCTATGCAACTCTGAATAAGAATTGGATTAGCAAGTTCATTATAAAGAAAAACATTAGTATTAGTTTTTGGCATGAAACTGTTTGGTACATACATGTGTTTGGATTTGCATGGTTGTAGGCTTTGGGAGATTTTCTGGGAATTTTCTTAGGTGTTCGTGTAACATGTTTTGAACAAGTCTTCGTGTACACGGGCTTAGAAACAGGTCCTTGTAGAATTGGGCTGATAAGTCGTCTTACCCATTTGGCCCAATAATGAAACTAAAGCCCATTGGATAACCCACCGTGTAAAAACTAAACGGTCATAAATAGCTTCACTTCACGGTTCACGCACTCACGCCAACAAGAAAGAAAAAGAAAAGCTGTTCTCATTAGGGGTGGGCACGGTCCGGTCCGGTCCGGTCCTAAAATGTAATAGGACCGGGACCAAACCGACTTGAAAGTATCGGTTCGGTTTCGGTTCCATGGACCGAAATTATTTGAATGTAACTGGACCGAACCGTACCAAATACAATCGGTTCGGTTTCGGTCCAAAACTCGGTCCTGGGCTTTTTTATTGGGCCTTTAGTCCACTACAATTTAGATGATTATTCTTAAGTTTTGGACTTTAAACAAAATAAGACATACACCAAATCAAGTACTAAATAGGAAAAATGTCTAAAACCAATGAACCAACCATGGATCCACCATAAGTCCACAACCAATTACTAATTCCTATGTCTAGTTTAGTAATTTACTAATAAAAAAAATGTTTTTTTATTTATTTCGGTTCGGTTCTCTCGGTTCTATAAAAACAAGAACCGAGACCGGACCAATAGCTATTTAGTTCGGTTCGGTTTCGGTCCGGTCTTGACCGGTTTTCAGTCAACTCGGTTTTGACCGGTTTTGACTCGGTTTTTTCGGTTTTCGGTTTCTTGTTTTTTTTGCCCACCCCTAGTTCTCATCTTCGTGGGACCTACATAAAGGAATAAACGCATTAAGGATTAGTGGCTAAGAGCATCTCTAATGGGTCTCCTATTTCCTAAAGTTTAGGAAACCCTCAAAAAACACGACCCTTAACACGTCTCCTAAATGTTCCACGCTGGTTCAACCAGCGTGGAACTTTTTTTTATTATTTTTTATGGTTCCACGCAGGTCAAACAGGCGTGGAACATTTTTTTTTTTTTTGGTTCCACGCCAGTTTAACCAGCGTGGAACCCTAAATTCCCAACGGCTCTCTCCGAACGGCCAATCCAACCCCACGCACAAAGCCCAGTTGCTCGAAGCCCAAGTATTCCACGCTGGTTCAACCAGCGTGGAACAGAAAGATTGGAAAAAAAATTTCCACGCTGGTCAGATAAAATTTAGATAAAAAAAAAAGGTTTTGCGTTAGGGTTACCCACTTACCCCATGTATAGGTATAGAAGACGTGAAAAAAAAAGTGATGGAAAAATACGTGGCGCCTACGTGTATACTAAATCATCCTACGTGTCGGCTAAATATGGGAGACCCATTAAAGATGCTCTAATAACCCAAAGAATGAGTTCTATATCCCATTTAGGCATTTAGCCCCATAGTTTAAAATACTGAATTCGGCAAAATTTTAGATTCAGAAAAAATTGTATATTCGATATTCCAACCCTTGAAATAAATATGTCACTTGAAATATCGAGAATATTCTTGATTATTTTTGAAATTTAAAATGTTAATTCATAAAATGAACCCATCTACGATTTTTTTTAAAGATACAGATTAATACACGTCTAATTGATTGAAAGTAAACGTATTATACCCAAATAATAGGTATTTTTGGTTTGCATTTTAAAAAAATAATATTTTAAAAGGTTAATTTTTAAGGGAGGGGTTCTAGGGACTCAGGAAATGTTTGACTCAATCCTATTTAGGGTACTTGTACATATTGGATTGGCATGATTTTTGGTAGATATGATCTCCTTACTGTAAAGATCTACTACATAAAAAAATCAACTAATTTGGATATATTTAGACCCATCAAATGTAATATTAAATTCAACGGTAAAAATGAACGTTCCACAATACATTAACATTAACTTGTAATATGATTTTTCTAGGGTTAGAAAATTCAGATTATGATAAATTTTGGTGAAGATGTTGTACATAATGAGAACATTCATCTTACCAAAAATCATGCCAATCCAACATGTAGAAGTACCTTAAATAGGATTGAGTCAAACATTTTCTGAGTCCCTAGAATCCCTCCCAATTTTTAAAGGGTGGAATTTGTGTGGTGTGACTAAGATGTTCCTTTTTAAATTTAAAATATATATTAATATTTCTAAACGAATTATTTTGCAAAATACCAAATTTTATCCCTATACATCTTGCAACGAATTATTTCCGTGTGCGAATTTACTAACTATAGTGGGAGCAACATGAATAATATATTACCAATTAATTAATAAATAGTGTTTTGATTTTTGAAACACTTCTAAATTAGGGTATATATATATATATATATCAGAGAGGCTCTCATGCGGTCCGTCCGTATACGGACCAGGGAGAAAATTGGAAAAAACAAGTAAAAGTCACGCGCTTTGAATAAAAAGTTATCGCTAATATGGTGTTTGTCTTGGGTCTAATTAAACCCAATTCGGACCCAGTTGATCCGTCTCTCTCGATTTCTCTGTATCTCTCGTTACGTCTCTTTCTCTACAGCAACAAATAAATGACTGACAATAAAAAAAATTTAATTTTTAGTATCCAATCTTATCAAACACCTTTCTATATGAAATCGTGAGGTCAATTTCATGGTTTATACTTATACTAAAACTCCCAAAAAATCAAACCGAAAGAGAGAGAGAATAAAAGTCATCTCATTCTTGAGGTTTAAGAACCCATTGTTATTTATTTAAGAACTGGGTGAAAGGCAGTAATACATTGTATGCTTTCTCTATAGAATTATAGATTAAAGTTAGGAATTTTTTTAAAAACCCCACTTGTAGAAACCATGAATTAATGTTTTCCTTGTGAATAACAGGAAATTGAAATACATTGATTGCAGCACATATATATGGGTTTTTCAAAATCCACGTTAGAATCTTCCGTGTTCTTGTTGAATTGATATTAAACAAGTGGTTTCCAACAAAATATAAAAAGCTTCTATTCAATTTAACTGCCATCACAGGTTCAATTTAATCACCTAATTTTAACAATAAGAGATCAAATTAAAAGAAAGGAGATAAGCCAAAAACCCAATACCCAAAAGAGCTTGTTAATTGATAAAAGACCCTATGTCAACAGTGGATTCCACTGATTTTGTAGATCTGGACAGATCTACATTTTACAGATTTCAAAATTTAAATGAGATCATGTTCGATAGAGGAAAATAAAACTAACCCCACAAACCCTTTCAGATTTCTGCTCATCTTCTAGTAACTTGGTGGATTTGTTGTGTAGAGAGAGATGAACTCTGAAACATAACAAGTTACAGGGTTCAAAATGGGTTTACTTTGACCCGTAAAGATAAACCATATTTACGACTTGAGATAGTTTTTGTTAAAAGAGCACGTGATTTTCTATTTCCCCCGCAGGTCCGCATACGGACGGTCCGTATAAGAGCCTCCCTGTATCTATATTATATTGTGCGTGGACACACAAACTTGATATTATACTGTGCGTGGACACACAAACTTGGGGACATAAACATAACTAGACAAAGACAGAAAATGGGCTTAAGTTGTTATGTTATATGTGCTTAAGTTGCTGTTATGTTTTAAATTGGGCTTGAGATGGGCTTTAGTTGAAACCTTATTGGAGGCAGAATATGGGTTTAAGTTGTTATGTTATACAAGTTGTTAAACCCGTGCTACGCACCGGGATTTATATAAGAAGTAAGGATTTTAAAAATAAGAAGAATTTAGTAGGAAAAAGAGATTTAGAATTAAGTACTAAAGGGTTTTAAGGTTTCTATAAATCTCTGTTGACATTGAAGGTGGATTTCCTTTTTAATTTGGGCTCTCACCAAATTTAAGCAAATCTCTAGAAAAGTGTCATGTGGCACTTGATGTCTACAACTGGACTTTAATTGGGCTTAAAGTTGGGCTTAAATTCTATTCTCAAGTTGTTAAGAACACGCCACGTGGCACTTGTTAGGCTCCACTATTATATAGTATATAGATGGGCTTAAGTTGTTCTTATGTTTCGAATTGGGCTTGTGATGAGCTTTGGTTGAAAATACTTATCAACCTTTACAACAGAGCTATCAACTGCTTCTTTCACTCCACCGCCGGAGTCGAATCACTTCACTACTCCATCCTCTCCCGATGTGCCTTTTGCTCTGACCTTTTCATCTGCTATGGATCTCAAAAGCACCAGTAAATCAAGTTATGTCACTGCCAATTTCAACTTCTCCCAACACTCAACTTCTATTACCAAAATACTTATCAACCCTTACAACGGAGCAGTACCTTATCAATCAACATTCAACTTCTATTACCAAAATACTTTTCAATTTCAATTTCTATTTCTATAACTTATCGATTTCAATTTCTATTACTTATCAATTTCAATTTCTTTTACTTATCAATTTCTATTGCTTAAGTTGTTATGTTGGGCTTATCTCTTCGACTGCCTAAAACCTTAATTAAGCAAAAGATTCTCTTTGTCTATGAATCAAATCAAACACAGAGGTAACTCTCTTCTTCCACCTTCATCTTCTACTACTTGATAATCCAATTTATCTTTTTTTTTGTTCTCCCAATGAAATTTATTTTGCTAAAGAGTTGGTACTTGGTACAGCGATATCAAAGAAGAGTGCGAAAAAAACAAAACATTGATGAAAAAGTTGTGATTTTTTCACATGAACCTGTTGTTCCTACTTCCTAAGAAACAAGCAGTGGCTCTTTTCTTAATCTTCCTCTCCTCGCAACAAGTAACTAAGTAAGCACTTTCTCTTTTTTGAAGGTTGTTTATTTTCTCTCATATCAGCTCCCGGTGACTGGCCGGTGAGACAATGTTTAACTTAGGATCGAAGACATCAATGCCATGGATAACTCAAAAGTCCAGAGAGTGCAAAGGTCATATGACTAATGACTTTCATACTGTCCAAGAAGGTCCTTGCTATATTGAGAGAAAATTTACGAACGTCTTTTCAATATAGCTTTCTTCATGCTTACAACTTAAATCTAATGCCTCAAGGTTTTGGGTAGTGATATGCCTTCCCCTGATGCATTATAGCACTTAAGATATATACTGGATATACGCCAGATTAGGATAAATGATAGGTCTCATTGGTCCAAAAGGTTACTCTCAAGTCCATCTTGCTTATCCTTGAGCAACCATAAAATTTATCATGACTTCATGTGTCTTGAAAATCTATTGCATGGAACAAAGTTCTTTCTACATCAGGACGGTTTTCTGTTACTTTAAGCATGCAAAAGCTTATAATTGGTCTTGATTTCTTGATCAAATAAATGGGGTTTAATACTTGGACAATATGAAATATGCAGTTTAATTCATGCTAACCAATATATAGTTAGTTATTGAACTATCTAAAGTAGTCATATACAGGAGGTTTGATATGAATATTTTATTATTGCATTGAGCCCAAGGCCGAGTTCCAGCCTACAACGTGGCTTAGTGATCCCATCACTCATGATCCTCACAAGTATATTAAATTATAAGTTTATTAGGTTTTTTTGACAATCATGGAACTCTTCTGAGTAGTGTGTTAATACATTTATGTATAAAAACTTCAGAGTTCAGATGCAGTGATCATTGGTACCATTACAACTTTGACATCTACTCAAATCCAAGGCATTTGAAAAATAATTATAGGGAAGTTCATTTGACAATCAATGAACGTTATGTTATGTTGTTATTTTATAATGGTCGTGGTATATATTCAATGTGTTGAAAAAGCTTTGAATATTATGAAAATTGATACCCAGAGTTTCAAGATTATGATCCAATTGTCAGTATCACAATTCACCCAATTAGGTAAATTTATCAGTTGGGATAAATAAGACGGTCAAAAGACTGCATTTGAGAATGGAGGTATGCAGAGGTATAAAAGATGCTAAATGGGTTATTAAAGGTCACACGAACAAATCTGTTAGTGATCTTCAGTTGCTGCTGAAATTTGGAGTTGAATGTAGGACTGCGACTTCTCGAAGTATTAGAGAGGTTTGCGACCACCTAATGTCACGATTGTCAAAGCTAATACTGATGACGCCTTTATAGGTAACCCAGGACAAGGCGGCATAGGAGTGATCTATAGAAATCATTCAGGAGAATTTATGGGGTGCTTGGTACAAGGACTAGGCATCACAAATAGCTTCACAGCTGGGTGTTGGGCAATAACTAAAGCTATTGAAGAAGCCATTGATCAAGGATGGCTGAACTTATGAGTGGAAACTGAGTGCATACCAGCTGCTTAGGTGTGTATTAACCGGAGTTCTCCATAGCAGGTTCGAGCTCGATTCATGAGGGCAACTAAAAGAATCCAATCTTTGTGTATAACCCATATTTATAGAGAGTAATTTTTCTGCTGATATGGCAGCAAAGAAAGCTCTGAACTTAGGTATGAAAGAGTGGAGCTTAATTAGACCCCATATTCATTACTTGCTTGGAGGAAACCTACAGAGCTTATTATAGATTTAAGTGATGATTTGATGTAAGCATAAAGAGCTTGGAATATATACTCAGTTCCTCAAATTTCTTTTGTATTTCCTTTTCTTTTTATTAATGAAGCTCATCGTAGCAAAAAAAAATCCAGCAATTTTCTGGAATGTAGATTGTTTAGAAAACCAAATATACATACTGCCTATAAAACTGAAGGACAAGTTTATTCCAGTATTGACCCATTGAGTGTGGAGTTGTTTTTGAAGTTTATTGCTTTGATTCTGCGATAGATTGAAATCTACCAATGGTAATAACTTTTAGTAACAATTATTCAGTCTCCCATCTTCTTTTACTTGGTATATTTGTAGGATGAGTATCTGAAACCTTATTATGATCCATATGCCACTTCGCTCTTGAAACAACAAGAACTAGAAGATACAAGTAATTTTTCAAACCAGTCTAATCGTCAAGGTTAGGTACAATGATGATGCCGAATGAGAAGATGCTCTAACTTCAGGTACACTTTTCTTGCATTATCAGCTAAACTATGCTTATCTCTTTGAGAAGTAAGATAAATTATGTGCTTGAAAGTGTAGTTATTATTATATATTTAAAAACCTCTCATATTCCCAATGGATTTTGAAGATTAAGTTGTAATTTTTGTGTGTGGTCGTTTAATAAATTTGTATTAACTAGAATATGGGTAGGAATATTGAGGAATTTGTTTTAAGTAGATGTTCATCAGAGCCAACCATTGGAAGCCTTCAAAAATAAAAATGAAAGTTAATAGTGCCCACTATATGCTTGCCTACTGATCAGAGGGTAATAAAATGGAAAACATTATATTATGAACACTGATAGATAATACATATGGGTGTGCCTTCGGCAGTTTGAACACAACCCAAACTGATGCAAGAGCAGAATAAATTTGATGTTGTCATTATTATTTTAGGCTTGGAGATGAGCTCCTATTTAAGGTTTCCTGTTATTTTGTTCCATTATTTTGATTTTGAATTTGGATTCCTAAGGAGATCAGGATGAATGTTTTATTTTAGTTGATGCCTTTTACATTGTGTTTCTAATGAGAATATCAAAGCATTAATAAAGTTGGTATCGTGATTTTTTCATTGTTGATAGTGCATTGGTATGTATGAGCTCCCTACAGTATGTATTTGCCTCCGTATTCGTTTTAAAATATTATGGACTGTTTTTGGCTTTATGTCTTTAACAATGAAAAGAATTCAACCAAGTACAGTTATATTTAAGCTTGATTATGTTTCAACAACCCAGCTAATTATATGAGGAAGTAAATTACATTATATTGGGGAGTTTCATTTATTTACTCTTATTTTATTGTGTTTGTAAATAACTATACATTATATTTGTAATGTTTGTAAATAACTATACCTTATATATATATATATATATATATATGTAATTTGATTTGAATTACAAAAGAGATTCAAAGAACAAATGAAAATGAACATTCATTCTACTGTGTTGTCCATGGCTACGACAATTAAAATGAAGCTCTTATTAAATGTCGATGAGTTCTCCATTTAGCATCATTCAAATGATAGGATAATATACAAGTTCTATGTGAAGACTGAAGAAGGAAAATTTTGCTGAAATATTGAGATGTTAGATAATGGTTTTATGAACTGAATTATTGTACTTTGAAGTGCATAAATCAGAAATACCCATGCAAATCACAGATATGTTTATGATTGAGAGAGATAGGATATCACATTAGATTAGAAATACAGTCTTGCAATATATAGCAATATAGCATGAATGTTTTGATGTAAGGCGCTGTGTTTCAAGAAAATTCAGACAAGACATTCCAACAAAGGAAATCCAGTCATGCGGGTGCCATCCTACTTAGAACTGCAATCTCATTAATATATCTCAGACATAATATCCCATATAACAATTACTAATCAGCACCTTCTTTCCGTTTAAGTTTCTACCGAGGAAGTGTAACAGCAGCACAGCTAATATAATGAGGGAAATTCTCTATAGGACAACATGCAAACAACTGTAAACCATGTAACCACGCTGAAATTGGCATGTAACATGTTTCGTCAACGCTGAAGGAAAGAAAATTGCTAAATCAATAAGCAGTTCAACTGGAAAATGTTGCTTGTGTTTCTTTCTTTGAGAATATGTGTTTCTGGCATGGGTTAATAACCAGGTTTTGAATGAATTCAAAGTTACTTTGGATGAAACCTAAAAACATGGAACTTAAATTCTACCATCCATGGGCTACATATAAGCAAACTCGCAAGCTCACCTGAAACATGTCACACATGGGGCTTTATTGCTTTTCTTCGGACAAATCAAGAGATCAAATATGGGAAAGAAGTGGAGCTTAAAATGCAATCCTGGACTCTTCTTTTGATCACTCACACGATGTGCAATCCTGGACTTTTCTTTTGATCACTTACTACAACTCTTTACAGCAGAGAACATACAAAGGCAAAAGGGAAGAATTTTAAGTACTAATGAACCATATAATCTTCTTCTTCGTACATAGCTAAAGTAACACTTGTTTCCACAAGCCTGCAAACAAATATATATCATTATCAGATCATATTTTGCCTCAAAACTTTTTCTGAAACCACAATATAAAAGACCGAAGAAAGCCACTCTCAAATAAATCAAAATTCATAAATGGAAATGGAAGCTAAGCTAGTTAAGAACTCAATATATCATAAATCCTGAACAAAACCTATTTATTAGATGAATATGACTTTAATAATTAGCATTCCCAAACAAAAAAAGGAAAAAAAAACATGAGTATCCACACATTTACAAGTATCAGTATCCAGGTGTTGCAGCTTGTTTCAAACTCATGACCCGAAGGAATGTTTGTTTTCAGAATGATTAGCAGATCCGTAAAAACTAGTAAAATGTCTTCGTTTGAATTGAAATGAAGAAAATGTCTGTTAGATAAACTAAATTATAGTGAGGTAATAAAGGAGATTCTACTAATGCTTTGGTTGAAATGATGACATTTAATGATGATGGAATTGGTCTTTATTATGACTGCCATTATGGTGTTAATGGCAATGGTTGTGAGTTTGGTTTTGCATGTAATGGTGACGGCAGTGATGGTAGTCCTGGTCTCTTTGGTGGCAGCACCCATAGTTGTTATGTTGCTCGCAGTTAAGATGGCCATGGTGTACAGGGTATGGTACTAGTCGTATGACAGCAGTGGTGTGAGTTGCAGCAGTAGTAGTTGCAACTGAGGTGCCGAGGCGGTAGTGATGGTTCCACTCAGGGTAACAATCAAACATCTTTGTTGATGGTTGTGATTGAGGTGAAGATGGAGGGGGAAATGGTGGTAGTTGTCAATTTTAGAGCTTACACTCTAAATACAAACAAGTAAATGACGGTCGGACTTATATCTTATTTACACTGACTATATCTTGAACTTTCCTAAGATCGCATTTTATTTTCGTTGTATTCTACGAACAGAGATAAGCCAACTGCATCTCAAATCAGATGGAGTCTCTCTTTCTACTTGTTAACAATGAAATTAAGTACAGCCGACCAAGATCAGCTTAATAGACGAAAAACAACCAAACAAATTCCGCAGCAAAAATAAAGGACTTGAGAAAAAGATGGCAGTGGCACAAAATAGTAAAGCATTGTTCACCATCTTAAACATTATGGTCATAGGAGATTCCATACATTGATAAACTGTAAAAAACACATCAACATTCTCTCAAAGCTTTTTTTACTGCAAAACTGATAAAATAAGACACAAAACACTGTACTCTATACCATACTGTGAAACCTATGCAAATAACAACTTTATGCCTCGAACCGCAATGGAGACTTTCGATTATTACAGAGTAGATAAAGTATAATAATTGTCCTTTAGTGCATATTAATAAAATGAGTAAAGTATGACCAATAACCTTTTCCTACATTTATGTAACTATTAGAACCAAAACCATACCTGTAAATGACCATGAAGAAGATGACTAAGTAAAAGCCAAGCTTCACTAATAGATACTTTTTGTCTCTATCGAGTGATGAAAAGATCTCAGTCACGTCAATAAGGTGCTTCTTGGCCATATACCTGAAATATAATGGGAGAAGAGATGTGACAGGAGAAATTATGTTTTTTGTCGATATATGTAAAATAGCAACCTTGACTCTCAAACACTGTAGTATAAAGAGCAAATCTAATTCCTAAATGGATGATATCCTTTCAATTGTATGATTGACATAATATAAAAAATAATTATAACTTCCTTTAATCTTAATCAAAGTCTGCAACCAATATAAGGTTAACAGGTTAAGTCATGACTCGAACTGCCCCTCTGATATGGTGCAAAATCCCATAAAGCACACTACTAAATTTAGAAAACAGGTTCACCAATTCTCTAAGCCAATCATTCTCTAATTTGAAATTCATATCCATGTATAGCAGCTAAAACCAATCATTGCACAGCCCAAATCTTATTTTTTCCATTTGTAAACTGTAAACTTGTAAAGTGATAAAAGGCACATTGAATTCATAACATACAGCTTTGAACTCAATAACATTGTAAGCATGGAAGACTAGAATGAATTATGTTGTTTATCAGTAATAAGCTACAGTATTGAACATATGAACATAACAAAAGAAACACTATTTTTTCAATCCAAGAGGTACTGACTTGGTGGTAATAATTTACAAAAAGACTACATGAGGTTGAATAGAAAGAGCATCAAAAGGATGCTTCCGGTCTGAGAAAAGTAAATAACAAACTGTTCTCATGACACTATACGTAAATATGGTAAAGGAAAGATACTTACAGTCTGATATGATAGTACGAAATAGGCACTGAAAGTAGGAACATGAACCAGTGCCACGTCAGTAAGAAAATAACAGATAGTGTTCCTTGAATCATGAACTCTGGGATGACACAAGCATTAATTCTAGCTGACGACTCGAATGAATTGATGTGATCTCCCTCTAAATCTGCTAAGCAACCATACTGCAGGACCAGTTGAAAATCCTTTAGTAACAGCCAAACACAGACCCAACAGATGGAAAGACTTTATGATATTCATCGACACCTTAGAAGTAATAATACCATAACATGCAAGAATCTACGAATGTACAACTTAGACATTGGCGAGTAAAAGCTATCAATGATTGTATCTAGTTAAAAAGAAAATTATCAACCGAATTAGAAAGCAGCCTTATACCAGCTTAATTATCCACCAGCAGATAAGTTATTGGAGATGACCAGTGTAAAAGGAGTTGTCAATTTGATGCCACATAAAAATAGTGGATGTAAGGGAACTGAAATTAAAAAGCAAAGTTACATGAAGACAGTTGACAAGCTAATTAAACTCTTGAAACTAAAATTACTACAAAGCTGACTCAATAGATCAATACCTAGAGACTTGAAGCATGAATTAAGGCTTTTGAACAAACACTAGGATGAAGGCCTTAATGAAGCAACAGAATCTAGAGGAAAGGGATAGGCTTCCGCCTGCCAGACAAGGAAGGACAATTATCACAAACATTGGGGGGTGATGGATGGAAAGCATGTTATCCTCTGCATAGACCTGCAGAAGAATCTTTAAAAAAATTCCTACACTACTGGAAACTCTTGTTAGCACATTGCCGAGTCAGGTTGCAGGACTGGAGAATCCACGTGAACCTTGACATTTGTGTCATTCCCCTTGAATATCTTGTTTCTCGAAGATCAGGGTATTTTTTGTATCCTATGTTACCCAAGAAATTAAATAAAGTGGAGCTAATAAGTAAGTAGCAACTTAGTCCAACAACTTTAGGTAGCAACTAGCAACAAGGGGTTTCAACTTTAAAATCATATTTATTAAGTCAACTAAAAAGTAAAAATACATTTCAATCTCATTTTCATTATTCCTTAATTGATTTTATTCATAGTTATTAGTTAGATAGTTAGTGATGATAAACATAAACATAAAAAAGAGAAGTGTGTAAATATTCTACAACCATTAAACAAACATGGGGTTCATAATTTTAAGAAAGAAATGAGATTTTGAAGAAGAAGAAGAAGAAGAACCTGATACATGATGACGGCAAGTAGTGATAAAACTATAAAGAAGGTAAGTATCCATAGAATTAAATCCCACGCCATTAAAATCTCTCACTCTTCTTTTCTCTTTCAACGTTCTCTCTCTCTCTCTCTCTCTCTCTCTCTCTCTGTGTGTGTTAAATACTTAAATACATATAGATATGTATTTAACGCATAGAAAAATTCGATCTCCTGCGCCAGAGTGTAATTTTACCTATCTTAGAGTTGTTAAATACTTTAATAAAGTCGTTGTTTTCGTAGGTTAGAGATATGTACTGTGGCGCAGTGGATCATAACCATTGGATAATGATCCCGTTTGGAGTCTAGAGTCAGTCATAAAGGGTTGTGACTTGTGATCCTGGGACACACAACAGTTACTTACTATTTCACTCCTGAACCACTTTTGTTGGATACACAGAATTGAGTTAGAATTGTTGTACATTTGTACTACAGAAAGTCAGAAACCATCATCTACATGAAATTTTTACCATAGTTCATACTAGAAATTTAGCACACACTGGCGACTGGCTAGGAGATATCAAAGAAATATTCTCCACTTTCTTAAAAGTAGGCTCACCAAACAGCTACTTTATGTATTTCCAAGTGCGGAGTGTACACTTGGAAACTGGTTCCCTTGTATGTTTTTTTATCTGCAGAGTAATATTATGAGAAAAGCTCCACCAATGAGCAACTCAGCCCTTCACCCTGCAGTTCATGTGCACCATTTCTTTATTTCTTATTACAAATTGCATCTATTTCTCTAATTTCACTTCATCTAAAGTTAACACAAGAATACAATTGATGCAATAACAATGATCAAAATCGGTTAATTTCTTTATTGTAAGCAATCCGTTTACAGACAAGTCAATAGACTGCAAATCCTGAACAAAGCAAAATACTGACAACTCAAGTTTATGCAGCAATTTGTGTTTTAGCTGCATCATTCTCTTCCAGCACAAAAGGAATTGGTTTTGTTGGGGCAGGGAGGCGCCCAATACTATCAACTTTGTCCCTTTGTTTCGGTGGAGGCCGAGCTGCTTTTGGCAGTAATCTTCCCTTCTTCTCAAACCATTCAGGTTTGAGCAATGCCCGGAAGCCCAATTTGTTGTAATAAACTCTCCTAACAGATCCACCTGCAGCCTCAACTGCTTCCTTTGCTCGAACTGTTACCCTTGACACCTGCACCACCCATACATGTTACTTTATATAAACACATGTCTTCATCATAATACAGGTCATCTAAACACAGAAGACAATGCTTATTTCAATGTTTACAACTTTACATAAAACATGTCGTAAAAAATAAAAATGGCAGAAAACAATTTTATACATGTACCAATCGGATATAGATTGGTTCGCTGAAATATAAAAAGTCTAGTGCAGACTCTTTCTTAGCAAACTGATAGATTACTGTATCTTCAATAGTTAAAAGATATGGAGGTCCGATCCACTCTGCAATGCCTGGATTATCACAATGGAAGAGAATCGGTGAAGTAAAAAAAATATGGAAAACTAAGTAGTCATCACGAGTTCCAGCAAAAAAAAAAAGAGATTTTGGCACTTACCCCCCCCCCCCCCCCCCCCCCCATTTGAAAAAATATAGCAGTTACCCCCCCAATTGGACGGAAAAAGGATATGACGTTACAAAAATCAAATTTTCATAAAATAAAATATTTTAATAATACCAAAACTATCCTTCTTTAAACATGTAAATAATAAACATAATTAGCAAAACCCCACCACTGAAACATACATAATTAACAATACCCCCCAAATCGATTTGCAAAAAAATTTGAAGAAAGATGAATTTTTAGGAAAGAAGATGAAATTTGTTTGAGAAATTTGTTAAAAATAATAATAGTAAATGTTTCCCTCAATCACCCATACTTTCTTACCTAATTTCGCAAACAAATTTCATCTTCTTTCCTCAAAATCATTTTCTCCTTCGAATTTTTTTTCTGCAAATCGATTTGGGGGTATTGCTAATTATATATGTTTCAGTGGGGGTATTACTAATATATGTTTCAAAAACAGAGGGGTCGTTTTGGTATTGTGAAAATATTTTATATAAAAAAAATCAAAAATTGATTTTCGTAACTCTGTCTCTTTTTTCCGTCCATTGGGGGGAGGGGGGCGGGGGGGGGGGGGGGGGGGGGGGGGGGGGGGGAACTGCTATATATTTTAAATTGGGGGGGTAACGCAAATTTCGACTTTCATTTGGGGGGGTAAGTGCCCAGATCTCAAAAAAAAAGTAGTCATCGCGAGCATGTATCATTTAAATAATTAATTACTAAGAAGTTATCTTGGTGTTCATAGTTGTTGAATAACAATTGCCTCAAGATGAATGGGTTGTACCCTTGGAGATGCAATTGTTGAGTATAACTTGAGCTACTGCTAACCTCTCGCACTTTTAATGAAATTATGTTTTACTGGTAAAAAAGAGAAGTTAGTTTCTAATTATTGATTTTTCCGAGTAATCATTGTGTGCAATGTGATATTCTGAATGTGTCAACCCATATCCCTCACTGAAAGCCATTCTGTAAAGAAGAAATAGTTTATCTAAGATCTGTATCAATGAAAAGGGTAAGGCTTTGAAGACCATATCTCACTTCTGTCAGATGATTTTGACAGAGATGATAGATTATCCTATGCTCTTGAGTTATTTTTTTAATTTCCAAACCATTATGCAATTGTTCTGTAGTAGTAATACCCATCAAACAATGAAGTAGGAATTTGTTTAAGAGTGCACACAATTTTCTCATCACCCTGACATTTCTATTTTTTGTTACTATATAGAGTAGAAACTATGAACTAAAAGAAATAGAGTAGATGACTTTTTTATGGAGTTGGTCACGCATTTCGCATCACCCTATCTTAAGTAAATTCATGTTTTTTCTTGAGGACGAAAATAAATTATTATAATGAAAATTTTCTACAATGTAAAAAATGAATGAACATTTAATCTAACCTTTATAAAGTAAGCTATGATAGACAACACTTATATGGCAATCATAATAACTCATAATAATGCTACTCTTCATCTGATCATATTTAGAGACTTAGAAAGAAAACAGATAATTTTGTCATTCAGATGTTGAGACGTCAAGCATTATAAGGATATATCAAACAAGCCATTATTTAGAGTCAAGTTGACAATAACAGATTTTCTGATCCCTAGAATCAAGAAAGTTCTTAAGTTCGGCCTTAGAATAGGTAATGCATCAAATATAAGTCAGCGATGAAGGCTCACTTTGGTATAATATGGGAACTCAGACGATGGGCTATGGAACCAAGAAAGGCTGAAACATGGAGCAGTAATGCATTGTTCTTTAGTGGTAATATCCATCCAGCGAAAGTAAGAATTTGTTTGGGAGCGCACACAATTTTCTCATCACCTTGGTGTTTCTCTTTATTTGTTATTACATAGAGGAGAGACTATGCACTAAAAGAAACAAAGTAGATGACTGTTTTTTATGGAGTTAGTCACCCATTTTGCATCACTGTTTCTTAAGTAAATTCATGCTTTCTTGAGGACTAAAAATTAATAAATATTTATTCTAGTCTGCGTAAAGTAAGCTGTGGTAGACAACAGTTATATGGGAATAGTAATAACTCATAAGAATGCTACTCTTCAGATGATCATATTTAGAGAATAAAAAGACAACAGATAATAGTGTCATTTGGAGGTTGAGACGTCAAGCACTACATGGACATAACAAACAAGCATATATTTGTGGTCAAGTTGACAAAAACAGGTTTCCGAACCCTAGAATCAAAAAGTTCTTAAGTTCTGCCTTAGCATAGGTAATGTGTCACGTCAAATATAAGTCACAGATGGAAGCTCACTTTGGTATAAAATGGTAACTCAGAGATCTATGGACTATGCAACCAAGAAAGGCTGTAACCTGGAGCAGTAAATAAAGATATATTCTAGACTCTAAAGTATAATTTCCTGACTCTGCTTAGAATCAATAAAAAGCAATGTTCTGCATATGGTCATCTACCATATTGTTGAATAAGAATTACCTCGAGATGAATGGGCCATTTAATCTGTTCAGCACCACGACCCATCAACCTTACCCCATCCTTTATCTGCTTTCCAATGGCTCCAGTATCCTGTTGTCATATGATTAATCAGTCCCAATCAAAATCCACAAAAATTGGTGAGCAAATAACTTTAAAGAGGAAAGTTGACTAGTTACCTTGAGAGTTTTCATTGTGATCAATTCAGAAGAATCTATCTTTCCTGCATTTATGAGTCTTGCTATCTTTCCCAACCCACAAGGCTGCCATAAAAAAAATGAGAGTAATGCATCCCATGGCTTATTACAAAGAAGTGAAGAACTTGTCGTAACTTAACTTTATAAGCATGATTACAAAGGATAATAAATGGAGGGCATGTAATAAAATTGTAAGCATACTACTCTAATAAATCCTTATCAGCTTGTGTTTGAAAACATGAAAAACTTAATATGCACAAAAGAGTAAGGGTGTGGGTGCGCAAAAGCAATCCCATCTCTGGGTTGCAGATGTGTAAAGCCTGAAATATTACTCATCACATATCAATTGGTAAAATGTATTTCATTAAAAATGAAAAAAGGTTACAACCAACCGCCCCTTACAAGGGGAGTGAACTTAGCAAGACACTATATTACTCACCCACAAAGAGGTGGCCACAAAAACAAGTACAAAAAGCACCCCAAGCAATAGAAACATCTCTATGGTCATACAATATCATCCTACCCACACATAACGTCTTGATATTGAACCCCGTTAAAAGTAATAGACACCCTAGACCAATCATAGAGACATTCCTTCATTTCCATGAGAGGCTTATAATCTTCCTTGCTTTCATTCTCAAAGACTCTCCACACCAAAGCCTTCGGAAGACTACCTACAAGCTAAGGGAAGAAATGGGGACTCCACAAGCCTTCTTCCCTCAACTGGTACATTACTAGCAACATTTTTATAGACCCTCAAAATGTTCAGGACCCTCCACCGAAGGCTACACACTGCTTGAAACCTCCTTCGAGACTAAATAAACTAATGCAAGCACTACGAATTAATGTGTGACCAAATGTAACCCCACTCATTAAGAGTAAAAGCCTTAAGATGAACAATAATTTTGATTTTTTTTATATTTATTTTGATGTCAAAGATAAGACTACAAGTAATTAAGATATGAAACTAATCAACATTTGACTTGCGATATCAATCCTCTCAACAATAATTTCAACTTTACAATGCCTTTTTAAGAAAAGAAAAAGATACCTGAAACTCGAGACTGAAGGGATTAGTAAAGCCTCTCTTTGGCAATCTACGACGAAGTGGAGTTTGACCACCTTCAAAACCAAACTTATAAGTTCCTCTAGCTTTCTGACCTTTATGACCTCTACCAGCAGTTTTACCTTTTCCAGAACCAATACCACGACCTAATCTTTTCTTCTTCTTCTTCTTATAACTATCTCTTAAATCATTCAATGCAAGAAGAACACTACTATAAGCTCTAATCATTCCACCATTATTAAACAATTCATTTGATTGAATAATTGGAGATTTTGATAATGAGAATGTTGAAGAAGAAATTAACAAATGATTAGGTTTTCTGTAAATCGAAGAAGAAAAAGAAGAGTGGATTGATGTTGTTAATATCGATGATAATCTTCTTCTCAACATTTTGAAATCTCGATGCCGATGTTTTTTTTTAGTTCTGCTTCATTTCATCATTTCTATCTAGGGTTTTTCGTTCTTCTCCGAACCAATAGTGAGGACTGATGAGTGACTGATTACTGTGTAACTAGAGTGTGGGTTTAAGGGTTTGATACTTTCATCCGATGGACATATCAAAACCCAAGTCGGGCTTCTATTATCCTGGCCTTTTTGAGGCCCAATATGTTAAGAGTATCCAGCCAAGCTACCTAATCTTGATCCAACTTATGCTTCTTTAACAGGTTCCGTTTAATTGTAGATGTATCTCGGAATGGTTAGGCATAGATTAGGGCTGGGCAAAACCGAACCAAAACCGAAGAACCGAATCGAACACAATCGAACCGATCATTTTTGAAGGTGTTTAGGTGTTAAGTGTTTGGTTGGTGTTTGAAATTTTACAAAACACCTGCTAAGGTGTTTGGTTGCGGTTTTAGAAAATTTTCAACATCTAAAACCGAACCGAACCGAACATGTTAGTCTTTAGTTTATCACTTTAGCCCAAGTTAATTCAGCCCATTTTAGTGTTTATAATTCAACCCAAGTTAAAAGGTGTTCGGTTCGACTTCGATTTTTACATATTTTGATCGGCTCGGTTCGGTTTTGGGAATGAACATGTTCGGTTTCGGTTGTGTTTATTCCAAAACACCTGTTAGGGTGTTTGGCTTCGATTTTGGTCAAAACCGAACCGAACCAAACCGTGTCCAGCCCTAGCATAGATCATCCTATAACAACTCCCTACTTAGAGCATTCCCAATACAAGGTGGATTTGGGGGGTGGGGTGGATAAATCCACCTTAAACCAGAAAATAATAATCCAATGTAAGGTAGATTTTCAAAGGTAGGAAGCCACAAGGATTTCAAGGTGGGAGAATCCACCTTGAAATCCACCTTGTGGGAAAGAACCGGACGGCATGTGACATGCCGTCCCTTTTTTTTCTAACTTTTAATAAGTGTTTTAAGTTTGTTGGACTCTCGGATCTATTTTTTTCTAATTTCTTAAAAAAATCCACTTTCTCTTCCAAATAGTCCACCTTCCCTTCGAAACTCTCCACCTTTTACAATCTCACTTTGAGTCAGCAAGGTGGATTTATCCTAGTGGCGCACATGTGGCGCCTACGTGAAGATGGATAAATCCACCCTGCATTGGGAATGCTCTTACTGGTGAGTGGTGATATCTATCCCTGAGCCTGAGGTATAGGATTCTATTGTTTCATTCTTTATAGCTTTACCCTTTATTAGCATTTTGAAAATATATTAAGAGACACATAGTTACCATCTTTCGGGTGCACTTCATTATTGGAGCTTTTTGCACGCTTGGTGGTGTTTTTTTTGCTTAATCCTGATCTTGCTTGAGGCCAGTTAGCTTAGCTAGCTACTCAGATTGTAACGGTAATCACCTTAATTTTTTTTTTTTTTAACCTTTTAGTTTATTGATTTTTACACCACATTGACAAGTTGTCATGTATCAAATATATCTACGTACGGTTGAACTATCGATTTATCATGCAAAATATCTATGACGGTAAGCAAGATCAGTTTCCCTGTATACACCTTTTGCTTTGGTGGAAGAGCGACAAACTAAGCTTTTTAAATTATAACTATTCAGGCAAGATTAGGAGTCATTGCGTAAAGTAAAATTGTTCTCCATACTATTCTTATGTGTTGCGACTTGGACTCGAAAACAAGTAATTAAACCCTTTTTTTTCTTTTAGAAAAAAATGCTACACGAGGACTTCCTAAGAACCGTAATAATCATATAAGGCATGTCAGGCTAATCCAGTAAAAGAAAAAATTTGCTCCTGGCAATTTTTGCTCCTTGCGTTATTGTCCAATATCTGGTCCACATGTGGCAGATATACTAACAACGGAGATAAGTCCATTGTCCAGTATCTGGTCCACATGTGGCAGATATACTAACAACGGAGATAAGTCAAACATTAACTAAGTCCCGTCCAGTTTGATCTGGTAAAAAACAAGCACATCAGTCCAGTCCAGATAACAGGGCCTTCAAGACTGGACTGAAAAAAAATAACCACCATGTAGTTACATAAGGATTACATTGTATCTATTTAATGAAAAGAACATTCATAATGCAATTGAAAAAGTTTATTGTGACAATTTTGCCCCATGGAATAAGAGCTAGCAATGGCATACAGTCGTACAGATACAATTGCCCCAAAGAAACTTTCTTGTGACAAAAAACTCTCAGCCAAATTAGCTCTAAGTGATTTCTTCCCATAATTGCTTATCTGTTTGTTTTTGGTGTACCCTTCTCAAAACTTCAAGAGATTTTTGGACATACCCCCATTTGAAAGTCGAAATTTGAGATACCCCCATTTGAAAAAAAAATTGAGATACCCCCCCTTTTCAAGACAGAAGAGCTTTACAGCCGTAGGTGAGTTTTATGATGGACGGCTAAGATAACACCACATCTTGAATTGGGGGGTATCTCAATTTTTTTTTTCAAATGGGGGTATCCCAAATTTCGACTTTCAAATGGGGGTATGTCCAAAAATCTCAAACTTCAATTGTAGAAAACAGATAGAAAAAAAAATGTAATGTACAAACTAAAATCATGTAGTGTATATGGCTTTTAGCTTGTTAATGAATTAAGAATAGTGATAATATATAAATATTATAAGACATAGTTGATACAATTCAATCTATATTAGGAAAAATGTAAAAGAAGGTAGACGATCGAGCTTAGATGAAGAGCGTGGAGAATGGAATGTTCAACGGAAAAAAAAATGAAGACATTTACTCTTTCTTTCGTCGTTGAGGAAACTGTGACATAAGTCATGCATAACCACGAATAGACAGATTTAGGTAGGCTTGACATTCTGAATTACAGTAATGGATCGGATTACACTACTACAGTAGCTAATGGATGAATACAAATTGATTTTCAATAAAACTAAGTAATGAAACAAGAGAAATCCTCTATTCAGTCTATATGCATATATATGCAGTCCTATAGTTCCCTTGGCAATTTTCTGAATGAGCAAATGGATGGCAAACACTTAAGAGACTTTTTTTATCGAGACATGACTCAAAATTAAAACACTTTGCGAACATGCAGATCGAATCCTTCATTACACAGTAAATAAACATCTCTACCATTCAGGAGCATTAATCTTCAGAGCATCACAATGCCATCATCGATAAGGACTTCCTATCTGTATTAGTACCAACCAACAAGGGAATGATTGTCAATTTACCAAGTATTAATAATAAACAAAACAATTATCAAAAACAAAAAAACAAATCAAACAACCTGCACATTTTCGTTGATCCAGTAAAAACGGTTTTATTACAAGCCTCATGTACAAGAGCAACGTCACACGTAGCATTCAAGGTGTATTTAAAATCCGGTATCATAAAGCCAGATACCCTGTAGTAAATCAGAACTACGACTCTAGTATCCAATGATGTAGAGGGTGGGCGTGGAATGATCACAAGAAACTCCTCAATCAAAACCCAAGTTCTGGATTTTCCAGCGAATTCCTCGCTAATAGCCATGCCTATTAGAGTTTGATCATGGTAAAGAAGAATGAACGCACGATCGTATTTGATTGTCATACCATCGGTATTGTAAAATAATAAATTGACCTGAACCTTTGAGTTCGGACCAATTGGTTCCAATCTCGGTGGTCCCTTCACTTGAATCTTTTGTAGGTGGACCTTTGGTTTGACACAAGAGCGAACTAAATTTTCTAAAGAGAAAAACAGGAAGAATATAACAATCACTGCCACCCCCACACAGCCAAGCTTGTCAGTAAGGGGTGGTGGCAGCAGTTGCGGTGGTGGAGGTGTGCCGACTAAGGATTGTGGTTGTAGTGGTTGAGGTGGTGGATGCATGGGTCGGGGTGGTGGTGATGGCTTCGTCAAGAGGTGAGAGCATGGTTTTGATTCTTTTTTTTTCTCCTGTAACAATTAATTCCATTACATCATCAATACCAAATATATAGAATGATTACAATATTAAACTAAATATTAGTAGGGAAGTATTTAAGATTGTACATAGAAGTAAACTTGGACTATAATCTAGAGAGAGACCTGGAAGGAAATGAAGGATTGATTTCAAGAAAGGCATGCATTTGACCTAAAGCAAGTGAAGAATCAAAGCAAGACAAGAAGAAGAAGAAGAGCATGATATTTAGTTGTAAAACCCACATATTTGTAGCTGAAAGTCCGAAAGATGCTTTGTTTCCACTTCCGGTGATCTTCTCAGTTAACAAGAAATGATTATACTCAGGGGTGTTCATACCCAAATATGGAACTAATACGTGTCTCAAACATATTGTCTATCATAGTGTAGCTTAAAATATAACTTCGATCATAGGATCATTTTTCTCAAAATGAGAACAAAAGTTTGGATGCCTATAAATGCCTTGGGCTTCATCAATTGTATCAGTAGATCATCTTGGAATATTGGATGATGATTAAGAGTAAAATACCACTAATGATGTTAATTCATGAAATCAATTTTGCTTAATTGCATGCATACCTATATCATTGTAAAATATTCTTCCTTCAAAAACAAAAAAATGTAAAATATAGTAATTATTCATCTGCCGTAGTTTATGTGATTGGCCGGTAGAAAGTAGAAACAGTAAATTACAACATACACAACATTTTTCTTTTTTATAAACAAATTACCCTCGTCTTGGCGTCAAGTCAGCCCAATTATAAACCACATTTTGGTTTTCTTTATACGTATTTCTAAACAAACATGTAATTTGTATCGCTTAAAGAAATGATAATAGAATATTTTTATTTCTTTTGCCTCGCTATTTAAGCATCTTAGGTTTTAGATAATTATTTTGGATCTAATACCTAATTTTATCTATTTAGTACGTGATCAGTCTGCTAGTTTATTTGATCCCACTCGGTGCATAATGCATCATCAATTTGTTATTAGTAGAAATTGAAAAATAGAAAAAAACAATAGAATGTTATGTATGTGAAATTATAAAAGAACACAAACAATACAATAATTTAATGTCATAGAATTATGATAAACCATTGTTTTAAGGGTATTATGTTAATTTACAATAAAACTATAGTAATAGTTTTGTTGTATAATGATATACAACTATTTTTATATATAACTTTATAACATGTATAAAATACTTGTATAAAAAATAATAATAGGTTTATTGTTTATGCCACCCCCAAGTCTTGGACATGTTGGTGCAGGTTGGCGCCCATGCATTAGGTATAGAGAAATATTTCAAATTGTACATAGAAGTGAGCTTGGAGTATAATCTAGAAGGAAAGGGACCTGGAAGGAATGAATGATCGATTCGAATAAAATCGTCCAACCACGCTATTGAAGAACCAAAATAAGACAAAAAGAAGAAGAAGAACAAGGTAAGCAAGAAATTAAGTTGTAAAACCAACATATCTGTATCTTTATTTGATGATGCACGCTATTACACGAACATAATCAAACGATTCATTTTATGATGCATTAGTCCTACATAAACATAACCAAACCATTTATTTGATGATGCACACTACTACACAAACATAATCAAACCCTCTTGCAATTGCTTGATGAAGCAGTAAAAGTCTCCCAAAGGATGTCATGTGTGACAACAACGTCACATTAAACTGTCAAAATGTTGCTAAAGTCTCCTACCAGAAAGCCATCTACCCTGTAAAAAAAAAAAGTAGCACACATACCCTCGTAGACTTAGAGGGTCCAAACATATATATCGTGTAAAACTCGCTATCCACATACTCCAGATCGAGTTCCAGGCTCCTGAGTGAACTCTGGGATCCGATGAGTAGCTATAAGAGTATAAGGGCTCCATTGTGTACACCATGGGGGACTAACGTCAAAAAATTGATATAAATATGGTTTTATCGTAAATTACATAATACCCTTAAAATAATGGTTTTATCGTAATTCTATATTGTTAATATATTGTATCGTGTATGGTTTTCTATAATTTCACATACATAATATTCTATATCATTTCATACACATACTTGTATTCTTTATTATTTTTTTTTTTTTCAATTTTTACTAATAATAAATCGAGGATGCGTTGTGTTATTAGATCCAAAATAATTATTTAAAAACTAAGATGTTTAAATGACGAGGCAAAGGAAATAAAAATATTTTATCACCATCCCTTTTAAGCATAGAATATATATTACATGTTCGTTTAGAAATATAAAGAAAACGAAAATGTGGTTTACAATTGGGTTGACCTAAAGCCAAGATGTGGCGGTAATCATCTTGACTAGAGAAGTGACCCAATGCATGGTTAGGACATGGGATTATATCCTTGGATTGAGTTTTGTCCTAGAGATGTTTTTTGTGGGTTGATTTCCTCTTGAGTTTTGAACATTAGCAGGGTCCCCAATTAGACCCTCGCACTAGCTATACCCACATAAAACATCTCCAAGCCAAAACTCAGTCCAAGGATATAATCTTATGTCCTAACCATGTATTCCCACACTTTTCTAGTGAAGATGATTACCCACATCTTGGCTTTAGGCCAACCCAATTATAAACCACATTTGAATTTTCTTTATATTTCTAAACGAAAATGTGATTTGTATTCTATGTTTAAAGAGATGATGAAAGAATATTTTTATTTATTTTGCTTCGCAATTTAACATCTTAATTTTTACAATTATTTTGGATATAATAACATAATACAACATCGATTTATTATTAATAGAAATTGAAAAATAGAAAAAATAATAAAAAATACAAGTATGTGTATGAAATGATACAAAATATTATATATGTGAAACTATAGAAAACCACAAACAACAATATATTAACGTCATACAATTACGATAAAACCATTTTTTTCAAGAGTATTATGTTAATTTACGATAAAACCATAGTTATAAGGTATTTTAATCAGGTTATATGATAAAATAATGATAACTCTTTCTGAGATGTTAGGGTTCACTCAGAAGCAGAATTACATAGATTTCAAGTTTAGGCAGATATACTCATTTAGGCCAAGCTCTAAGTAGGGCCCCTCTAAAAAAGAATTAAGTTAATTGGCTTAAGAGTATCTTTGGTGTTGGCTAGGGTAAATGTGAGCAATGAGTTAACTTGTTCAACTTCTTGCTGATTAACGTGGGAGAACTCTTCACAAATAACTTTGCGATTATCTCATTGAATACCTTTTATTTTCAAAAAAAAAGAAAAAAAGAAAACCCATAATACTTGGGACACACATCTTCACACGGTTTTAAATAATGAGAAGTTGTGGTTGTAGGAGACTTACCATGAAGATAGTGTATTTTTTTTCTTGAGAGGTTGAAGATAGCGAAGTAAAGCAATCATATGAGCTTTATGGAATTATTGATACTGTAGTCGTTGTCAGTTGGGTTTGCCTTAGTGCACTCGACTTTTTCTTATTCATAACACTCGTGGTAGCTCCTTGAAACATTTGTGTGTGGATGCATGTTTATATTCTTTTACTGATATTTCTAGGCAGGTATAATCTCTTTTAATAACTCAGGAGGAGAGGTTTTTTCCTAATGCCAAACTTTTACCAAAAAAGTCTATTTCTCTTTCACTAAAATCAAATATATCTTCTCTAATATAAAGGGTTATTAAGTAATTTCAATATAAATAATTAAACTTTATCAAGTAGTTACCTATAAATTAGGAAAGTAATATTGTTTTTACCAAAAAACAAGGAAACTAAATATGATACACGTCTGACAGACGTGCATTCACTTAGTTACACATAGTGTTTGCGGTAATATTCATATTTCAATCCCTAGCGGAGATTTCATGGTTGTATGTTGAGAGGGGAGGATTTTATATTTCATGCCCATTAAGTGTCCATTATTGTTATTGATTACTAATAATAATGCAATCCATGGCACAGAGTAAAAAAAACAAAAGGGAATTATGAACGAAGGCTAATGATAAACCAATCCAATAACCCCACCCATAACAAGTTCCTCTCGTTGTATTTTGGGCTAGTGTGAATCTCTCCCACTTTTTTAATCAAATTTGTGTTTTAATTGTCCAAAAAATAAAAAATAAAATAAAAATGACCTATGAATGACACTCTAAACTTGAATATTTTTAATTTCTATCCACATTTCTAAGCATACTATTGTGAAGTTTGGGAAATTTAGACTTAACCCCCCAGATAATGGACCTCATTTGATTAAACCCCCACATATATGAAAAGTTTGACTTTGCAACCCACCGTTTGCTTCCGTCCAGTTTTCCATCCAAATTATATTCTTACTTCCCCAAATGCCCCTTAATATTGTATTAGCTAAAACCCCCATATATTAGAAAACGAGGGGTATTTAGGAAAATAAAAATATAGTTTGAATGGAAAACTAGGAGAAAACAAACGGTGGGGTGTAAAGTCAAAAATTTCATATATGTGGAGGTTTAATCAAAAGAAGTCCATTATCTGAAGGGTTAAGTCTAATTTTCCCGTGAAGTTTTTGGATGCGTAACTTTTTTTTGTCGAACTCTTTGTAGCTTATCAAATGGCAACTTTACCTCTACTTGTGTGTAGGTCGTGTATCTGGAGTTTACCTTCTATGACAGTACAAATTTATTCTTGGATGATTCCTTACATGGAGAAAAACTTCTTTGCACTATATTGGATCTAAGTTTCATCTCTTTTAATAATTCAGGAGGAGAGTTTTTTTTCCTGATGGGAAACTTTTACCAAAAAAGTCCATTTCCCTTTCACTAAAATCAAATATATCTTCTATGATATAAAGGGTTATTATATAATTTCAATATAAATAATTAAACTTTATTAAGTAGTTACCTACAAACCAGGAAAATAACATTGCTTTTACCAAACAATAAGGAAACTGAATATGATTCGTGTGCATTCACTTAGTGTAAGTAACTGCTTTGCAGGCGTCCATATTCTTTTTTCTTGTAGTTACAATTTACAAGAAGTTATTTTGAAAGCCTAATTTATCGCCTACAGTAACCATGAAATAGTACTGGATGTTAATCCCGGATTCTTGGGTGCCTTACCAATGGGCAGTTAAGTACACCTGGGGACCCTTTTTTCGGAAAACCCCCTTTTTATAGGACATGACATATAGATTTTTTTCCATGGTACCATGCCAAATTCAATGTTGTTTGTTAAACACGTGGTGGTACGAGGAATTTGTTGGTTCTCTTTCTTCCCTCCCTCCTCTCTGTAATGAATGAACACTGAAAATGTACTTCCAATCTAACCGAATGCTAGAAAGAAATCTCTCTGACTCTACGAACTCAACCCGAATTGTTGTTTCTTCTTCTTCACTTCAATGTCAGGATCGATCTCTCTCTCTTTCTCTCAACTTCCAAGATTTCTGGTAACCTCTTTTTCTTTAGATTAATTTCCTTAGTTTACAATTTAAATTCGAAAAAGGTGTTCATTGTTTTCTTGCATTGTTGATTGCAATTAGCCTTAATTACAGAAGAAAGAAAAATTATGGCGAGTTCAGATTATCAACTTCATTTAATTAGGTTAATGTTAATCCTAATCTTATTTAACTTGGTTTTGAAATGTTTTAAATCAAAGGACAAAGGATATGTTGCATTTTCAGATAAAAGAAATTTAATAACCAACTCCATTTTCTTATAGTATTGTTTGATGAAAAAAAAAATAGATGAACTCGATAAACCTTTACACTTGTATGCGTGCAGTGTGCTGGCACAGCTATATCTATGCAGAAGTTTGTCTTTGATGGGGAGGCTGGGAAGATTGGGCTTGAATTGAAGAATATAGTCGCTTGAACATGTTTCCTGGTGGAGCAGAAATTGGTATGACTTTACGCATTTATTTTACTTAAAAGACATCATCAGGCCTATTGTGTGATATGATAATGCTAAATTTTAAGTGTTGATATTCGTCAGACTCGGCCGAGTCTCGCTCCCTTCCCACAATTGTTTTGAATTGTGGAGATCAGTGTAGTCTAACAAAACTAGGAAATTTTGTCATTTTTCCTAGCATATGCACTTCAGTGTGTAATGGCTTATCCAGAATCGTGTTACTGTTAATTTTTACATTGTTATATACAAGTATGCCAAATCGAGAACTTTTTAGTTTTATGTTGAGTATTACAATCTAAACAAATTCTGTCCTATCAGTCATTGTGCTTCAGACACTACTGTTGGGATTCCGTTGACACGTCACTCCACTTTACTTACCACATGCTGTCATTTGACACTAATCCATTCTTAATGTTGTCACACGGCTATTTAAATTTTTATTCTTATTGTGCTTTTTCCTGAATCAAATTAGAAGTCGCAATATTTATAGGAGAATCCAAGCAACAAGAGAAAAAGTATCTTCTCTGTCTATTCATGTGTGAAGAAAATGTCACTTAATAGATCGTTCTGTATTCTGATCCTATTGTTTTTTTTTCCGTATTTGGTGGGAGTATATCTGATCCCCACATATCTCAAACCCATTGTCCCTTCTGATGAACATCTCTATTTATAATAATTTCTTTTCTTGTAAGAGCCTCTGACATGCCATATATTGGTATTGTAAACTGGGCAAGTATTTGCATAAATTTGATAGCCTTTGAGTCTGATTGAAGTCAATTGACATTTATATTTAGGTCAACGCTTGGCTTGCGGATCAAGATGCAGAAGCTTTAAGGTGTGACAAGTTACTCGTGGAAGAAGAAGAAGCTGCTCAGAGAAGGTATTTTGTGGTGGAACACTTGCTATTTGTCTTGTTCAGTGTTAAAAACGGAAAGTGACATTTAGGGAACAATCATTATTAAGTAAGTGGCACTTACTTAAAACTCTTCTCCTCAGTTAATTTGACAGTCTGACCACACTTTTCAATGTTCATAGTTTATAGTTTTCGCAAATTATCTAAATGTGAGAATATAATTGAAGTTTAGATAGTTTAGTTGATTTTATGTATGATTTACTTTTGATTTTGGGTTTATTTGATTAGTTTTATATTTGATTTGTAGTTTGGGTGAGAGAGAATGGCAATGGAGATTACACAAATTCTGTTGTTTGTTCAATCAGCTGATGCAAATGTTCAAATTAATGCCGAAACGAATATTAAGCAGTTCCAGGATCAAAATCTACCGCCTTTTCATTACTCGTTATCAGTAGAACTATCAACTGAAGATAAACCTATAGAATCTCGAAGATTGGCTGGTATTGTATTGAAGAATTCCTTAGATGGTAAACATATAGCTAGTAAGGAACAATTGATTCAACAATGGGTAGGTATAGATGCTTCAGCGAAATCAAACATTAAAGACTTGTTGTTGAGGACTGTTGGATTGCAAGATGAGGTGAATTCTGTTCATACTGCCGTAGTTCAAGGGATCACCCTTGCAGATCATGATGCTGAAGTCCGTCTTGCAGTGACAAAGGCTTTATATAATGCGCTTGACTTTGCACAAACAAATTTTGACAATGAGATGGAGCGCACTTACATCGTGAAGATTGTTTGTGAGACAGCAGTTTCAAAAGAGCCAGAGATTAGACAAGCTGCTTTAGAGTGCCTTGTATCAATTTCATCTACTTACTATCACGTGCTTCAGCCATATATGCAGACTCTGTTTGAGCTTACATCAAGGGCAGTTAGAGGGACCAGGACCTGTTGCACTTCCAGAGATTGAGTTTTGGAGTTCCATCTGGGATGATGAGATTGAGCTTCAAGAGTATGATGGAGAGAATGACGATTCTGCGTCTTCCCATCCTTGCTTCATTGAGAAGGCTTTGTCGTCATTGGTTCTTATGTTGGTAGAGACTTTATTGAAGCAGGAAGAGGATCATGATGATGATGTTTGGAATCTGTCTATGGCTGGTGGCACTTGCCTAGGCCTGGTTGCAAAGACCGTTGGTGATGCTATAGTGCCTCTTGTTATGCCTTTTGTGGAGGTAAATATAACCGAGGCAGGTTGGGGTTGTCGTGAGGCAGCTACATATGCATTTGGCTCTATTCTAGATGGTCCTCCTATTGAAACGCTATCCCCTTCAGTCAAAGCAGGGCTACAGTTTCTGCTTAATGCAATGACGGATGCAAACAGCCACGTGAAGGATACAAAACATGGACTCGAGTCGGATTTTTGAGATTTGGAGAGTCTCACACCATTGTTGAGGGAAAGGCTTATAGAATGTGGTGGAAGGATCAATGAATGCTCTGTGCAGGTTTCTTTCTCTCAGCTCCTATCATTCACCATTGCTTTTTACTCATCCTTAATGGAATTTTAGTAGAATTTAAATGTTTTCAACTTAAGTGGTACTTCATAGAGAAGGTTTTCATAGTTGCATTTGTTAAAGGAACTACGCTATGTTATTCTCGTCATTCATAGAGAAGGTTTTCGTAGGATGCAGACTCTTAATGAACCGTTATATACTTGTTGAATGAAATAATCGGGGTATGAAAGGTCAGTCCAAGCAAGCTCTTAGATTTTGGAGATTCACTTCCTTTCGTATATAACAAATATGAGTAGGTTAGAAGTAGTCTGGCACAACTTATTGCATGTTTAACTTTGGCAGTCTGTAATTGATGGGAACTGTTTCCGCAAAATAAGCTTTAAAGGATTGTACTATCCATGTGTAATTTGAATTGAAAGTGCATCTACCAGGAACATTTTCCAACCAATAAATAGACTTAATTTGGAAAGTGTCTTTAAGAGTAGTTGGATCCGGACCCTCAACATATAAAGCTTTTGGAATTGTAACTCTAACCAAAGGAGAGAGTATTGTATTGGTTTCTCTAAGTAAAGTTTAATGTGCCAGTTTACTTTCCTTGAGGGTAATTGGAGCGGTAGTCTTATTTATTTATTTTTATTTTTTACTGCAAAAATAGCTTAGAATGACATATATATATATGCCAACCTTTTTGGTTATCCAGAATATTGGCAGTTCACTATTTGTCCTGTTCAGTCACAAGCTCTCTAAGGCATGGCTTTCATTCTTGATATTATGAAGAGAATATGAAGCATTTATGGTCTAAGGAATGCTTATATACATCAACCATTTACGTTAGTTTGAATTCAATTTGGTGTTTATGCTACACCCTATAGTTTAATTGATTTGTGAAAATAAATTTAAGTTAGTTTGAATTAATTTATTTCTGATGCTCACACCTTACAGATAGTTTGAATTCATCTAATTGATTTTGGGTAATAGCTATGAGCATCCATTAACGTTCTGCGTACATTCTCAAGAACAAACTATAGATAGATCTTCCCTTACCTTTTCTTTTTACTCTATTCGATTAGAAGTTGTAATTATCTTACTTAAGCTAAAATTTTGAACATGATTGTCGTAAGTCAGAACGCCAAGTCTCCAATCATTTTGAGACAATTTATTGTACTTTGTACAGCCTAATGGATAGTGTTATCTAACTAAATATACTTTCAAATCTATCTTTTATTAATTTTCATTTTATTTTATTCTTATTATGCAGCAATTTAATAGGTGCGGGCAGCTATTTAGGTGAAAGTATATGTGATTAATGTGTTCACTTCATCTGGAAGAGCTGCACGATAATGTATTGTTGCGAGTTTATGGTTTTATATATTTGGATACTTTTACATGCAGTAATGCTTCCTTTGAATGCCCATCTTTCATCTCTGGATCTCTGATTTTTTTTTTCTTTGGTGTATACAGATTGATTGCCGAGTACAGGCTGACTATGATCATTTCCCCTTAATTCCAGGCAAAGCGATCACATTAGTTAGAGGTCTTTTTTCCATGCTAGCAGATCCTCGTCATCCTGTAAGTTCTTATTCTACACTTGTTGTTTTGCCTCTTATTCTATTTCAATTAATGCATGGCTGTTTCAAGTTTGCAATTAGTATACTTAATAGGAGAGCTTATAAAATCCTAATGTCACCAACGCTAAGTTTGCATTCATCTGTGGCTTACCTACTGATTTACAGGTTTGAGTGAACGAGCGCCACAAATGAGTCCATTCTGAAGGTAGCCCTTGGTCAGGGCAAGGTATCATGTTTATTAAAGTCACACGATCATGTCGTCATTGCCAAAACGTAGGTGATGCATCGGTTTTGAAGATCATTGAGCTTGAGGACTGAAAGCAATATGCACCCGTCTTTTTGTTGTTTATTTCTACTCTTTCATTTTTACTCGGAGTTGGCCGTGGTTTAATTATTAACTCGCAAGGTTGTGGACATGAGCTGGTGGATTAATATGTATTAAAGAGTGTACACTACTTTTAAAGAGCTGTGATGGCACCATGCTTTTTTGTTATGTTTGAATGATATAAACTAATTGACTTTTTATTACAAGTGTAGTTATGCTGAAGTTCTCTAGCCATTACTTGGTGCGACCTGTTTTGGTACCTGCGGTGCGGAATAATATGGACCACACAAACTTCGGTGCGAAAACTGGTTACCTGCTAGCTTAAATTCAAAGAAATGTTGTTTCAAAAATTAAATATAGTAGGCCCCCCGAAAACACACGCTTCCAGCCACGCTGTCCAAACACCGAGCAAATAGCAAAAATTTAATTTCCAGATCTGCGTAGTGAATGTTTCCATCTTCTCTACCAACTAAAAACAGTGTTCTACAAAACAAAGCTCCAAGCTTTGTCGCCCTTCGTTCTCCTGCCAGCCAATCAGCGAATTCCTCTTTGTTTTTCACTTAAGGTTAGTGCGTTCTGTTTTGTAATTCGTTTGTAGGGCTTCATGTTTACTGCATTGATAACTTAAACTAATTTTGGAAATATTACAAATTTTTGTGATTAGGTTTTAATTTCTAAACATTTGTTGATTCAAATTGCTCTAATATAGACAATGTTGGGGTTATGGGTGTGATTAATGATTTTGTTGTTCTGGGTTGTTTTTCTCGAAGAAAACAGTTTCTCTACCTCATTGGGGCTTTGGCTATGGTTTCTTATACTTATTATTGTAGAACAGTAGAAGTCCTTTAAATCCACAAAATTTCAGAACAATGAAAAACATATAACCTCAAATGGGATGACAACACTTTCAAAAGACTGGTTTCTTTGGTCATTTAGAAATCATTACACAATAGTAGTATAGTATAGTAGTAGTAGTAGTAGTAGTAGTACTATGATATGTTTTGTTTTGTTCATGGATTGTGAAGAAGGAAACATTAATTTCTTATCATTAATTTTGATATTGTCGTCATCAATCATCAAATATTTATATATGGCAGTAGACCATCCACATGGGAATTGAGAAATAAATAGGTTATTTCATAAAGAAGTGCCAGTTTCAATCATCCCATACACAAATATTAATGATCTTGTTGTTCTTAAGGGAAATAATTTCTCTCATTGGAGCTATTGCAGTAGGTATCACACATTATGTCGACCTACAATGTTGATGAATTTGTTGAAGAATTTAGTGATGATGATAGTGAGGCTGAGTCTGAAATTCCTAGGAGAAGAAATATAGATCTACTATGTCAAGTGGGTGTAAGACTTCAACAAGAAATTCACGAGGATATGGGACAGTTTTCTGATGCTGATATTTTGGACGCACGATTCGATACAGACGAGGAAGCGTACTTGTTCTATAACGAGTATGCAAAGTTTAAAGGATTTAGTGTGCGCAAGGACCACAAGACAGTAATAAAGGGTAAGACATGTAGAAGAAGATTTATCTGCTCATGTGCAGGTCAGCGAGCAAATAAATGGAGCAATCTTCAAAGGCGAAGAAAAAAAGCACGTCGGTTAACCAGATGCGATTGTCCTGCACTATTGAACATAGTTTATTCTGAAGAAGTCAACACCTGGATTGTGCTTGATTTCAAGTCCGAACACAGCCATGTTTTGGCACCAACTGATGGTTCACAATTTTTGAGATCTCATAGAAAAGTGAGTGTGAGCAATGCATTATTGGCTGAAGGCCTTTATGGCTTGGGCGTGAGTAAAAAAAAGGTTATGGATTTGATCGTTGCTAGGGCTGGCAGTCATGCAGCAGCCGGTTGTACTAAACGAGACTTGTACAATCAAATGAATAGATCAAGGGTTGAACGTATTCTTGATGGGGATGCCAATGTTGTGAATGCTTATATGGAGGATATGTCTATGAATGATCCTGGATTTTTCAAAAAACACCAAGTTAACGAAAAACAACAGTTAACTAAATTGTTTTGGAGTGACTCCCAGTCGCAAGAGGATTACAAGCTGTTCGGTGATGTGCTATTGTTTGACTCAACTTACCGGACCAATCGGTATGGCATGCCTCTTGTTGTATTCGCGGGAGTGAACAACCACCGACATACCGTGATCTTTGCCCTTGCTTTGATGAAAACTGAGACCATAGAATCTTATATATGGGCCTTGGAAGCATTTATCGCGGCAATGGACAATGTTGCTCCGAAATCGGTGATCACCGATGGTGATGCAGCCATTCGCAGTTCTATTGAAACTGTCTTACCTAATAGTAAACATCGGTTGTGTGTGTGGCACGTTGTCCAGAATTCACTTACCAATGTCCGTACTCAGGGATTTCACAAAGACTTTGTTGATGTAATGTTTTGTAAGGGTCCTCCAGAAAATTTTGAGAAGAAGTGGGGTGAATTGTTAACTAAATTCAATAATGTGGCTAAGAAGAAGTGGGTGCACAATATATATTTAAAGAAGGAAATGTGGGCAGAGGGCTATTTACGCGAATATTTCTTTGCAGGGTGTAGAAGCAATCAGCGTTGTGAAAGTATAAATTCTGTTGTGCGGCTATGCGTAAAGGCAGGCCTAACCTTGATTGAGCTTGTAGAAAGATTGCTTATTAAAGTTAAGTATATTCGCCATCGTGACTTTGAAGCAGAGGTTAATACTATGATGACCAGGTCAGCACAGATTCCCAACTTAAGTCGCATTGGAGAGCGAGCCGAAGCATTGTATACTCGTGCAGGTTATGAATATCTTTACAAGCAATTGTTGCATGAACCATCGTATGTTGTAAATGAGACATATGAGGATGGAGTGAACATAAAATACCTGGTCAACCGTCATATGTATCCTAATTCCCCTCAAACTGTCGAATACATGAGGGACACAGATGCATACAAATGCTCGTGCAAGTTATTTGAGAGGGTTGGCTTTATTTGTAGACACATACTTGCTGTTTTAAAGCACACTCATGTCTCTCAAATTCCAAAAAGCTGCATTTTGCATCGGTGGACACGAGATGCTAAATCATCTAGTATGACAGATGTTAGAACAAATTCATCTTCATGGATGCTTGGTAGTGGACTTCGTTTGAACGACCTTGAGGATTGCGCTCGTGAGCTGTTTATGTGGGCATGTGAATCGGTACAGCGTTGTGGTAGGGTTAAATCCCACATTGCTGCTTTCGACAAGGGTGAGTCGGAAGAGGTAGCACAAGGGCTTAATCAAACACCAATATTGGACAATCCCATGGGTGTTGAGGAGAAACGTGCGTCTACTCCGACACATGTAGGACTACCCCCTGACAACATTACTGATCCACCATTGTATAGAGGAAAGAGGGTTGCAAAGCGGAAAATATGGCAGCGTTGCACGACAAGATGTGGAATATGCTTGATTGTAGGCCATACAAGGAGGACATGCCCTAGTAATTCTTTTTCTCACTTTCTTTTCTTATTATTATTTGTCTCGTTTATAGTTTAAAAATATCTGGTATTGCTATGTTATCAATTTGGCTTCTTAAACATTGTTTTTTGTTGTGTTTTATCATTTTGGGGAAGGGCAGGTCTACTTAGTGATGATGAGGTCACTGATCATGAACAGGATTCTCCGAGAGGTAGAATTACTGACTTGACCTTGTTTAACCTTGCGGCTTGTTATTTTGTATGTTAGTTTGATGTGTCCCAACAAATGTAGGTGAAACAGACCCCGTTGATAACATGACTGAGACAGGTGAAACAATGGGAGTCGATGCTGATGTGGAGAAAGAATTAAATGTTCGTAGGACTTTCACATGCAGCTTGTGCAAGACTGTGGGTCATAGGAAAAATGCTGCTTCTTGTCCGATGAGACAACAAAGTAAGTCCGTGTGTTTCGACTGTCATAGTTTACTACTTAGAACAACTGCATTTGAACGACTGTCATAGTTTACTACTTTGAACAACTGCATTTGAACGACTGTCATAGTTTGTTTACTACTTTGAACAACTGTATTTGAACGACTGTCATAGTTTACTACTTAGAACAATTGCGTTTGAACCATGATTAATTTAATTTGCGTAAGTAAGTTTTTTAAGTAAGGTATACCAATTATTTCTTGGGTTTGTTTATAGGTACAGATTTGGCCGTTACAGATATGGGCAATGCGTATTTGCACAGAGAACCAAATGGTTCTACTTATTGGAGTCTGAAAGACGATTGAAGAAGTGACAATGCGTTTTATGTTTTTCATACCTTTCAGAAGAATTTGACATTGACACATCTGATATGTATTCTGATTCCAAATTTCAAGCAATGCTGTGTGTTGACTAGTTCTTAATTTTAATTTGACTATTGGTATAATTTTAATATTACTTTCGTTCTTTATCCATGTGTTAAATCACACCCCAATGTTCATTCTCCATGTGTTAAATCACACCAATGTACTTCATCGAATTTTCAGCAGAATGGTACCTGATCTTTACAGGTATGGTGTGGAGTGTGGACCGTATTATAATTGTGGTGGTTGTTGTTACCGTAGACTGAATAATACATGAAAAAGGTTTAGGGTTATTAGCCAGAAACATTAACACGCAAATTTATAAACATGTCCAAATACAAACATGTCAAACCCTTTCATCACGTTTACATGTCTAACCTTACTACATAATTGTTCGCAACCTGCAGACAGTTCATAATATAAATCATTCTTGAAACCCAACACATAACATAATTAGCGAAATAATATTACAAATTAATTCTACTTTGTCCACAACTTACAATTGTCATTACATATATACTGGTGCCAGAATTCCTTAAATACAACCAAACTAGCTAACTGAAACACATAATTGTGCGCAATATCAGTAGCCACCACCAATCGTTGGAACTTGGAACCAGATGCGGCGGACAACTGTGTGCAATGGGTAAACCATACCCTTGACACTACACATATTTTTTTTTTTGTCTTTTTTCAACTGTGCCCATGCTTTTTCTCCAGCTAGCACCTTGCAAGTGTCGACATCAAAATGAAAACCTGGCCTAGCGCACAATCGTTCTATCAATCTCATTTCACTCCTCATCTCCTTACACCGCATCCTAACATTCTCAGCATTAATTTCCAAACCCGCCACCCTTATCGCATTAGCAACATTGACCATAGCTTGTTGTCTAACGCCACCGTATTCGTTATGACCATAATCAATAATATCTTCCATTAGTTTTGCACACAACAGAGAATCCATAGATAGGTTCCATTGCAAAGGACTTGTTCGATGTAAAGTAAGAAACGCCATTCTGATTGAAATCATACCACAAGTATATAAATATATTTTTAGCATTCAACATGGATACAACAACATTATAATAAAACGAACAATAAAATTGATTCACTAACATTTTCTTAACATTTTCACTGTCACTAAAATCTTGTGTTAGTTCATTAAATTAAATCCTAAAAGAGCACAAAGTGGAATATTCAAAACAACCTTAATGAAGACTTGAAGAGAAATAACTCAATGGCATCCAAGTAATATCCAAGTGAAAGGAAAGATTACAAATTGACAAAAGGATTTTATATCCTACCCCAAAATTTTGTCAAACCCTAAACCTAACAAAAAGAATCGACAACATTTTGAAAAATAACCAACTAGTATAAACCCTAAACCTAAACCTACAAATATTTTGCTTCACACAATCAAGATAATCAATGTAAATAACAACAAATTAGCACACTTTAAGGTTAAATCATACGCATTCAGTTTAATAAGTAGCAATTATTCACAATGACTGAAATGGAAAACAATAATTAGAAAATTCGTTTAAGATTAACCTGATATGATTGGATAACCTCAACAAGTAAACACCAAATCCTAATTCCGGTCGTATCACAAGCAAAAACAGAAAAAATGGATTTTTAGTGAAAATAACAAAATTAAAACACAAATATATAATAAGGAAAGAGAGGGAGAGAGCAAGAGATCATGCTCATCAGATGCTTAATTCAACTGATCGAGAAGAAGACGACTATGATTACAGGATTTAAAGCAAAGATAAGATATGGTAGGTGTACCTTTGAGTCCCAACGGAGATAGAGCAGAACACTACGAGATAGAGTTTGATTCAACTTTCAAGATGAGAAGATGAAAAGGGTTTGAGGGTTTGATGCTATACTAGACGAAGTTCGTGGTAACTAGGGGTTTATTTTGGTATTTTACATATTTGGGTGGGACCAGCGGAAAAAGAAAGTTTAAGAACTTCAGTTTTGACTTTGGGTAGATTTGTTGTCAGAATATTCCAAAAGTGGTGAGAAATACATGTCGGTTCTAGCATTGGGTTTTGATAGAACATTTTATATCCTATTTGGACATCACTAGCATGTGTGATATATATAAAAATAAAAATATGGCATGTGTTGAATTTAACTAAACAGACTAAAGTAAACCCTAATTAATTATTTTATTTGATATTTTATTTCGGTTCCATACATACATACATATACTAAAATCAAAACTGCAAAGCAAACCAAATAACCATTATATATAAAATCTTCAAGTTCATTCTTCACATAATTTAATATCATACACAAAACAAATTTAACCAAATTTAAGTTTGAATTCAATCCAGGCACACAGAATTATCAACGTCTAGTCTTCCATCGGTCAATCAAAACCGTCAACAGAACTGAAATCACTGTAATTACTTCTGATCTCCAAATCAGAAGTAAAATCTGAATCCTCACCTGATAACTTCTCAGAGTCTTCTTCATCTTCCGACAACAAATCAACCACAGGAGGTGCAACATCAACTTCACGGCGTCCACCACCACTAGCACGAGGTTCACTGGTTGGAAGACATCTACCATGTTTGCGCGAACGAGTAGAAGGACCAGGTTCCTCAGGACCAACTTCAATGAGATCAGCACCTTGTCCTCGGCAAGGGGCACCTGGCATAGGTCCACGTCTCGGTTTGTGCGCCACCTGCAGTTTGAAGGTTTGGGCTGATCATCATTCTAGTACATATATCAAAAAACTTAAGAACATTTATCTGCAATATTATTAAACCTGCATTCTGAAGATCGTGACTGCTCGTCCCCTTGTCATTTGTTCAAATAGCACGCGATCCCCAACCCGAAGATTCATGTCCCGGACAACCATTTTCCAGCATGGCCCGTTTATGTACCAGTTGTGGTGTTTATCATGGTGGACATAACCTCTAAAGTATGGGTGACCTGCAGTCGAGATAATCAATGCTTGTCCGTCGAATAGATGGGCATGCAATTGTTTTGGAATGGCCTGCAAATATTTGTTGTTGTAGAAATTTAGATATGCCTCCTAAATATTAAAAACAAAATAAAAAATTACAATTACACAAATTATAATAACATTTAATTACCATCCTCGTGTGTTTAGATTGGTATCCCACATTCCAACACGATAGTATTCTTGACCACCATCTGCCAGGATTATTGGGCCAGAATACAGGTTCGAGCATCTCTGGAGGCATCTGCGTAATCTCGAGAAAAAAAAAATGACATTTTTTGAACTTAAAAAGAAGACGTCAACCAAAAATAACAAAATCAGCAAAATAATATTACATTCCCAAATAGTCCAACAGGTTACATTGTTGTCTTCCATTCGATGTTCCTTTTAAGTACGAAACAAAGTACAACTAACATCAAAGTACAAATAAAATTTTAAGTAAAACAGCAATCATCAAGACCAACAGTACAAGGACCAATGACTTCACCCAAGTCACCCAACCAACACCGTCGACAAAGCCTGCAACACGAGGCACCACATCACTACTGACTTGAGTAGGGGACAACATCAATTCGTAAGGGTCAATGTAATCATCACTAGGCATTCCGTAAGCAACCTTCCCTCCCTTGGCACTGTCTCGGCCTTCGTTGTTATTGAAAGCACGTATAGCTTCCTCTATTGAATGGACGCCCCAGAATAGAGGATTGCTAACCCCTTTGGTTGTTTGGTGACACGACTCCCAGGTACGATAAATACCCGGGCGCTTCCCTCGCTTAACAACGTAGAATGGATATCGACCCATTATTCTGTATGTAACATAGTAGTTGGTGCTTTATTAGACTAAAACAACCAAATTTGGGTTTAGTTTCTACAATATGCTCGTTAAATAGGAAAATGTCATGCTATTCGGTTGTGAGCATCATCTGAATTTAATCCTAGTGTTCAAATTTTTATTGATTCAAAACATCAAAAATAGTATATTTAATAATCTTAAGTGGAATATACAATTCTGCTTGGCCATGCAAGGAAAGAAATTATTTTTGTATATTAGTCTAATTTTCAGTATTTGTCCTTGACCAAGTTTAATGAACTATCAAAGAGTTCACATATATTTATTTATGTGGAGCAATGAATTAAGAAGAACAATAAGATATTTCAAAATATTTTGCATAACCATCGAGAAGAAAGAAAGAGACAGAAAAGTGAAAATGGAAATTTGATTCCCACTTATTGTGTATTTTCTATTTTTAACTCTTTTAATTGGTAAGGGCAAATCAATCACAAAGAATAATTAGAAGTTAACAACTACAAGATTTTGAAGCTAAATGCACGATTAACAAACATTTAATATACAATTGTACAACTTCAGTGAGGATAAACTTGACTATTATTCTAATCTTCAATACACTCATGTTTAAAACCAAGTTCTAATAAAAAATTACAAACAAAACCTTTTCAATTTAACCCCAAAACTTAGATTTTTATAAAACCTAACAGTCTTAGATTTAAAACAATCAAAAACCCTAACCCTAACCGAAAAATTAAACAACATCTTGACAATAAGTCAACAAGTATAAACCCTAAAGGCATATACATGCAACAATTACGATAAATTTGCTAAATCGCTTCAAACACTTGCAACTGTGAAGGAAATTTTGACCAAAAGAAAATAAAAAAACCAAAGCAAGGTTACCTGGAGCTTAAAATTGAAGAAAGTGTTTGAAAATGGCTGGAAGTCAGACAAGAATCGTCGTTGACCGTAATCGCCGCTGTCCCTTTCTCCCTAGGGGTGCTCAACTTGCCCCGTGACCCGGACCCGCCCCGTTCCCCGCCCCGTTTTTTATCTCCCCGCCCCGCCCCGCCCCAATATTTGCCCCGCCCCGTATCCGCCCCAATGGGTAGCAGGGCAGGGATGGGTTTCATTGTATAGATTGAAACCCCGCCCCGTGCCCCGCCCCGTGCCCCGCCCCGTGCCCCGCCCCGTACCCCACCCCGTTCCCCGCCCAGTTCCATCTTTCTCTGTAGAATTAATCTCAGCTATCCATGAATACATCCTATCTTCATCTTTCTTAACCTTTTTGGCTTTCACCATCTTTTCAAAACCTAACTCAAGAGCAGAAACTCTATCACATAAAGACATTAACTTTAATTTAGTTTCAAGCTTTTGGGTTTTCTTGATCTGGATCAGATCAGCAATGGTGTCAAAGGGAGTATGAGGAATTAAACATGGTGGTGTAAAATCAAATGGGTTTGGAGTTAGAAGATCTAAAGCAAACCCAAGTTCAATTTCTTCAGTAAATGATGGAAATGTTAGGGATTTGGGTTTGAAAATGGAAGTTTCTCTAATGAACATAGGTGATGATAATTGATCATAGATCTCAAATCTTCCGAATCCACTCATCTTCTTCAAATTGATTGTGTAGATTGCAAATTAGGGTTTTGCAGAGATTTCTAATACAGAGAGATTGGTCAAAAGTAGGGAGAAAGAGTGATTAAAAAGCAAATATTTTTTTAAAAAATAAAGGTCAAAAGAAAGCAAATATTTTCTTTCTTCCCCACCACATTATATGGTGTCACATTCCCCGTCCCCGCCCCGCCCCGTTCCCCGTCCCCCGACCTGTACAGGGCAGGGATGGGGGTGAACTTTCTTAAGCCCCCGTTCCCCGCCCCGCCCCGCCTAAGAACGGGGATTATTTGGCCCCGCCCCGCCCCGCCCCAACCCCGCACACTATTCCCCCGCCCCGTCCTGCCCCGCCCCAATCAGCACCCCTAATTCTCCCTATATCGATGGTGCTCAAAAAAGGAAAGTTTAACTTTATATATATATATGTAGGGTTTTGTCTTTTTTTATTTTGATTTTTTAAAACAAATCTAGGGTTTTGTCCGAGCATTGAAATCTTATACTTGGTGTTGGGTGACTTGGGTCTGCTAACTTTTGTCAAACAGTTTTCTTTTGTACCATCACTAAAAAAGGTGGTCCAAAACTCCAAATCACTTATCAAGTACTATACAATAATACAAGTGGTCCAAAGAAGCTTATCAAGTACTATACTACAAGTGTTTGGTCCCTTTTTAAAAAAAATTCAAAAACTTCAATTCATGTTTTTCTCTTTTTATTTTTTTGAAAACCCTAACCAAAAGAAATGAGCAAAAGAATAAAGAGAGAAAAAGACACTGAAAAAGTACCTTCGAGTCGCAAAGGAATAAAGAGAGCAAAGCAAAACACAGAAAGATAGTGTTACTCTGTCGGTCTGTCTTGAATGATCTTCAAATTTAATGAAATGTAGAAGTGGGTTTCAAACATCACAAATGCTAGCGTGAAAGGCCTTTCACCTATCTACATGAAAGGTTCATTATATTTTGCCACATGTCCAAATGACCAGATTTGAGTATTTGACCTTAATTATCCCAAATGACCATAATTTACCTATGTTGACCATATTTGACCATAACACGATACGGACTGGTGTATTTTTTACCATAATTTACGTATGTTGACCAGATTTGACGTTAATTATCCCAAATGACCATAATTTACCTTCGTTGACCATATTTGACCTTAACACGATACGGACTGGTGTATTGTATACTGGTAATTTATCTATGTTGACCATATTTGACCTTAATTATCAACAAATGACAGTCATTTACCTCCGTTGACACTAACACAATACAGACTACATTTTTTACCATAATTTATCTATGTTGACCAGATTTGACCTTAATTATCAACAAATGACAATCATTTACCTCCGTTGACCATATTTGACCATAACACAATACAGACTATTTTTTTTACCATAATTTATCTATGTTGACTAGATTTGACCATAACACGATACGGACTGGTGTATTTTTTACCATAATTTATGTATGTTGACCAGATTTGACCTTAATTATCCCAAATGACCATAATTTACCTTCGTTGACCATATTTGACCTTAACACGATACGATACGTATGAAATATGGACTATATTTTTTTCCATAATTTATCTATGTTGACCAAATTTGACCTTAATTATCAACAAATGACAGTCATTTACCTCCGTTGACCATATTTGACCTTAACACAATACAGACTACATTTTTTACCATAATTTATCTATGTTGACCAGATTTGACCTTAATTATCCCAAATGACCATAACTTACCCCTGTTGACCATAACACAATAAAAACTATATTTTTTACCATAATTTACGTATGTTGACCAGATTTGACCTTAATTATCCCAAATGACCATAATTTACTTCTGTTGACCATATTTGACGATAACACGATACGGACTGGTGTGGTGTATACTGGTAATTTATCTATGTTGACCAGATTTGACCTTAATTATCAACAAATGACAGTCATTTACCTCCGTTAACACTAACACAATACAAACTACATTTTTTACCATACTTTACCTCCGTTGACCAAATTTGACCTTAATTATCAACAAATGACAGTCATTTACCTCCGTTGACCATATTTGACCTTAACACAATACAGACTACATTTTTTACCATTATTTATCTATGTTGACCAGATTTGACCTTAATTATCAACAAATGACAATCATTTACCTCCGTTGACCATATTTGACCATAACACAATACAGACTACATTTTTTACCATAATTTAACTATGTTGACCGGATTTGACCCTAATTATCAACAAATGACAATCATTTACCTTTGTTGACCATATTTGACCTTAACACAATACAGACTACATTTTCTACCATATTTATCTATGTTGACCAGATTGATGGCTTGTGGGTGAGATCATTGATAGAGGTTGCTTGCTTGCTTCTTTGGAGTACTTTTTTAGTGGTAGCTTACGTAGGAGGGGGCAAGTACAAGTATGATGTCTGACTATTCAGCCAAAAAATAAAAAGGTGCAAGTAGGATGTCTGACTTCCACATAAACCCATCTCCCCAAAAACTAGGTAGCAGAGGAAAAGCAAAGGCTACAACTGCTGCTACATATATTTCTCATATATATATATGTTAGGTATTAAAGAGGCTTGGCAGACTTCGATCAGTGAACATATCACTCACAGTTGGTCTTTTTGCCCGTTTTAGTGATTTTGCACCAATCTCGACCATAACTAGTCTACCATACTATAAATTTCTTAATTTTATTTTACATATATTTATGTATTATATTTATTATAATCTTGCTGGCAAAAAGATTGATAAAAATAAATTAAAGAATTAACATTACTAAAAATAAATTTTGATAAATTTTATATTACTAAACATTAGATTCCAACGGATCTGCATTCCACTTGTACAGATTAATACACGTATGATTGGAAGCAAACATCTATTCGCCAACTAAAATGTTGTACCCGAATAATACACGTACCATATTTGACCTTAATTATCCCAAATGACCATAATTTACCTCTGTTGACCATATTTGACCATAACACAATACGAACTGGTGTATTTTTTACCATAATTTACGTATGTTGACCAGATTTGACCTTAATTATCCCAAATGACCATAATTTACCTTCGTTGACCATATTTGACCTTAACACGATACGATACGTATGAAATATGGACTATATTTTTTTCCATAATTTATCTATGTTGACCAGATTTGACCTTAATTATCAACAAATGACAGTCATTTACCTCCGTTGACCATATTTGACCTTAACACAATACAGACTACATTTTTGACCATAATTTATCTATGTTGACCAGATTTGACCTTAATTATCCCAAATGACCATAACTTACCTCTGTTGACCATAACACAATAAAAACTATATTTTTTACCATAATTTACGTATGTTGACCAGATTTGACCTTAATTATCCCAAATGACCATAATTTACCTCTGTTGACCATATTTGACCATAACACGATACGGACTGGTGTATTTTTTATCATAATTTACGTATGTTGACCAGATTTGACCTTAATTATCCCAAGATTTGGCTTGTTATCATTTGTGGTTTTGTCTGATAACATGATGTTATCAGTTCTGGTATCTCTGATTACATCATGTTATCACTATGGCTAGTGTAGATTTCCCTGATAACATGATGTTATCAGTTCTGGTATATCTGATAACATCATGTTATCACTTTGGCTAGTGTAGATTTCCCTGATAACATGATGTTATCAGTTCTGGTATCTCCGATAGCATTGTGTATTAATCAACTAAGAAGTTTATAGTTGATTAGTATATTAATCAACTAAGAAGTTTATAGTTGATTAGTATATTAATCAACCAGAATTATAGTTGATTAGTATATTAATCAACCAGAACTATATATAGTTGATTAGTATATTAATCAACTAAGAAGTTTATAGTTGATTAGTATATTAATCAACCAGAACTATAGTTGATTAGTTTGATTAGTATATTAATCAACTAAGAAGTTTATAGTTGATTAGTATATTAATCTTGTGGGGTTTTTACAAAATGGCCCTCATCAAAAATACTGTCAAGTGAACAATAAAGCACAGAAGGTACCAAATTTCTAAACAACCCTCAGTGTACCACACTTACAGCTCGCAGAAGATATTAACTCCAAAACATAGTTCAAAACATAGAGGTTGCTTGCTTGCTTCTTTGGAGTACTGTTTTAGTGGTAGCTTACGTAGGAGGGGGCAAGTACAAGTATGATGTCTGACTATTCAGCCCAAAAATAAAAAGGTGCAAGTAGGATGTCTGACTTCCACATAAACCCATCTCCCCAAAACTAGGTAGCAGAGGAAAAGCAAAGGCTACAACTGCTGCGACTATCTTTAATTCTCTAAACTTAACCATATATACTACATATATTTCTCATATATATATATATGTTAGGTATTAAAGAGGCTTGGCAGATCGAACGATTTTGCACCAATCTCGACCATAACTAGTCTACCATACTATAAATTTCTTAATTTTATTTTACATATATTTATGTATTATATTTATTATAATATTGCTGGCAAAAAGATTGATAAAAATAAATTAAAGAATTAACATTACTAAAAATAAATTTTGATAAATTTTATATTACTAAACATTAGATTCCAACGGATCTGCATTCCACTTGTACAGATTAATACACGTATGATTGGAAGCAAACATCTATTCGCCAACTAAAATGTTGTACCCGAATAATACACGTACCATATTTGACCTTAATTATCCCAAATGACCATAATTTACCTCTGTTGACCATATTTGACCATAACACAATACGGACTGGTGTATTTTTTACCATAATTTACGTATGTTGACCAGATTTGACCTTAATTATCCCAAATGACCATAATTTACCTTCGTTGACCATATTTGACCTTAACACGATACGATACGTATGAAATATGGACTATATTTTTTTCCATAATTTATCTATGTTGACCAGATTTGACCTTAATTATCAACAAATGACAGTCATTTACCTCCGTTGACCATATTTGACCTTAACACAATACAGACTACATTTTTGACCATAATTTATCTATGTTGACCAGATTTGACCTTAATTATCCCAAATGACCATAACTTACCTCTGTTGACCATAACACAATAAAAACTATATTTTTTACCATAATTTACGTATGTTGACCAGATTTGACCTTAATTATCCCAAATGACCATAATTACCTCTGTTGACCATATTTGACCATAACACGATACGGACTGGTGTATTTTTTATCATAATTTACGTATGTTGACCAGATTTGACCTTAATTATCCCAGATGACCATAATTTACCTCTGTTGACCATATTTGACCATAACACGATACAGACTACATTGTTTTACCATAATGTAACTATGTTGACCGGATTTGACCCTAATTATCAACAAATGACAATCATTTACCTTCATTGACCATATTTGACCTTAACACAATACAGACTACATTTTCACCATAATTTATCTATGTTGACCAGATGTGACCTTAATTATCCCAAATGACCATAATTTACCTCCGTTGACCATATTTGACCATAACAAAATACGATACGTATGAAATATGGACTATATTTTTTACCATCATTTATCTATGTTGACCAGATTTGACCTTATGAAATATGGACTACATTTTACTAAAGTGACCAATATCGTGTGGCCAACCAATCAAAATGAAAACCAAAATGAAAATATGTAATTTAATCGATTATCCAATTTTGTTTTATTTCATTTTAGTCTACTTAAAGGTATAATTCTCCAAATTCGACCTAATTATTTAATTAGCAATTTATCAGAATTTGACTAACTAAAACTTGCCTTGATTTTTTCCTTTAAACCTAACTAAAATGGTAGACAGGTTAACTTAACCGAACTTGTCCAAACAGAATACAACTAATGCACAACCCTAAACATAAACATAAGTCATCATTGTACTTGTTTGCTTGTTTTGAGCAGCGCGCCTACATTGTTTCAACTTTCAAGGGTCATGTGTCAGAAATATCTTCTCTGTGATTTGTTCTATAACAACTTGCATTCTCATCATTGTAATTTCTCCCCCCCTTCCCTTCTATCAATTTGCTTTCGAAGAAACAACTGAAGAGAATAGGAAAAAGCTGGTTGTGGTCTTTGTCGTCTTCAAAACTAAATTCAATCTTTGTCAAATGGATCAGGTTTGTATTGTTTTGTTGATTTTGTGGTATTCTTTGTTTTCTTTCTCGTAATGTTTGAAGTATATATGAACAAACTCAACAACATAATCTTTTTTCTCAAGTCTTGAATAATGTTTCATGATATTTTAGTTGTGATAACTGTTGATGAACGTGAAAAACCTAGGATTCCTTCTATTTTAGCTTCTATTTATTTGTGTATGAGAATGGGATGATAAATTACCATA